>OU015758.1:89611-107891 GCA_907169655.1 Acomys percivali | reverse complement strand
GAGAGAGAGAGAGAGAGAGAGAGAGAGAGAGAGAGAGAGAGAGAGAGGGAACTTGCAAGAGAGAGAAAGGGAAGAGAATTAGACAATTTAGATTGTCTCAAGGATTAGTCCTCTAATTGGTTATCCAAAACAAAGTAGCCAGCCCTTAACTCATATGCACACAAGCTACACTAAATGGACCCAGCACGTTGTATTTATATATTTATGAATATATATTGAGCAGAGGACTGTATATCAATAATGACACAAAAGAGGCCATCAAATTAAGAGGGAAAGAGTGAAAAGATACATGGGAGCACTTGAATGGAGGAAACGTGAGAGAGGGTTGGAGGTGGGGACAGGGAAGGAAGAAAATGATGTAATTATATTTTAATTTCAAAATTGATAATTTTAAAAAGGTTAAACTCCAAGTAATTCAGGGCAAATGTGAACACAATCTTTAAGCTCATGGAATTGTGCCTTTATTGCCTCTTCTCTGTCATAAATCTTGCAGACAACGTACTAAATAAAATACTCAGTAAACTTTGAATTTCTGTTAAAGGGAAATATTTTTTAGACAAATATCTCCCTGCATGACACATCTGGGCAGTAAATCTTATGTGTTGCTGATTTAAAATTTAATTTAGCTAGACTTAGCATTTTTATTTACTACATTTTATGGTGCTTTTCTCATAAATGTGGGCTTTAGCAAGCAAAAATTCCCATTTTTCTGTTCCTCTAATTAAACTGAAGGCATTGCGAGGTGCATCTTTTTATCCCCCCTAGTTCCAGAAAGGTTTTCTTCAAGTATTCTCTGGAATATTTTTCAGAATATTCTCCCTCATAACTAAATTAAATAACTTGGTGCTAATTGAAATATCTGTCCATGGGTGCCACCTATACTTAGTAACCAGGTTTTCAAGATCCTGGGGCAATCTGGTGCACTATCAATTAAAAAACAAACAACCAAACAAAAAACCGGACACCACCAATTTGAATCTCCTGATGTGTCTTCAGTACAAAATCTAATCTCTTTGAGCAATGATCTCAACCAAATGAGTTATTGAGAAAATACTGAGATTTCATAGAACAGAAAGACAATCAAATTCTTAACCAAGAATTATTACTGTTAGTTACAATAACTGTATTGGTTCCTGTTGGGTCTCTTACACTGGCAGGTAGGGCTGGAATGGGAGGGGACATGGGTGAGCCTGAAGTTTTGTACATGGTAGGCAAGCACTTTACCAATTAACCATGTCTCATGCCCTGCAATAACTTTATATCTTTAGGTGTTCAAAATCTATCCTAACTGAAAATGTTGCTTTTCATGATAAGAAATTCAGATGTATTTAACAGCTTTTATATGGTTTAAGAATATTAATTATATCACTATTGTTATATGGTATAATTTTCAAAACAAAGTTGAAAGCTAAATAATTTTTCTCTTGCAAAATACTAATCTCCCTGATTGCTTCCTCATCTGCACAGTAATACAATATCATAGGTTTGAGAGGTGTTATGGTTACTTTTCTCCTGCTGTGAGAAAACTTCATGACATGTCAACTTATAAAAGAAAGGGTTTATTTGAGCTTATGATCCCGAGACTTAGGGTCCGTAATGACAGGGACAGCATAACACTAGACATGGTGACTGAAGCTGAAAGGTGCAAGCTGGGGATTGGGCTTGCATCATGAACTGAGAACAGGAAACAGAGAGAGAGAAAAGTAGAAATGGCATATGGCTTTTGAGACCCCAAAGCCTGTTGCTAGTAACATACTTCCTTCAGCAATGTCATACCTCCTACACTTACCCAAATAATGTCACCAACAGGGAACCAAGAATCAAACTTCTGAACCTATGGGGGCATTCTCATTAAAGCCATTACAGGGGAAACGATTTTTATTAAGTTTTCCAAAGATTTATTTTGTTTTTAACTATGTATACATGTGGAGGCATGCATTTTAATGTGGGTACTTAGGGAGGCCAGGGATACAGATCTTCCTGAAGCTGGTGTTTCAAACCAATTGTAAGCCAGTCAACATGAAGTTGGCTTTTCTGCAAGAGCAGTAGGCATCTCTCCAGCCCCATGAAGTTATCCATTTAAAAGATAAATATGAAGAAGTTGGGATTGTTGCTTGGCTGATGTACATAATAATGCTTACTAATTATAAGCAGTTATTATTATTTTACTGTTATTTTTGTTTCTAAAACCATCTTTTCATTTATGAAATCAAATCTTCTAAAAAGTATGTAATCAAGGAAATATTGTCTCGGGGAGTTTTTCCTAATTTTAAGCTCTGTGTTGTGATCTGTTGTTGATCTGAAATTCAAATTAGTTGAATATCCTCCATTTTTATTTGCTAAATGTGACAATCTTTTCATAATATGTGTAGTCTTGAGCAAACAGATATCCCTATTTTTCTGTTTCTCTATTCAAGTTGAAGAAATTTAAAACCAAACTTGAAGCACAATACTCTGAGTGACAGAAAGTTATGTCATAAATCCTCCCATTCTTCCCTTGACATCTACTGAAAAATTTAATTCAACCAAAGATATTTTAACATAGTTCCATTCTTTTTGATGTAGTGAGCACATGTGTGGAACAAGCAAGGGAATTAATGGGCCATCTTTCTTCCACAATGTGAGCTGCAATCCAGTGTTGCTGAACCAGAGAATAAGAGAGACAGCATAACTTGTACTTGGGTGTTGTCTTTCACAGAAGTTGGTCTGTTTTATTCATTCCTCGGGTTATGCCTTTTGGGAGACACAAGTGAACATCTGGCTTATTTTTCAGGGCTTCTCCTCAGCAGAACTTGATCTTGATTCATTTTCTTTGTGTCTTGAGACTGCCAAGATCATGGAGAGGCTCTTGGTTCTGGGTATAAATCCTCTGGAAGGATGAGCAGAGTTCTCTGAACTTGTTTCTGGGAAAAGAGTCCCTTAAGTCTTCGGTGCTTTTAAATCTCTAAAATGTCTTCAAACAATTAAGGGAAAAAACACATTTGATTCAGACTTCTATGTGTAAGCAGATTTGTATCCAAGAAGAGGAGACCACCTGGACCCAGGAGTTTGAGACAAACATGAGTAAGATGATGATACTCCATTTCAAGACAAAAGCAACATGAATTTCCATTTGTTCCCATTGGGATGGTTCATCCAAAGTGAGATGCACCACAAACATGCAAGAGCAGGCTTGTACTTGACCTTCCATTCCTCTCCTCTCTTGGTTATCTCTAGCACCATATTCTTAGGAGACATATGTCATAACATAAACCACCTTTCACTACTACTTTGTCTCAAAATATGTAGAACTCTACATTTATATATTTCAAATGGATAGTACTGTCTCTCCAGTTTGATTCCAGCCTGAGATAAGGGGGGAAAAGATACTCATATTACATAATTCTGTCTCTGTCTCTCCTCCCTCCTTCTGTGTGTGTGTGTGTGTGTGTGTGTGTGTGTGTGTGTGTGTGTTCCTGTTAATGCATGATTATATATGTGTAATTGCATGCAAAAGCTAGAGGACAACATTGGTGTCTTTTTTCAGGAGATTTTTCCAGACACAAGGTTTCTTACTGGGATCTGGATTTAACCAATTAGGCTATGCTGCCTGAGTCAGGGAGTCCCACTGATCTACCTCTCTATTTCTGTATCCTTGGGATTACAAACACACACCACTATAGCCAAGCTTTTACATAATGTCTGGGGATCCAAATACTGATCCTAATGCTTGTGTGACAAGTACTTTACAAACAAAGCTATATATATAGCCCAGCACAGTTTTTTTCCAGGAAAAAAATCATTAATCAATATAGGTTGAGCTACTTACATGAAAATATAACTGAAGTCTTGATCTTTTAGAGAAATTGCAAGTGTGTTGGGAGTGTGTTTATATTAATAATGCATATGACATGAATTTCTAATATATATTGTCTTACCTAGATTATTTTAACTTTTTATTGTACCACTCATTATCTTGAACTGCCTTTGTGTATGACTTTGATAGTCTGGCTCTTCTTAAGACAGCAAGTTGGAGCTGGACATAGTGGCGCACGCCTTTAATCCCAGCACTCAGGAGGCAGAGGCAGGCGGATCGCTGTGAGTCCGAGGCCAGCCTGGTCTACAAAGCAAGTCCAGGACAGCCAAGGATACACAGAGAGACCATGTCTAGAAAAAAAAAAGTAAACAAGTTGAGTCATATTATTTTATAATGACTTAAAATTACATATAAGTGCTACATATACCAGGAAAGAGAAAGTGCCTTTTGATTGTTGGTCACAAGAGTCCAAGAGACTCCCTAAATAATATTGGCTATTGATGTGGCCTTTGCCTGTTTCCCAGAGTTAAAGGTAAGGCTTGATTGTTGAAGAAACCATACACTTTTGACACAGGACCCAGAAGATTCAAGCTATAGCTGACCTGAAATCCTCCTGCCTGAATCATGACTTTCATAGTTGTAAAAGGTGCTATGAAATTTGGCATGGGAGAGTAGCAACAAATAGTCCTACATTGCTGTGGTGTCTATGCCTACATGCATATACATATATATACACACATATATATATGAATAAATATACAAATGTATATGTTTATATAATATATGTATAGTGTATAGAAGATACTATATTGCACATATATGGTATGCAATATATTCTATTAAATATATTAATATGTATATGTGCATGTGTATATATAAATAAATATATAAATGCAACCTGCTTAGACAATACATGTAGTATGTATGTATGTGTATATGTCTGTATATATGAATATATATTTCTGTACATATATATATATTTCTGTGTATGTGCATGCATGTGTGTTTGTGTGTGTTATTATTAACAGTAATAGTCAAAGAAAAAGAAACCAAGAATTTGAGAGGAAATATGGGTGGGACATAGGAGGGCTTGGAGGAAGAAGATGTGGGAAGGTTTTAAGGGAGGAAAATGATATTTTATTTAATTTTAAAATAAATTGAATTTCATTATAAAATTATATCTTAATTAAAATTTTACAAAATTTAAAAGAGAAAATTGACCTGGCTTGCATTTATTGCATGGAGAGAATTAGTCTCCAGTGTAGACTCATATTGAATCACAGTGAGATTTAGCTAGATTCCATTTACTGCTTAGTGACTCTTGATTAGACTCTTTTTTTATTATGAAAAAAAATCTCACAACTAAAACAAGTCTAATCCAATAGAGACTCTACTTTTTGTATAGTCTAATATAAATAATTTTAGAGTTTATTATTCCAGTTTTTATTATATTCAGAACATAATCAGATAACCAAGAGTCAACATATTTATCTTCAGTTGTAGAATATCAAAAATTGTAGATACTATCAAAACCCCGATCTACTGCCAGCAGATCTCAAGCGAACAGCTCAGTCCTTACAGCCCTGTTTCTCTCCCCTTCCTGATCATTCTCTCTCATAAACACAAGGATGTGCTTGCTGAAAACGCCCCCACAGCCACCTGCTTGCAAATCTCCTTCCCAAGGTCTGTATTCTTAGTATCCCAACCTGTGACATCAGTAGTACAATATTTCATAACTTGATTACTAGAGGACAGCTATTTTAAATCTCAAGTCCACATGTTTAATTGGTGCATTTCATTTTACAAAGTAACCAGTTTCATTACAACAATTAATACCTGCATATAGTACACTTTTTCACATCCACTCCTCTTTTTTCCAGCTCTGATGCTCTATCTCCCTTCCCCTTATCCCTCTCATTATTATTTTCCTTTTACTCACATGATGTTTTTTTTTCCTTCAAATTCTACATGTGATGCATGTTTATCTGTCTGGTGACTTTGCCTATGTGATGATCTTCATTTAACCGTTTTCCTGAAAATAATATAATTTAATATAGTTTTGTGCCTGAATAAAACTCCCCCTTTTAAATCCACTCATCTCTTGGCTATCACTTAGGCTGATTGCTTAACTTGACTGCTGTCAACAGGGCTGCAGTAGCCACGCCTGTGGTCTCAATACTAAACTGATTGGATTCTTTGGGATTTTTACCCAGTACTAGTGATGGATCATTTGGTAACTCTTTTCAGAACATTTTTATTGTGAAAATTATACTGTAGATTCTTTTGAATTTGAGAACAAACATTGTTTACCATCACTTACCATCTTGTTACCTTTCTGCTCACAGGTCTTACTAGGCCAGCTACCAACTCGTGATCTCTCCTCAGGCGCATTATTTAAAGTCTCATTTTATACTATGCAGGAAATTAGGGACAAACACCGAGCTGGAGACCTTTGATAATCACATTAAAGCCACACTAACTCAATTTCTGCAGAATTGGTTGTATTGTATGCCCCCCTTAAATCTCTCACTTTTTAATCATTTTGACTTTTTGTCTATTATAAGATTAAATGATAGAACTATATATAACCTCGATTCAATCATCTGCACCAAATATGTAAACTAAAAGCTGGTGCAATGTTGAAAAGATGGTCAAGCAGAAGATAAACAAGTGAATTAAGGAAGCTAGAGTTTTGTCTCATAGGCATGTTACTGCAAGAGCCGTTGAGGAAGATAAATGAGATCCAACACTGTGGCCACACTATGTATCAATCAATAAGTCCTGATTGCAAGGGTGCTGGCTTGGAAGGTAAGTTTGGCTATGGGCATTTATTTGGGTGTCATGGTAACAGAAGACCCAGACTCTCCTTATGTACTAGTATAAATCTCCTAGTCAAGCTCTTATCATGCACCTCTATTTCCTAAGGAGATTAACTTATGATATGTGTTTCAATTCATCAATTTTATCACATATTCAAACCTGGAGAGATTTTGTGGGGTTTTTGGTACAATATTTTTGTTGGTTTTAGTATTAAAGATTTGAAATATGGGAGTGGCCTTGCATTATGATTATATGACTTTCTTGCTTTTCCATCATGACAATTAACTGTGTGGTCAGGAGCTAAAATTTACCCTGTATATTCTGAACGCCCATCCCCCACTAAACAGTTTTCAGGGTGGTGCGTTAGCAGTAAGCAATGTGGAATCTAATTAGAGCTGGGCAAGCATTACGCAACTAGCTAAAACTTTGATTTTTAAAAAGAAGAAGCGTAAGCCTTGTGTGCTAGGAAATAAATTATTTCTGGAAGTACTAACCACAAAATGCACTAATTAGAATGAAAACAAATGCAAAATATAACTTATTTCCTGTCTGTTTCTTACAACTAATTGAGTCAAATTAAAAAGTAAATTGCCAGTGATTAATTAAGGAACTGTGCTTGTCACAAAGCACAGGATGACTTCTTACGGTTTTAAATCTAGTCTTACAAGGTTCTATTTCCCAAATGGCTTTTCTTCTTTACTAAAAACTGTATTCCAGGCTCGTTTGCATATAAGGGAAAACAAGGATTGTTGCTTTCCTTAAGGAGGCACCTGCAGAAGGATAAAATTCTATCTTATCTATGAAACGTATTCACATTTTAACTAGCATTTTTCTCATAGTTCTGAATAAGGTGAACACACTTCTTTTTTTTCCTTTCCCCTCACCCAAATGATTACATTTATTTCTTAACATTTTACCAACAAATATACACTTCCACAGGTAGATATGAGCAATAGTTATTTCTGTAAGATCTTACTCTTTGGTGAACACACTGGGTTTTTTTTTTATTATTATAATGTAAGTCTCAATAGGTAATACCATGATAGGAAATCACTTTTGATCACATCTGTATTTACTCCTTTTGTTGAGTGTTTCTTTTGATAAATGTCAAATAAAATTCTAGAATAGATTAAATGGGTTGCAAACAGAAACAGGTGGCTCATGGCTATGGGGTTCCGAGTTTGCACAGAACTTATGCTTGCAGGGCTGTGTGCGCATTTTAATGCTCACTGCCACTGTCTTAAGGTCTTGAATCTTTAAAAAGCACTTTGCATTTTAAACCTTGTCTTAGATCTTTTGAATTAAGTAGTCATTCCTGCTCAGCGGTGTCCTAGAAGATGATCAAATAATCAAATTATTTTTCTTTCATAGTTTCAATAATCATTCAGTTTTATTTTGTTTGTGGACTTCAATTAAAGAATGCTTGAGAACTACAGAGTGAGGTCCAGTACTTCTGCCTCTCCCCCACACCTTCCAGCTCCTGGTGCCTGGATGAGGGGATGTCTGGACCGTGAGAACTCAGCTCTAACTTTCCTAGTCTTCTTAGCTCAGAATAAACAGAACCCGAAAACTCAGCCTAAACGTCTACCTTCTCCCTGGCTCCCAACTCTGAAAGTTAGGAGTCCCAGCACCCCCAAGTCACTGTCTACACTTTCAATTTTTCCTAGATCATTATGTTAACAGGTACACACTCAGAAGATGGAGAGATAGGAAGAATTGATATTTTGAAGACAAACTTGTGTCTTACCAAAAGCAATCTACATATTCAATGCAATCTCAATCAAAGTACCAGGACCCGTCTTTAAAGACATTTTGAAATCTCCCAAAAAATGTGTATAGAGGCACTAAAGGTCAAGGACAGACAAGGCAATCCTGAATAAAAGGAGTGCAGGAGTAAGTAGCTCCTTGCCTGATTTAAATTATACTACAGAGCCATAGTAATAAAAACAGCAAGATGCTGAGACAAAAACAGACACACGAATCGGTGGAATGGAAAAGAAGACCTAAAAGTGAGTCCACAAAACCACAGCTACATGATCTTGGTAAAGAAGTCAAAAATATACATTAGAGGAAAAAAACGCCATCAACAAACGGTGTTGGACAACATGAACTTAAACAGCAGGAAAGGGGAACTAGATCCATATTTCTCACCTCATACAAAAATCAACTACAATTCCATCAAAGGTCTCAATATAAAACATGATACCCTAAAACTGTTAGAAAAAACACTGAAGCATTCTTCAACTTATTGGTACAGACCATGACTTTCTGAGATAAAACCACCGGTTGACAAGTGGGATCTCATGAAACTAAAGTTTCTGTATAGAAGAAAACATCAACTAAATAAGACAACAATTAACAGAATGGGAGAGAATCTTTGCTATATATACTAACAGCGGCGTAGTATCTACGATATATAAACAAGTGAAAAAAGCCTAACATGTAGAAAACAACACAGTTAAAAATGGGCTATGGATCTGAACAAGAAATTCAAAAGAAAAATGCAAAGAGCCAGTAATTATTTTTTATTTATTATAACTTATTTATATTACATCCCGATTGTTATCCACTCACTTGTACCTTTCCATTCCCATCCCCTCTCCCTTTCCTGCCCTATTCCCCTCCTCTAGACCTCTGACAGAAGGGGACCTCCTCCCCAACTGTCTGGCCACATTTCTGAGGAAACCAGCCCGAGGGCGTAGAACAGTGACTGAAGAGAAGACAGACACCTGTATGGAAATCTGTCTTTGGCAAATGAAGGACTCTAGGGAGTAGCAGGTGACAGAGAATCCTGGCTTTCATAATATATGAAACTCATCCTTATCCATTCGGAACTAATAATTGTAGGGGAAAATTAGGAGAGCCCAAAGGACATAGCTTCCTGTGTGCTATATAAGGAAAACGACCCATTTTCATAACCAATGTGGTTCAAAACAATGGCCTCCGATCAGCGGAATCTGATGCTGGTCTGGATGCTGAGCTACCCACTCCACAAGACTCTGTACCAGTTGAGGCTTTCCTGGAGGTGAATGGGCGGGGAATGGGGCATTGACTTGAGTCGGTTGTGGAGAGAGGAAAAGACTCGTTTCACTCTGTCAAGACTTCCAGTCTCAGTTCATATCATGGTGCTCAGTAGGTACGCAGCGTCGGTGTGATTCCACTTCAAACTCGTTGCCTAAAAGGCACTGACATCTTCCCTTAAAGACGAGTTGAGGTGATTTAATGGATTTCTTCACAGTATGACCCCAGCCTGGTAAATACGTTCAGCTATTGGCTTTGCTGTCAGACTTCGGGTTTTACTGCCTTCTGTTGAAGTTATTATTTTTATTCTTGTGCCTATGGCCCATCGTTTGAGTGAAATGTATGTACCATGCAAGAGTCACTTTGTATTTCCTTTCGGATTTAAACCGTTTCTCTGTAGTTCAAAATGTTGTTTGTTTGTTTGTAGTTCAAAATGTTATTTGTTTGTTTGTTTGTTTGTTTGTTTTGTGAATCAGGTATTCTCACTCGTCCAAATTTCAGAACTTATAAGTATGCTTATGAGAGCTTGTTGGTTGGATGCCTGTGTCTGTAGAATTTAGTAAATTGTTCTCACTGGCCGAGCTGAAGGAAAGATGAGGTCGGAGTTCAGATGTAAAGCAAATGTCTTAGTAATAGACCAGTGTCCCACTCTGTCCTTCCATATGCATCTCTGGGATGTAGGCGATCTTCAGCATTCTGTCTGTTTCCCAGCGTCGGACAATGAGCCAGAGAAGTGATAAGCTCCTGCCTCTTTACATTCATGAAGTATTGTCTGTGTGCAGACTACACACTGACAACACAAGAGCATTAAAAGCTAACAGCTCAAAGTGGGACTAACCCTTGGCCCACCCATGAGGTACAGGCTGTTTCCTGTTTATTCTGGATGCCCTGAAGGATTGTATCCCCGGGAAATCACACCTTATATATTTCCAGGTAGCCATTTCCCAACGATCTACAACTTTCCTACCCAAGCTTATCCTTAGTTTCCAGCTACAGGCTTATCAATCCTCTGGATCTGATGTTCTCTCTCTTTTTTCCTAAGACAGTGGCTACCTGCATTGGCTCTGGTAAAACTTGCAAAGCTAAAATGAATATTTCTCCAGCCCACAGAAATGAAAATTTTGAGAGAAAAAAAAAAACTCAGACACAGAAAAATGCCATTAGACAAGGAACTGGGGTCCAGTTCTCAGTAGGGCTCCTTCTTGGAATTCTTACGCTGTAGCCACAGATGGCTATTCACACTGATTGTGCAAAGATCTTTCTTATGATTGAAACATCTGTGCTTGTGAAATGGGCTGCCCATTTATCTCCGTCTCTCATTTTTGAATTAATTACAAAGTTATAACTTACAGGTCTTTTATTGTATATGATATTTTAGTTGTAAAAGTTATCACCTTCGTGTGAACAATACTTGCACTCCCGTGGCTGTTACAGTCTCATTTGAGTCTTACATACTTGGTAGGTATTTGGAGAAACTTTGGTGGGTATTTGAGGAAACTAAGTAATGTTTCAGTCCTTCATGAAATGAATCGGTCTATTGTACTTGAATACAAAGATTTCGATCTATTTGCCTGGTGTCTGTTCTAACTAGACTAAAGCTACCAAATTCCTAAATACGTGTTCTAAAGTTTCCTGTCCCTACTTAGACACTAAATACTTCAAGACTGCCCCTTAGGGCTCTCTTTCTGATAGCGTGGAGTTGTGATGACTCACTGCTAGTTTAACCATGCTTGTCAGATTTCTCAGGAATTACTCCCATGTTTTGATTCCTTTCTGACGTTACTTAGTTCAAAGTTGTGAGACACGGTGTCCAAAATAGCCTCTTAGTCCTGAGCCCCTAACACTAGGCCTTTTGCTATGAAAACGTATGCGCCTTTCATTAAAATTACAATGATTTACACATTAAAGGAGAATTTCCTTTTCACAGCATGCAGTCTTCCCTTCAAGGACTCTGTGTGTCCCTGTCTTCCATAGTGTGGGGTTTTAACTTCTCCAAGTAGCCAGGAATCTGAATGATGTCTTGACACCTCTTAGGAGACATACCTCTGTCTCTGACATTTCTACCTGTGAATGATACTAGCAGAAGCACCTCATAGAGTGACTAAGGAATGATTTTAATACCTGTCGAAAAAAGGAGCTTAAAATGAAAAGAGACAATGTTATTTTTCAATACTATTGGTTGCATTTCTACTTATCTGTGGGGAAAGGGAATTATGATATCAGTGAAATGAGAAAGCAATGCAAAATGTTGGAAGCAGTAACAGGAAGGGAAATTGGGGGTGTGGGAGTCTACAACACAGTGCAGAGTTAAGCCACCCAAAGGGGTGTCACGTTTACTCTTGTCTTGGGGAACTAGACTGTTGAGTGTGCTGTGCATATTTTTGTTATTTAAGGTATTTGACATGTTGTGATTTTCATGGAAAGTGAAGGGATAAAGCTGTGCTGGCCAACAAACAACGTTGGGGGTGTCACCGTCTCAGCATTGACAGTTTAGATGTGCTAGATAGAAGTCAACAGTAGCCCCAGGAGAGAATATCATTTTCTTCTCATGAAAAGATAAGGCAGAAATGCATAGCTGAGCGTGTAGGATGTAAAGATACAAACTGTAACCCAGACAGCAGGTTCTGGGACATTTTACAGTGCAGTCATTTTACTGTCACAGAGAGTAAAGGTGTGAGACTTCCTTGCCTCTCCCATACTCGTTTTTGCACTGGCTTTTCAGTGGCTAGTTATTCCCTGGATGCTATTCTATGTTAAGCTTGCAGGAGTAATCTTTTCTTTTTTTTTAATTGAGATAAATTATTACTAGTCTTTTTAATTTTTCTACTTTTTCAATTGCTTCTCTTATTTTTAGATCATTTCCTCCTTCCTTTTTCCCCCTAAAAGCCCTCCCATATACCTCCTCTTGCTCTCTTTAAAGCCTGAGATATGAAGACAGAGACAGAAAGAAAGCCAGAGAAACAGAGAGAAAGTGAAGTTGGGTTGTTGTGGAAGTGGAGGGGATCTGGAAGGGGTGAGGAGAGGAAAGAACATCATCAAAATACACTGTGGTTAACTTTAAAGTTTGCTTTTGGTGTTTCATCTTAAAATGTTAATTTCATGTGAATGAATACAGGTATGCATACTCCTTTGAATGTGTGTGTCCCTTATCTGAGGATGCAATCCAGTGGACATGGACAAAACAGAGCCTATAGCCAGGTCATCTCCCTGGGAAGGCTCATGATGGTCGAGGGCCAGAGTTCATATGAAGTTTATCTCAATGATAGCATGCCCTAAAATGTTGATGGTGTGTGCAGAGAAAACTGGCTCTGCTGTGAACTGGATCATAAGCACATGGTCTCCATAGAGAAAGAGTGATAAGATACATTTCTAAACTGAAATTACTTATAGGAATGGTTTTAAACAGTGTGGATCCACAGACCACAAAGTTGTGTCTATGAATTTGTACTTTCAAAATGCTCCATTATTGATCATCTGGGTCTGAAAGTCCAAGGACAGTGAGGAGAAACCTTTGCTCTCCTCTTGTGTATACATGAGTTATTAACTGGTTGGAGCTTTGGGGGGGGGGTGTCTTTGCTCATTTGAAAATTAATGAGAAGATCAGGAATATCTTTAAGATCTTCCAGATCTTTCCTTTAGGATGCCTTAGGCACATGAACCACATAGGTCGGCTATATGGCTCAGTTCGAACCTGTTACAAGAGACTTTCACCATGAAGCCAGTTTCCCACAGGTGAATGCAATACAGAACGTCTTGAAGACAAATAAGTGTGATGGCAGTTACTTAAAACTAAAACCATTAGTAACAGCCAAACAGGAATTTTATAACAACCATTATTATACTCTAAGGATAAATAAATCAAATAAACATAATGCTTCCTGTGAGATATATATGTAGAAGAACAGGAACAAATAGTAAATTAACAGTCAAGTTTTTCTTCAGGTTTTTATTTTTCAGTTGGCATATAATCAGTGTACATAGAACAAGGTTTCACAAAGACATGTTATGTGAGCACACAACGTACTTTCAGCATATTCCTCTATACACCATCCTCTTCCCCAGACTCTTAGTCCTCTTGAGCATTTCTGTTTCCACATTCACATCATATATACACACAAGACTTTATGCTTTTATATAAAATCTAGGAATTCTTCAGAAATGGCTTCCTAACAGATCTAGGGACTAGTCATTGATTTGGAAATATTTGTTTCCTCAAGCTCAATGGAGAAAACAGACTCAGAAATCTGCCTAGAATTAACCACATGCGATGTCTAATGTATTTGGAACATTTTAAAGGTTAGAGCCCTGGGAGTTCATCAAGAACAGTGAGTAACATGAAAAGATGTAGCTTTTAAATTAGTATTTATCAAATAAATGCTCATCTGTGGCAAAAGATCCCGCTAAGGCTAACTCCCACTTTAAACCATGTATTAAGACTTTAGAGTACTGTGTCTGTAGCTTTTGTGCTGCTCTGGGAATGGTACCCAACAGAAACACTTGAGAAAAGACAGATTTGCTATGGCTCATCATTTCAGAGGCTTTCAGTCCACTGTGGCTAAAGTCATGGAGGAGGCGCTCAGTTCATGATCAGGGCGGCATTTAGTAGAAGCTTGTCATATCATTACAGACCTGGGGTGAAGAAAACAAAGTCAGAGCCAGGGCTTACTGACCTTCAAGAATTCTTTTCTAGTGACCTATTTCTGTTAGGGAGGCCCCATGACTCCTAGTTTTGAAAAAAACCTGAGGTTATAGAATAAATTTAAAATGATGCTCAGAAACACATTTGTATAGCAAGAAGAATCTAAAAAAATCTGAATTCCTGGAGGGAGCTGCAATAATCCATAATTTCAGTGAATCAGTTCCCCTGTGGCCATGGGGAAACTTTTATTCCCATAATGCCAGGTAGAGGAGTTTTGTTTTTTTGTTTTTGTTTTTTTTTTTCAGTTTTCTTTTTCATTTTTCATTTTATTTTTACATATACATTTATATTATTTTTTAAAAATATTTTATTAATTTATTCATATTACATCTTGATTGTTATACCATCCCTTATATCCTCCCGTTCCTCCCTCCCTCCCATTTTCCCCTTACTCCCATCCCCTATGACTGTGACTGAGGGGGACCTCCTCCCCCTGTATATGCTCATAGGGTATCAAGTCTCTTCTTGGTAGCCTGCTATCCTTCCTCTGAGTGCCATGTGGCCTCTCCATCCAGGGGACGTGGTCAAATACGGAGCACCAGAGTTCGTGTAAAAGTCAGACCCTGCTCTCCACTCAGCTGTGAAGAATGTCCTGTCCATATACATTTATATTATTACATAAATATACAATAAACTACATATAACAAGAAGAACCATGACACAATCAGGAATTATATAAATGTTACGCTCTTGGTGTTTTGGCTATTTGTATTTGGCACTCTTGAAAAAACCATCTTTCTTATCTTGGTGCATCTGGATGTAAATCAATATCCATCATATCTCATCATTATCAACTTAAAACATCTATCTAGACCTAAAACATCTTAACCCATAAACAACTAAGCTTAATTTTAGAACTAAACTCTCTGGTCTTCAGTTCCATCAGAGACTTGAGAAGGAATAAACCTGACTACCTGAGTATGTTGGGAATGCAGGTTAGTAGCTTTCCAAATGAGAAGATGGCAGAAACAGTTTGTTACTTGAAGAGTCACCCAAATTCTCTATAACATTGGAGCATCATCCTCAGCCTTCTGGCCCAATATATCTGACAGACATATTTGTGAGGCAGGAACTAGTGATATTTGCACCCTGTGTTTGCAGTTTTGACTGTTCCTTTAGCTTCACCAGTGTCTGAGGCCAGGACCAGGCATGGAATTCTAAGGAGGCTCAGTTTGCAGTGTCATTATTACTGGCAAAATCTATAGACTCCCTGCTATCTCTACCACGGAGAAGTCCCTTGTGCAACAGAAACTGCCCAAGGTACCTTTTCTTTACTGTTGCTACCCAAAAGGAACTGTTAGGAGGGATGTATACTTTTCTTCTTCCACCTAGTTCAGCACCTTGAAACAGAAACATCGAGTCCCAGGGCTTTTTAGGCCACTGTTTGGCTGCTTTTTACACTCCCTATACTGTCTCTTCCATGTTTTGTATCAAGTTCCTTAGGAAGCAATCCAAATGATCCTGATCTTCATTTTCTCCACTGGGAAACTTTTTTCCATCTTTTTTCCAGACAGCTTTCCCAGAGATCTGGCCAATGGTCAGAACATTCTCCACAGTTGAGTGGAGAGAGGGATATGACTTTCTCACGTACTCTGGTACCTCACATTTGACCACGTCCCCTGGAAGGGGAGACCTAGTGGCACTCAGAGGAAGGACAGCAGGTCACCAAGAAGAGACTTGATACCCTATGAGCATATACAGGGGGAGGTAATCTCCTTCTGAGGAACAGTCATAGGGGAGGGGAATAAGGGGAAAATGGGAGGGAGGGGAGAATGGGAGGTTACAAGGGATGGCATAACCATTGAGATGTAACAAGAATAAATTAATAAAAAAAAAAAAAAGACAAGACAAGCATTGTGCTTATATCCAATGATTCCTGTTGGTCATGCCTAGTGACAACATGGGTATGACATTCAAGTCTCTGAAAAGAAACTTTTTCAAAATACACACTCCCAGGTTCAACCCTTTAATATTTAGGTTACTGATTTTTCTGGTGGTACTGGGGTTGTTAGAGAAATAGGATTATTCATATATACAGCCACACTCCAGCGACTGCGTCAATCCCTAAACTAGATGGGTGTGCTGAACAGCTTGCTGAGATTGGCTTGGAGGTCTTTTAATATAGTTTCCTAAAACTGGGCCCAAAGAACCTTTAGCCATTTCTAGTTGCTTGTCTTATGTTGGCTGCCATATACAAAGCTTTATTTGTTTGTTTGTTGTTTTGTTTTTAAAGAAAGATAGCCTTCTTGACCCTTCTTTCATTTAGATGCCTCAGTGTAAACTAACTAGAATACTGTTATTCACAGTTTTTCAGGTCTTGGATTATATAGTTTCTATGATGTGACTGTGTCCTTCCTTGTTCATGTGCTGAAATTTCATCACAAAAGTGAGATATGAAGAGGTGGAGCCTTTAAGGGTGAGTGGCTCATGAGAGTTCTCTTGGGGTTGTGGTGAAACACTTGACTTGCCTGTTTTTGTAAACCAAGAAATTCTAAACTTGCTTCATAACAAGTAAAACCTTAAAAATTATACCTCAGGGATCTATGTCCCAAGGTACCCGCATTAAGCATCTGACCCAAAACTCTGGGAACATGGCAAAATATTTTAAATTGCAAAACATGAATTTTTCAAAAGAACACTGGAAACCAGACAGAAAATTTGAACAGCTAAATTGTTGGTGTTTAAATAAGAGACTCACACAGTTTTGAAAGCATCAGGCAAGTAGCCATATTTGCACTGTTCTTTCTGTGCAAAAATTCATTTCTGACTTCATCATTCATTCAGCATATGCTTTCTGTATGTTGGTATACATCAGGTGCTGTGCCTGGAAAGACTACTTCCTTCTTCCCAGAATACTCTTGATGCTTTCCTGTGCCCAGAGTGGTTTATCTAAACTGTCCTTTGTCTTCGTCACTTGGGATTGGTCCAGTTTTTCCTTCTATGGTAAAAGTCTTTATCTCGGTGTAATACTGAGTGATGTCTCAATTTAGTCTTACTGTGTTTCTGTGAACCTTGATTTCTATTTAAAGGCTATCACATTCCATGTTGTCTTTACTTTTTTTGTTTTTTGTTTTTGTTTCTTTTTTTATTATTTATTAATTTATTCTTGTTACATCTCTATGGTTATCCCATCCCTTGTATCCTCCCATTCTCCCCTCCCTCCCATTTCCCCCTTATTCCCCTCCCCTATGACTGTTCCTCAGAGGGATTACTTCCCCCATGTATATGCTCATAGGGTATCAAGTCTCTTCTTGGTGACCTGCTGTCCTTCCTCTGAGTGCCACTAGGTCTCCCCCTCCAGGGGACATAGTCGAATGTGAGGCACCAGAGTACGTGAAAAAGTCATATCCCACTCTCCACTCAAGTGTGGACACTGTCCTGTCCATGTACATTTTAAGAATCTCTTTTACATGCATGTGTGTGGTGTTTGTACTTACTAATGTGGCTATATGTGCAAGTCCATATGAGTACTTGCATGGGGAAGCTGTCAACATCAACGTCTTTCCTCAATGACTCTGCATCATTATTTGTTGAGACAGACTTTCATTTAGCATGAAGTTCACAAATTCAAGCAGACTAGCTTGTGATGAGCTTTAGAGACTCGCTGGCCTTTGCTGCCCTGCCCAGGCTGATGCTGCAGTTGCAGAAGCACATTGCCTTGCCTGGATTTTACATGGGTTCTATGGGCTCAGACTGAGGTCCTCACACCTCTGTGATAGGCAATTTCCTGACTGAGCCTATCGCTTAGCTCTTTCAAAGGTGTTTTGTGACGGCACATGGCTGTAACTCCAGTTTTGGGCACAGGCAGGAGGATGAGATGTTCAAGGTCATTGGTTGCTAAATAGCAGTATTGGGACTATCTTGACATATATGAAAATGTGTTGAAGAAGGGGAGGAAGTCCTGAAAGTTGTCATGTGATCTGCACATGTACCTCATACCGTGT
>OU015758.1:57686-89601 GCA_907169655.1 Acomys percivali | reverse complement strand
AGTCCTGAAAGTTGTCATGTGATCTGCACATGTACCTCATACCGTGTATGTGTGTGTGCACATGTGTCTGTGTGTGCTCACATACACACACACACACACACAAATACATAAATGTAATTTTTAGGGAAAGAAAAACGTTACTCGTAGGTTCACAAGTTGGATTTCGGTATGGAGATTAAGATGGGATTGATCTAGGAAAATGAAACATAAGAATTGGTGTTCAGTGTTGACAGGCATTGTGATTTTGTGGAAGTGAGGATTCTCTGGTAGATATGACCATGAGGGAAGACAGAGCAGGGTCATTTCTAAGTAAGGGAGGGTCACAAAGAAGTGAGGCAAACACAAAAGGAAACATGCCTCTTAAAGTTTCTTCATCAAAAACAAACAAAGCACAATTGTAAATGTTAAGTATTATTTTAAGTACCTTTTATGAAATAGTGAAATATAAAATTTTATAGAAACAGACAAGTGTAAGTTAGCATGAAATTGAGAGAGACAATAATAATTATTGAGTGAGATTCAACAGTTTTCAATGAGAACATTTTAACCTGTAATCCAATTATCCATCTCATGAAATTTGTATGACAAATTTGCCATGTTCTGCATGTGTCATAATTCACTGTTTAGTCAATAGAGTAAGTTATTTACTTTTCAGTCTTCCATTTGAGTTGTTTTATTGCTGTGTATTTTATGGAGTTGTCATCTGTAGCCTAGCATAGCAACTCAAGAAACAACAATGTCTCACATCCTAGAGACCCTCAGGAGAGTTTTGGTTAAAAACATTTCCATTTTAAAAAAATCAAGAAGTTATTTGTTAGCCAGGTAGTGCTGGTGCATGCCTTTAATCCCAGCACTCTGAGTTCAAGACCATCCTGGTCTACAGAGTGAGTTTCAGGACAGAGAAATCCTGTCTTGAAAAATAAAATATAGCAAAACACAACAACAAAAAGAAGTTGTCTTTTTTTATATACTATGTTGGTATTTGAATGGATGGTGCAAACTCAGGGGTAGATTAAACCTGACAGTGCTCACTGGATCAACTGCTCTGCTCAAGTTTATAAACATCATTTACATCCTTTAGTTTTCTCTCAGAAAACTGCCAGTCAGTTTCAATGTAAAATGTTATTTATGAGTCAATAAAATAAAGTAATTTATTAAAATTGAATGTATGAGTATGTATATTTTGAATATCTGGTGTTTAAAAAAATGTGTATGACATGCAAAAACACCACTCCTATACAGCAAAGTGAGTGGCATGCTTACATCATTTTTATATGTTGACATAAAGTCTCATGTTTTAATAGAATGATTTTATTTTTAAAATAACTGAAACAAATTATAGTAATTCATATCTTCATGTCACCCATAACAATTGTGAAGCTGAGGTTCAGAGAATAAGGTTACCCAGGCAGAAGCAGCCCATCCACCTAGGTGTCTGCCTTCTTGCCTAGTAGAAAAGAGAAGAAAAAACACAAACCCCTATTGCACTACAACTCAGGTCATTAAACTGATTCAGAATTAATGCTGGGCTCAAAGGCATCAAGGTTTAAGTCAGAGATAAGGGAGGAGAGCCAGCTGTCAGGGGCACTGGAAGAAAAATCTAGCCAGCTGTGCTCTTTCTGGGATGCTGCTCAAGTGGCAATTTCTTTTAAATGTAGAAGAGACAAGATGAGGGAACCAAACTTTAGCATCCTGGACAGAAGCCAGTATACAGAGGCCCTCGATGGACAGGAACAGGAGCAATGGATGCAACCAGGAAAGAGAGGGCATAAGTAGCTGTGAGTCACCTTACACACCAGCTGGGGAGAGCACGGACAAGAGTTCTGAAGGGGGACTGGCCAGGAACCTGAGTCACTACCCTGGGGCTACCTATAGCTGATATTGGGACACTTGTCTTCTTGTGACACACTAAATCGCATTTTAGTTTTTGTAACATTTTTATTATAGTGAATCATTAGCAACACATTTGTCTTTTGTGTCAGCAGAAGGGAAGGAAAAGATAAACCCTGCCCGATGGTCCCGGATGCCTCGTTTTATTCAGAAGAAAACAAAACCTTATCACATCTCCTTTCGTTCCTTGGCTGTTAAAAGGTTAAAGCTAAATTTAGCCTGAAAAGTGGCAACAATACTATTTCCTGATTTTGATTTCATATGGTACTTTTTAACCATTAATATTTGTAGTTTATTATGAGCTTAACATTTAATTTTCCTTCCTGATGGTAAGGACAGTATAATCCCAAATAGTCTCATGGAAGCAATAGAAATAATGTTTTATCAGGTCACCTGGACAAGTGTAAAGCCACACACACCACAAAGCATCATGAGTATGAACATGCAAAAAATGACAAATTTGGTTATTTTTTATTACTACAGGAATATCAACTAAATGTCCTCCTTGGAGACATGCAAAATGTCAACTACAGGAAACTTCAGTACCTGGTCATCTGGAAATTTTCAAATAATCTAAACCAAACAGTGCAAAAAGAAACCCAAAATGCCTCCCAATTTGTAATAAGAATCCTTAGGGAATAATCAAGTTTAAAAATTTTAAACGCCAGGTGATGGCAGTACATGCCTTTAATCTCAGCACTCGGGAAACAGAGCAGGTTTATCTCTGTGAGTTCAAAGCCAACCTGGTCTACAGAGTGAGTTCCAAGACAGCTAGAGCTGCTAAACAGAGAAACCTTGTCTCAAAAAATCCAATAAATTAAAATATTTTATTAACTGTACTAATATTCATTTTAAACACCTAATACCTAAGAATATCTCCAATGTAACAGGTCAAATATAAATTTTAATGTAGGTTAAGGGCAGGATTCTTGAGATAATATCAACATCATAATTGAGACTGCTTCTACAGGGGAAAATCTGACTTCTAGATAGGATGTTTGTAAAGCGTTAAGCTAGGAACATAAAAATGCTCTGTGTGTGAAAAAGCATTTAGTATGAATGTCGTGACCTGTCCATCCAAGTAAAAGGAACATGGAGAGACTGGTAATTAACTGAAGCTTTCCTTTGCTTCCAACTCAAGTTTGTTTTATTATGAGTTTTTTTTACATTTATTATATATTTTGACAATATTAATATACAGAGCTGGGCATCCTGAAGTTGTGTTGTGGTGAGTTGAAGTTTGAAAGTTTCATCTTTCCTTAAAAACGTGGGAAGCATTTCCACACATACCTGTGACTTTGCTGCTCAGCAGTCCTGCTGTGATCACGGGCAGTGACTGTCCTCAGCGCCTGGAAAGGAAAACATGCAAAGGGTACGTGACTAAGCTTCATGGCAGAAACCAATCAGACTCTCTCACTGGGCAGCTGAATCTCTCACCATGAAGATTAAGATCATTTATTTTTTCTCCCAAACACTATTACATACCTATTACTAGATTATTAAGCGCATGCTTCATCCCAGGATTGGTTTCGGTCCGTAAAGTGTAGCTGTGGAGCACATTTTACCTCCTGCTTCTAACAACCAAAGCGTTGGGTAGCTAAGATATATGCTCCTAATATTCTTAAGCTTTAAATACCCACCCGAGCTCTCCTTTGAAGCTGTCATCTGAAGCACAGATGAAACTTAACATGAAAGGGTAGATAAGATCTTGCCGAGGAAATAACAAAACATAACACCCTATATAGTCAGCTGGCTCTCTAGAGTCCCCTATTTACACGTTAATAAAAATCATGAAAATGATGAACATAAAAGAATCTGGAAATAGAACCAAAAGCTTTTTCTGGTAGATTAGGCGTGAGACAGAGAGTCTAAGTTGTAACTTTTAACCTAAGCAGCAGAGAGAATGGGAAATTTTTTTTCCTATGTGAGGAAAACAAAAAAAGTTAAGTTTGGGAAATGGAAATATAAAACTTTGATCTGGAACTGTTAAATATAAGGTGAAATAGAAATTTGAGCACATGGCGGTCTTATTTAATGATCTACTTGGCTTACATTTCCAAGCCCATCGTTGTGGGGATGTCAAGGGGGTGAGAGATTGAAGCAGCCAGTTATATCACAGTGTTGTCAAGAGTAGAGCCTGGTAAATTCATGTAACGCAGCAGTGCTCCACTGACTTTCTCCTCTCTTACACGGTTCAGAAGCCATTTCTTAGGGAGTGGTGCCACCCACAGTGTAGGTGCCTTTTCTGCCTTGACGAACATGATTAAGATAACGTCCCACAGACCTGCCTGCATGCCAACCTGATCTGGATAATCTCTCGCTGGAGATTCTGTCAGGTTGATTGTTAAAACTAACCACAGCCGGGAGCCAATTGGGTGCTAGGGGGCTAGGTTAAGTTCACTATGTAGCCAGGGTAGATTTAGGGTGACTAAGTCATCCTAAGCTGAATAAGTCAAGAGGATTTGGTGAAGAGACGATACAATCAAGGAGGTAGAAACACAATGTAAAATCTCAGAAGTGAGGGAAAAGGCACTTTCAGACCAGTTCCCCAAATGCCGTCAGTGTCTCAAGTCCTACCCAGAACTGAGATGACAGCCTCGGTTATTGGGCACTGCAACATGATGATTATTAGCGACCCTGAAGAATGAGATCTCAGTTAGACATGAAGTTCTAACTGAAATGGCTTGAGAGTAGATGTTGAGTGACAGACTGGAGACAGGATTAAACAACAGTTCTGGTGCTTTTGCCAAACAGTAGAGAAAAGGGACAGGACAGTAACTGGAGAGACATTACGACTGAGCTGTCTGCTTCTGTCTATTTAGTTTGCTTTGAGTTGTTGCTATCTGTTTGTTTTTGTTTTTGTTTTTTGACTATGAGTCATCTTGAAGGATGTCTGTATGGTTTTGAAAATAATACAATGAAGAAAAGTGATAATATAGTCACAATGAGCAATAGCTCTGGGGGGAAGTAGTTGGAGAGAAGATGCCAGCAAGTGTGCCAGGGGTGTGTTAGTCAAAAGTCTGAAGCACAGACAATTAATTGATCTACTCTAAACTGAGAGAGAACGGAGTATTAGAGACATGTTCAGATTTTTGCATTGCAATAAAATGTTGTAAATTACAAAACTTATGCTTGAAAACTGAACAATCAAATTGCAAAACAAAAATATAGCACACACACACTATGATCATTTAAACAAGATTTTGTTTTCGTCCGTACGTGTGCAGAGCTACCCTTGGCCATACATTTAGTCCATCGTGGGCACACCAGGATCTGATAGTTCAATGAATTTGGATGGTTTGAATGTGACATGGATCTATTTTTCTTTCTCTTATTTTAATAAAATCAGATGAAAAATATTATTCTGAATTGAAGAAAAGATGAGATGGAGGATGGAGAAAAGACAATCCAAATTAGTGATCTTAGTGAACGGGAAAGTGAGCTGAAAATGAAAACTGTGTTATTGCCATGGAGTGCTGGGGGATGGTAGTGGGCGTAGTTATTTTAATACGTAGTGTTTTATGTTAGTTAGTGGAATACATATGTATTTAGAGAAATAGCTATGAACTTTAAATTATGTGTTGGTATTTCCTTTACTTAGAACCTACAGGCCCCTTGACTCATCTGTTTCTAGCTCCGATTTGTAATAAATCTGCAAATACTCTAGGTTCGTTTCTCAGTGATGTTTCTCCTATGTTTTCCTTCCCTTTTGTGCTCATTTCAGACACACAGAGATCCAATCTCTACTATAGATTCCCAAAGCTATATTATTTTGTAAGAATAAGCTTCAGATTGCTTTCATTAAAAAAAATCCTCTGCAGGATAAATATGTCTCAAACGCAGCAACATTACTTTATTTTGTGGACCAGTCTAAATCACATTTCTTTAATACTTTCCCACTTAATTGGGAATGTCCTCTATTTTACATTGTTTGGTGTTTTTCCCTTCACACCATTTCTGTTCCATGTCTCATGCAGGAGCATGTCTAACCCTGCTCCCAGAGAGCTCACAAGTGCCCGTGTACTTGGCTGGCTGCAAAGAAGAACTCCCGAATGCCAAACACCAGAGAAACCACAGGGACTGGTCCAGTGTTTCATTTGCAGATTTGTTTGAAGAAACACTTCACAAAATGTTTTCTGTGAGCAAGGAAGATTCTCCTTTGAAAATCTCTCTGTTAGCTGCTTCGTGGCTGGTTGCTATGTGAATTGGAGCATTTTCCCCCAGAAGAAGACAGATGAAATCTGAACAGAGAAGAGAGTGACAAATTGAGCTCCTCAGACCAACCAACTTCCTTTTCTTCACTCAATTATATGCATAAATAAAGAAACAAATAATTCAGACAGTTTGGCCAACCATATTTATCATCTTAAAAAAAACCAATTAAAAAAAAAAAAACCAAAAATTCTTTAGAAGGAAAAGAGGGTAAAGTTGTTTATCTAGCCACATTGGTTTGACAGCATCGTTGGAGCAGCTGATATTCTGGCTAATATTCTTTCCCGCAGCCAGCCACAGGGGGAGGCAAGTGCATAAGGTGACAAGTCATTATATGTGGTAAGGCTGGAGCTAGTTTGGGGATTTATAAGAATGCAGTCAAATGCCAAACTCCAGGTTCTTTTGAACTGGAGAACACTACGTATAGTCTGGGATAGTCCAGGCTCCGCACAGGAAACGTACTGTATCTCTTGCCCTTCGGTAGTGTAAAAGCATAATACAGACATTGGTGAGTGGCACTAGGAGACACTTGAGAGAAGCTACAGACTGGGCTTTCTCCAAAGTACGCCATTCCTTCCTCCCACATGTTCAAGAGCCCAACAGCCTCCCTCCTTGTTTCAGGGCAGGCAGAGGTCATTATGACTCAGGAGAGAAACTTGCCAACGGGAAAGTGAAAACAGACACAACTGAAAGGGTTGCTAAAGCTGAAGGAAATCACGTCAGGGCTCTCACAGTGGACAGAACAGCCCGAGAATGTACGGAATTGACCACATTATCACTGATAGTTTAGCTGTAGTGGATAGTGTCAGCTCAGTGGAGTCAGGACGACAAAGACCTCAAACATTTTCTTCCACAAAAGTAAAATGTTCTGCAAACTAAATATCTTCTCTTCTGTCCTAGTTGCTGCCTCAAAGAAGGAATGTCAGTGAGTATATTATGTGAATGTTGCCAGCAGGCAGTAACTAGAAATGAGAAGTGGGGCTTTATTATATTTAGTTTTGAAAATCATCATGATAAACTGGGAGCAACAAATTATCAGCGCCTGGGAAAGCATTAGAGATGGGTTTCTGTACAACAGTGCTTGCTGAGAAAGCCCAACAACTGGCAGCATCCAGATGTGTCTATTTTCAGTGAATTAAAGTGATTCTCAAATATTTAACTAAAGTTTAATTCCAGAATAAACTCTACTTTTCCAATGTGTATTGCCCTTTATGCCTATTTTCAATATGCCAAGAGAATTTCTTGATGTTTTTACATTTATATTAATAAGAGGTCTTCAATTTGCAGTTTATTTTCTTAGGGTTTTCTTTTTTTTTTTTTCTGATGCTTTTCCTTAAGGCAGGTGAGCTATCATTATTGAATAAATGGGAAATTTATTCAATTTTACTACTCTGTGTTCAGGTTTTTTCACTGATTTGTAATATACTGTTAAGGCCTTTTACTGAGTTTTTGTTTAATTCACAACTGTGCCATTACAACAATATGTAAAGAGTTACATTCTCTTCGCTATTCCCTTAGTTTCCTCAGTATCTATGTGCATCTCTAAAGTTCCAAGCGTTCTCATGTTCCGCGACTTTATGTGAGATCTCCTCCTTCAACGTCTACCAGCGTACACGGAGGCTTACGTAATGGATGGCCGGTTTGGTTTGCATCTTTTCAATTCCTTCTTCAGTTTGGAGAATTTTTACTTCTCTGTGTTCAGGCTTTTCTACTAATTTGTAAATCATTGTTAAGCTCTTCTATTAAGTTTCTCTTTTAATTCACAACTATGTCTTTACAACAATGTGTAAAGAATCCCATTTTCTTTGCTGTTTTCCTAGTTCCCTCACATAGCTGCATGCTACCTTACAGTTCCAAGCGTGTTTCCAGAAATTATTTTGAAGTCCTTGTCCAGTAATGCCATTATTTCTGTCACATCTGGACATTCTCATTTCCTGCTGCTTGTGGCTCATATTTTCTTGTTTCTTTGCATATTTACAAATTTCCTATTGAAAGGTAGACACTGTAATATGCTTGCTGCTTATTGCCAGCCTAAAGTTTATTTAAGAGTTTTGATTTTGGGTACATGTGTTAAAATTTGTTGCTAAGTAGTTTAACCTTTCATGACCAGCTTTAAAGCCTTCTAATGTTAGATCAAACTTAGTCCCACCTCTGAGGTAGACCAGTCCTACATGGCTATTAAATAATCTAGCCCTTTGGTAAGGTCCCAATTTGGCTATGCAAAAGTCAAAGATCTTCTAACCATGTGTAATTCTGGAAATTGTACAGTGAGCAAATCACCCTAACACATATATCTTTGTATTCACCATAGACGAGATGACAGAAAGGTATTTGGAGTTCTTTTGTACAATTCTTCTCTTTTCATTGCTCTGACCCACCCCATTCTAATTTATGACTCTTGGACTCAGGGGAGAAAGTGCCCAACTTTGTATTAGTTTCTCATCCCTGAGCTACAGTACAGAAAGTCCATCCAGGCTGCCTGGACAGTTTTCATTTGGTTTCCTTTTCTCTGAGATCACAGCCAGTGCTGCCTTTGGCACAATGTTTAAAAGTTTTCAAAAATACACCGTGCTTCATTTAAAGCTGCTTGCAGAAGGAACTCTAATCTATCAAGGCCAAAAAATGAAAGCCTTTTGCTTGCCTGGTTATATCTGATTTACACAGTCCTTTTGCTTTCTCCCTGACATCAGTTTGGAAGCTCTTTTTCATCAATCACTCCTACTCATAATTCCATCCCACTTTGTTGCAAACTTAGACACAAGGTAGGGAAGGTTTTTAACCATCATAGCTGGATTTACAACTCTTCAGTTGATCATGAAATGTTCAACTGGTCGGCTCTTGTATTTTATACTCTAAGTATTTTACCTGCTAAGTGGATGATTAACAGTGACTACCACATTTAAGTCTCAGCATACAAGTACTGAACACAAACTTGAGATGAAACTCACAGGAAAAATGCATTTTAGTTTTTTTCCTTGCTCCATTCCCGCTGTAATAGAAAATTTCTTTATGGTAGGTACTTATAGATAATAGAAATATATTGCATAGGATTCTAGAGGCTGGGAAAGAAGGTCAAAGCACCAAAGAATTGGTTCTCTATAGGGGTTCATATTCTGTTTCATTCATGGTGTTTCTTCATCCTCACACTAAGAAGGAATAAATGAGTATCTTTGGGCCTCTTTTATGGGACCATTAATCCCAGGTCATGAGGTCTCTGTTATCATGATCTATTACTTCAAGAAAGGCCCCTTACCTCAACACTGAGCATTGTATTAGCCCTCAATATCCAAATTTTGGAGGTCACAAGTAGACTCTCCCATGCTCTAGATGATAGTTTTCCATATGCTATTACAAAGCACAAAGCAGTCAGTTAAGAATCTTGAGAATGGCATTGATATTAGTTATAGTGTTTGGATTTGGAATCATGGATTCACTTGTGCCATTCTCCCGATGCCACATGTCAAGGGAGTCTCCTCTCACCTGTAATTTTTGCAATAACTTGGCACTTATTTTCTCACATCATGCTCGGCTTAAAGAGTTTGCTTCTGAAGAGCTCACTTCCATCATTTGCCACAAGTTTCATGACTTCACTCTTCTTTATATTTAAGTAATATTCCACTGTGCACTGGAGAATTCTGGCGGGACCAAAGATAGTAGTAGGCATGGCTATGATAAAAATATATTCCATGCATGTATGACATTTTCAAAGAACAAATAAAATATTATTTATTTTTCCAAGTCCCTGAATTGAACCATTGGTAGTGGAATGACTATTTCTTGGTAGTAGGGTATTTCATTCTATACCTATTCTATCAGATAGTGCTGCTACCTTCAATCACTAAATAGTCATTTAATAGGTACTTATGATAATTAAGAAAAAGATAACACATTGCTATGCCAACCAAAGGAACAAACAGTGATTTCAAGAGCATTTTAAATTTGTCATAGGTTGCGTGTATTTTTACTCTGCCTCAAAACAGTTACAGCCTGTCTAATGAAATTATCAATGCTTTTTAGATGCATTAATGGTGACAATAATAGCTGAAAATGCAAGATTTTGGGGTGTCTACAAAATCTCTCTGACAAGCTGAAATGTATCCTAATGTTAATTTGGTGATTCACTCCCTACAAAGCTACTAAGACATCACAGGTTTGGGTCTGACTAATTTATGTGGGCCATTGTACTGTACCTTCCATTTCCTGTTTCAAGTATCAATTTCTTAGCAAAGTTCTTCTAGAGCCCAAATCTTCCAAAGAAAACCTAATTATCTGTCCTCCATTTGTTGCTGACCTGTTCCCATAGTGCCTCATTTTGAAAAACTTTGGAGTTTAAAAGTATTTTGACATTGATTTTGGACACAAAGACCTAACATTTCAGCTAATTAGCATCTTAGTTAGAAACAATAGATATAGCTTAGGGTAAATGTGAGAAATCACATTTTATTGCTGTCCACTGATCTCCCACATGCATGAGTAATGTGAGTATACTTTTTAAAGAGGGGGTTCTTTATACTGTTGTACCTACATTCCACATGAGTGAAAATACATGATGTTTCTCTTCCTGTTTCTTTTTTTCATTATCTTCTGCTGTGAACCACTCCTCCCTCTCTAGACAGTTCTCCTTCCTCTTTATAATAGATGATAGATGATAGATAAATAGATAGATGATAGATAGATAGATTGATAGATAGATGATAGATAGATAGATAGATGATAGATTGATAGATGATAGATAGATGATAGATAGATAGATTATATAGTTGATAGATTCTAAAGCTGATAAATAGATAATACAGAGATAAATACACATATAGATAGAGCTTCCATATGTGAAAGAAAATAACATTTGTCTGTTTCTAGCTTATTTCATTTATCATGATTTTAGTTCTATCCATTTTCCTATAAATGACATAATTTCACTTTTTTATTGCTGAATAAAACATTATTGTATATGTACTATATTATATATTATATACAGATGAATGGATAAATATATATATATATATATTCCATGTATTTATCCCATTAATCTGTTGATGTGCACCAAAGCAGATTCCATATCTTTTTTTAAGATGGATAAATTTATTAAATGAGCATGAGGAGAGAAGGAAACAGGGGAGAGATTCCCCAGAGACAGAGACAGAGGAAGAGATGGAGAAAGAGAGGAAGAAAAGAAGAGGAAGAAAGAGAGAGTTAAGAAGAAGAGAAGTAAGAGCAGATTCTATATCCTGACTATTGTGAACATGAAGTTGCAGGTGTTACTGTAAGAGCAGATTCTATATCCTGACTATTGTGAATAGCTGCAATAAACATGAAGTTGCAGGTGTTACTGTGGAATGTTGATGCAGATATAAATAAGTAAATGTATATTTCAGTGTTATCAGCAGTTTTAGTTACAGAGTGAAGGAAGAAAAGGAGGAGAGGAAGAGGAGGAGGGGAAATTTTCTTTTAGACAAGTGAAGGTGTAGAATTCTGGTTCTATTGCTCTGTATCTGAAAAGTAGTATCAAAAATGACCATTTAGTGTTGAGTCGCCATGTGATGGTCTACACAAGAGCACTACATACATGAACAAGGAGTCACCCTACAGGTTGGTTAGAGAATACCTGGCCTGAGTTTAATAAATGTAAATACTGCATAATTAATTGATTTCCATGGAGGTGTCGTTGCAGCATGGTACAGGAAATACTACAGGTCAGAAGTTGGAAAGATAAATGGGGTGGTTATAAAATATCTATTGACACTTCTTTAACATTCAAAAAGTTGGTTTCCAAATCTCATACATTATGGTGAAAAGTTTTTGTTAACTAAAAATATTAATATTAACATTATATAGAGTACTTATCCAAAATAAGCCATAATATATGTATCTGTTGCATAATAATTCACTTATTTAATTGGTTCTGTTAGTATTACTACAATGATTATCTCTAATTTAGAAATTAACTAAGATACACTGAGACTAGGTGACATACCTAAGTCTGGCAAGTAGAAGTCAGAATTTAAAGACTCTAAAGGTCATCTTCCTATCCCATGAAGAGTGGAGGCAGGAGAATAACATGTTACAGAATATCGTCTATGCTCCATACCTATTTGAGGAGGCTATAATGTTAACAAAGTGGCTATCAAGACAGACCTGTAGGTAGCATGCCTTTCGTTCACTTACTCAACCGGCATGGTGAGCTGTCTTCTGGATTCCAGGAATTCTGTTATGCAATCTGGGTACAACTATAAGTGAATCACAGCCAGAGATCACTAACAGAAAGGCTTGGGCATGCATAAATCTCTATTGCATACCATTCATTTGGGCTCAGCAGAGGAGGCGGAAATGCATGCCTGCCAGAGGAAATACTTCCCACTACAGAGGCTGAATCGATCCCTTTTCAGTATAAATAATCAATAACCTTGGGTGCCAAGCAATGCAGGCTCATTGCAGGTTTCAGTTTTCAGTGTGGAACATTTGAGTGACAGCTCATTGATTTACATACTTGTTTTGAAAAACGCTAACATTCCATCTGGGGTTCTGCAGACATTAAGAAAGTCCAATATTCACGTCCCTTCATCTACTCAGCTGAGTCAGGCAATCCACCACTATGTTGACCTCGGAAGCACTAAGTCTTTCACAGGCATCATCCAGGCATCATTTTATTTTATTATTGGTTGTCTTCACTTTACAAGTTAGAAACTTAGGGTTTAAAATTTCCTCAAGAAATTAGCATTAGGAAGTGTTAAAGCTGGGACTAAATCTAGGCTCAGGAAAAGACAAAAGACTCAAGTCCTAACCACAATGCTGCAACGTGTCCTGCTTCCTTCTAAGGGTATCACTGAAGAGCTTACCAACTTCTGCCTTCAAAGAACAGTCTCCAAAGCAATAGCGCAGTAGGTGGGGACGACAAACGATGCCACATCTTTGTATTGCAGATATCAGTATTTCCACATCCATCAGCTATTCTCAATTCTACTTGTGAGATTTAAACCTGTGAATAGTTTCTAATGATGTTGACGCCTGTGGTGTAGTAATCTTGTTGGTCTAAGAAATATCTTTAGAGTAAGGTTTTATCATGGAATATAAATGCCACTAGCCTGTCTGTAACTCTATTGCTTAGGATATCTACTGCAGGTAATTTCACTTAAAGATCATTATTGTCAATCTGGAGTGAAGGAAAAGTAAGAAACACAATTACCAAAGAGAAATTTTACTTATCAACAGAGCTATGTGATTGATGTGTAAAGCTTGAATTTTTCATTGAAATCATAATGACTGTTGAATTATCCTAAATTGTTCAGTATCCTGCCATGGCTTTATGTTTTTATTTCATCTTATTTTAGTTTATTTTATTATTAATTTTAGATGTCTGTTTGTTTTCTAATGAGAGAGAAAGTGTATGGATTTGGGTGGGAGGGGAGGTGGAGAGGATCTGGGAGGAGTTGGGGAAGGGGAAACCGTAAGGATCTATATGAAAAAGATCTATTTTCAATAAAAACAGAAATAAATAAATAAACATCAAATATTTATGATTTAACCAAAAAAAAAAAAGAATGAGGAAGAAAAGGAGGAGGAGGAAGATGAGAAAGCAGAGGAGGAGGAGGAAGCAGAAGAGGAAGAACAGGAGGAGGTGGAGGAAAAAGAAGAAAGAAGACAAGGAGGGAGTTGAGCGGGAACACTGTTACCACTGTCATGCTGTGCTCTCTGCAATGCTGTGCTGCAGTGTGGAGGCCTCACTAAGTGCTGACACCATGCTTTTGACATTCCCACATGTCAGAACTGTGATCTGAGTAAACCTCTATGCAAATTTTCTGGTCTCTGGTGTTCGGTCACAGCAACAGAAATACACTGACAACAGCATTGGATTTTTAAAAAAGAATATCTTTGTATAAGGATCCCCTTCTAATTTAAATTTTAAGTAAATTTCACACATGACTGACTACTGTACTTATATCATTTTCCCCCTTACCATTCTCCTTTCAAGTTTCGTGTTTCTCACTGTCTCTTAAATCCATGACCTCTTCTCTAATTATTTTTGGTTGTTTTAGCAAAGTAGTTTGCAAGATAATTATTTTATATAAAAATCTAGAACAAATGAAGATGAAAATGGAGAGTCACTTCCATATAAAAGTAGCAATGAAAACTTTAATTAATAATGCCTCTAAGCTTTGGTTTCCTAATATGTAAATTGAAGACTTGGGCTGAAAAAATGTGTACTGTCTTTTCAGCTTAATATTCTGTGACTCTTTTATGAACTTTCTATTTATGTACTTAAACACAAATACTGAAGATTTGAGCTTCTCATCTTGAGAAAGAGCATGAAAAATGCTGTTAGGGTTAGAAAAAAATCAAAGGACTCTGGGGCAAGGAGTCTCTCCCTTTTAGGAACAGTGAAGATCATGTTTTCAGATTGGATACTGAACTTTGATCAAATGATAATTTAAAAGTGTATGTAGATGACCAATTGTTATATTATCCAGACTTCATGAAAGAAGTAAAGACCCTTGAGAAGCTGGTTAAATTCAAATGATTGAAAGGCTGGTGGAATTTAACAGATTGATCTCTAGAGCTATCATGAACAAAGAGTTTGGGTACATAAATAGAAAAGGGGGAGCCTGAAGGGGAGTGATATACACATGCATAAAATACCCATCTACAACCTACAATAAGCTTCTACCATGTATAACCCTGTGTGCATGGCAGTCCACTCCAGGTACGACTTCATACATGCATAACAGCTCAGTCGTGGGTCTACCAGATGCCTGTGTAAAATATACTAAAACCCTTTAAGTCACAGTTTCAGCCACTTTACTGTTAATGGCAACAATGCAGTGTGGATATTTTAGCCTCTACTCTGTTCCTTTCTATCAATAGCTAAGCAAAGCTCATTTCCTCCCTGAACCTAGACTCAGCCTTAGAATTTATCAAATCCTAACCTTCTAGGCAGTCTTGGGCAATAGGTCAGACAGAGCCCATTAAGTAGGATGTCTTTGATGTGATGAGCTTCAAGTTCAGTTGTGGCATGTTGCTTTCAAATGCTCTCTGTTATTGTGGAAAATACTGTGGTATCACTGGTACCTTCCTTTTAGTAAATTCTTTTTACCAGAGTGTACTCAGGCAAGTATTTTCCACTTTGTCAGAGATGATGTGCATTTATTCCACTGTGCTCTGATCTTGGAAGCCCTTATTCTAGAAAGCTGAGTCACTTCCGTGTCACTTTCCCCTGTGCTACTACTGTCATCATTTTTCCAACAGGAAGATATTAATACCAGTGCATAAACTTTTGGAAACCTCAATTTGCAAAATAAGCAATAGAAGCCCAGTCCTTTCCCCTGAGTGTGGAGAAGGTGGCTGAGTAAATATGGCCTGGACGAGATGTCCTTGAATTTTAGGAGATCTTAAATTTTATAACTTATCTTGCACTTTTATGACCCTTGCTTGAGGGCACTTTTGTGAATCTCTGCATATTTGGGGATCAAGTGGGTTTTCTTTCTCTTTTGCATTGAAGGCCTCTACACTTGAATGCCATAATCCCCTGTTGGGTGCTGTTAGAACAAAGGTGGTTCATTCAGTCAGTGAGCAAATATTAACTGAGTGCCCATGATGGACCAGGCTCTGCACTAACATGTGTTTTCATCAGCTTCCACTACCATAATGAAGGCTCTGAGGTAACTAACTTAAAAAGAGAAAATGCTTCCTTTGGTTCATATTTTGTGGATTCCCTGGCCTCTGCCAAAAGAAGAAAGTCATGGAAGAAACCTACTGGGACATAAATGTACCTGTGCAAGAAGAGTGACAGATGATTGACATCTCATCGCTGGTGATCTGGGGAGATCGCCCACAAGGCTCTACCTCCTAAAAGTTTATACAATTTCCTCAGAGTACTGGTCTGGGATTAGGCTGTCAAAACATAATCCTTTTGGAGACAGTAGTCCAAACAGTAGCACTATGTATACTGTAGCTGGTCAAACAGCCCTTGGCCTTAGGGTCATATGCTCTATAAGGAGAGATGACCAATGAATAAGTGAGTCCCCCAAATGATGTGTCTGCACGGAGTGATTCATGTTTTGTAAGACAAGGATGCAGAGTTAAACAAGATTATACCTGGGGAAGAATTTCTATTTGATTGAGTAAGGAGACCTTTTTTAGAGAAGTGATCTTACGTCCTGGGAAGAAAGGCGCATAGGGGAACCACAAAGAGACCTCCTTCTACTAGGGCTAAGTATCAGGGTAGGTCCTGGTGCGGCCTTTGTGAGGACTTCCCCTGGCTCCCCTGAGCAGGGCTTCCCTGGGCTCTCAAGTACGCACGTTAGTTCTGGCAGGCAAATACGAAATCCTATTCAGACGAGAAGGAGGCAGCCTTCAGAGTAAGTCTTATAAAAGAAAGACTTTTTTCCATCTCACTGGAGCTGAGATTTGTCCATCAGGTGACTTCTGAAGGGCTCATAACAGCATGCCAGTGTGCGCGGGCTGGCGTGAAGCTTCCTAGTCCCACTAGAGCTTACCTGGGACCTGCCGCTAGGGACAATCCACATACCAAGATGGAAGTCAAGCCCCAAGGTCCTCTGACACGTGTATGTACTTCTTATTCAGGCACAGAGATTTTCAGTTACTCTTGTCCTTAGTAACAAATGTGCCAGATTTTTCTGAAATGAGCATTGTCCTAACAAAAGAAAGACACACATTTGTTTGATGTTTTAACTGTGGAACATAAGAGGCTATGGTGGCAATGTTTGGTTTGGTTTGGTTTTCCTCATCTTGTTTTACTTTTGAGAGCAGATTGTTTGAACACCACAAGGCATGTTTTTATACTTCTCTGGTGGCATTTTGACTGCAGGACTAGAGCCAGAAACACTAAAATATAAATAAATTTAGGCATACTTTCATAATGAGTTAAATTAGTCCTATATGAACTCTTTTTTGTTTTCAAATAGTTCTTCATGGAGCTCAAATGTAGCCTTGCAGATACATATGATTTAGAAGTGTTCTTTTTTAAGCAAGAAGTTCACAGTATCTTCAGCAAAATTAGTTGCAGAATATGAAGATGGGCAAACCATCCCAAACTCTCCAGGACAACACAATCCAGTAAGAGTTTTGCCTAACATTTCACACAAATACGGGTTTTTTAATTTTAAAAAACTTTTAATTTATTCACTTTACATCCTCAATATATCCTCCTCCCTTGTTTCCTCCTGGTCCTACCCTCCCTCCCTCATCCCCCTCCCCTAGTCCTCAGAAAGGGGCTAGCCCTCCTCCCCTATCATCTGACCCCAGCGCATTAAGTCTCATCTGCACTGCCTGCATCCTCTTCCTCTGTGGCCTGGCAAGGCCAACCCACCAGGGAGAACTGATTAACGAGTGGGAACCAGAGTCCAAGTCAGATGTAGCCCCTATTCCCTATATTAGGGGGCCCATACAAGGAGACTGTGCTGCCTATTGACTACATCTGAGCAGGAGGTCTGGGTCTTCACCATGCATGGTCCTTGGTTGGTGCATCAGTCTCTACAAGCCCCCCAACCCTGGCTCAGCTTTGTTGGCTCCATTGGTCTCCTTGTAGAGCCCCTGTCCCATCCAGGTCCTTCTATCCCTACCCCCAGCTCTTCCATAAGACTCCCTGCACTCCACCCAGAGTTTGGCTATGAGTCTCAGCATCTGCTTCAATCCCCCGCCAGGTAGAGTCTCTCAGAGGACCTCTATGGTAGATTCCTGTCCTGTTCCTTCTCTTCAACTGCTTCTAGTGTCTATTCTATTTGTCCTTCTGAATGAGGATTAAGCATCCTCCCTAGGAGTCCCCTCGTTATTTAGCTTTTTTAGGACCGTGGATTGTAGACACAAATAGTTTTTTTTTAACTAATTGTTTTACGTTACTCCAGAAAAGGGTCTGTCAGAGCTTTTCCATTACTTGTGATACCTTGATGAATTGACATGAGACTGGAGATACACACACACTTTAGTTTACAGTAACTAAAGGATATGTGGCAAAATAGGAATGCTTTCTTTGTTGCTACTGCTGTGCTTTGATTTTATCCATTGCAGTCAATAATTAACTGAACTAATATTCTTTAAGCATTTAGACAATACTAGGTCCATACTCTGTCTTCTATAAATATTTTCAATGTTAAATGAAAAAGAGACTAATGAGAAAATGAAAATAGAGGGTAGAAGCAAGCAAGGAGAAACTATAAATAAAACTGTGAAATGCTAGGATTTGTAATACATTTTTTTTCATATATTTTTAGAATCTACAGGAAAGATTCTCAAATTCAGTGGACATCAACAATACCTTGCAGTTAAGTCCTTCAGAAACCAGAGTGTGGTTAAATTTCAAGAGTTTCCGGTTTATAAATTCTACCAGCTATTCCCTTGAAATATACTATATTCATTATAGTTAGTCTGAAGCCCCTTGGTTTTGACTAATAGGTTGTAACTACTGCACTGGCCCTGCTACCCTGTGTAGAAAAATAAATTATACAATAGGTTATGAAAGAATAAAATCTTTGAAAACAAGTAAACTAGCGAGAAGAGCCTCATACTAGCGTGGCTTCTTCTTGATAGGCATCTCTGGACAGGTAGAATTAGAGGACCATGATCTTTGTGCTAACCTGAGGCACAAGCTGAAGCAGTTTGATCCTCAAAGAAGATGGTGATTCTGTTGTGTGGCATTTCTCTGCATGATAAAAGTCACTTAAGATGCAGGTTGTTAAAGCCACAGGACTGTATAATAGGAAGTAGAATGAGATGATGTTCTGAGAGGAGGTGAAAAATTCCATCCTACAGAGAAGTGAACAACTCAGGGGCTTCAGAAAGTTCCTGAAAAATGGCTAAATTCATTTGGCCTCTCCTCCCCAAGCATGTATAAACAGTAAGGGCTCCTGAGAGACCACCCTGGAAGATGATCAGCTGAACTGCCTGGAAAAAGACTCTCTTGAACCAGTTGATCTACTGTAGGCTGTGATGTACACGCCAGGTTCCCCAGCTTTGGAAGGCTGTTACCCATGCTGGGGTAGATTTGGTGATGAGGCTATCTTTGAGTCATTTCTGTTCCAGGAAGTAACCTCTCACCCACATTCTTGTAAATAATCCCAATAAAACTCACTGATTTATGAAGCTGTACTTGGGTGGTGACTCTATCTGAGGTGAGTAGATGTTTGTTCCCACTGTCCCATAAATAGTGTCAGGCAACAGGGCCCTAAAGGTCTGCATAACTCCTCCTAAACATTCCACACAGTGACAGAGAGACCAGAAAGGCCGTGGTAGTCTAGGCAAATAAAATTATACTACTGTAAACTTATTCTGTTTCTGACCTTCGAAGTGTAAAGTACAAAATGGTACAATACTGACTGCAAGTCGCCTTCGATAAATTATATACTATTAGTCTGCAAGAAACCACTAAAATCAATAGTCAATAAGAGAACTAAAACACACACACAAAAATGATACAACAAACACAAAAGAAGTCAGAAAAGGAACAAAAAGGCAAGTGAACAAAACTTGCAAAATATCTAGATAGTAGCATAAGCCATATTACATCAGTAATAATATGAAGTAATGGTTGTTGGGCAGGATAGAGAAGATTAATAAACCTAACTATGTTTGCTTTGAAGAGATGTGCTCTGAATCTAAAGACATAAATAATCTGAAAGCATGAAGTATCTGGGTCATTCTATTAATACCAGACAGAGTAAACACAAAGGCTGAGACTTAATAATGATAGAAGGTCATTGAATAATTAAATGAATCATCTGGAAGAGTCAGAATCATAATTACATGTGTGTACAGACAACTGAATTCTCTGATTTGTGAAGCAAATGTGGAAATGTGTACAGAAAAAAAATAGACAAATTTATTATTATATTTAAGAATTTTAATAAGGCTCTCAAATAAAAGCAACTAAACCCGAATGTTGTCTGAGACTGAATGAATGATTAAATTTATCCCAAGAGAAACAGAGGTACCTAGTGACTTGGATATGAGAATCCATACTTGTTAGGCGCGGATCACACCCAGAGGTGGTGCCGATCCTACTTCAGCTCCTGCGCATGCGCGGTTAAGGGCTCGACAACAATGTTTCTCTTTCCCCTCCCGCACGGGGATATGCTAATGAGGCATTGGCCGGTGCGCCAATCAGCGAGAGACACACCACGCTAGGGCCTGCATATAAGCAGCGCGCTCCGAGGGCTGGGGTCTTTCGCTTCAGCTTCAAAGGGCGCTCCCAATAAAGTGTGATCGAGAAGGATCCTGGTGTCGGCATCTTTCCTGCTGGCGGGGAGGTCGCGACGCATACTATGTGATCCAAGAAGAGGGAATACAGTGTAAGTTTATGAGATGGTGACCGTGTAGGCCAACGGAAGTGGATGCGGAACTGAGATATGTCAGAGACTTTAGAACTCATTCACTGAGGGATGGGAAGAACTAACGTGTTAACAATGTAGAAACTGAACAGTCTTCAGTCTGACTTCTTTATGAAGGACAGACGAGAAAATCAATAGAGAAATATTTGTGAGATTATCTACATATCCAGGTAAGGCCTGGTGTGAGAACGTGGCCATGAAGAGTAGCTTGAAAAATTATTTAATAGTTAAATTAATTGTGATTGGCAGTGGGATAAGAGAAGGAAGCAGGTGCTGATCATTCTGTTTCAGGTGGGCCGGATGGGTGGATACTGTGCCATTTCTTGAGCATGGTGGTAAAAATAATGAGTTTGGTTTGAGGATTATTAAGTTGGAAGTGTTTGCCTCCTTTTTGTTCTTTTAATATTATATTAGAAAGGCAAATTCTCTCCATGATGACTTGGAGTAGTAGCTCAAGCTTTGCTCTCAAATTTAAGTGACTTTTTATATCACACCCCACGCCCATTTCCTTTAGTTATTCAGTGACTAATTATCTACATATTCCCATCGCCCAGTCTAGTTTTCTTCCTTTTCTCTTTCCTGTTACTCTTGCTGATATTGTAAAGCAAAGCACAGACTTCCACAGTGATTACAATGGTTTTTCCTATGAACCCAAGAGTGGATGGCTTATAAAATACATAAAGTGACCTTGTTTTTTTCCCAGACTCCAAAGGAGCTAGAAGAACATGGCCAAGCCTGGTGGAAACTAGCAGTCTAGACTACTGCTTTTAGAGCATGAAAAATATAATAGCAAGAGGTGCTGAAAGACAAGCCTCCTTTTCACACACTAGGTCCTTGTGAAGCGAGCCAAGTTCCACCCTCCGCAGAAGTATAGGTTGTTGTGCTGCACAGGAAAACTGCTGCTTCCAGGACCTGTTGGTAGCCTGCAGCAGGCAAGTAACCCCGCAGGAGCGCGTGGAGGCCTGGACTAAGCTGTTCACTGATGATGTCTTTACCACCTAACAGGTTTCCATTTTCATCTCAAGAGCTTAGAATATCTCCTTGGTTTGAGATTAGAAAATGCATGAGCCAAAGGCATCTACAGGGTTCACTACACACATATCAATGCAGTCGATGCAGATGCCGACTCCACCGAATTACAAAGTGTGTGACCTTTTTGTTCCCAAGTTTCACTTGTCCCCCCCATTCCCCATTCCCCTTGGCATCTAGAGTTCCCAGGCTCCACAGCCGATGGAGCATAAAAGTCCCTCAACAAGCAGGAAGGTTTTATTTACTTAGTTTGTTTGGGGGGCCTCGTTTATTTTATAAGAATTGTGTGTTTTTTAACAAAAATATTCTAAAACATCAAAGTACCGGTGCACTATGGAGTCATTACCATGGATGTAAGTAAATAAGAAATATTAGAGAAGAAATGGAGATTCACCTTATTGAAGGTATTGGTGGAATTTAGTATTTGGAAGTTGGTGTGCATTCCTTATGTTTTCTGAGCCACAGCTCCTATGAAGAAGCGGATCAAATGAAAAGGAGCATCCATTTTGTTGTTGAAATTATGTCAGAGCCTGTAACTATCCGGAGACATTTGCTACACTGCCATTCATGAGTGACAAACATAGACGGTGAAAAATGGCAAATCTCAGGGCAGAAAGAGGCAGAATGAACAGGGACTCAGAGAAATCTAAATATTTTTATTAGAAAACAAGAGAGAGATTGGAGTAATGGCTCAGTTGCTAAACATGATCTCTGTTCCTTCAGAGGACAGCACGCGGGTTTAGTTCCCAGCTTCCCAGCACCACATCAGGAAGGCGGCAATTTCCTGTAATTCAAGCTTCTGGGGATTTAGCGCCCTCTTCTGGCCCCCACGTGCACAGCGAACACACACAGACAAATAAATCATAAATTCTTTTCATAAGAAAAATTTAAGAAGATATTTTAGATGTTAAAATGAATAATTTGTCATATTAAAAATACAAGGTAATTGAATTAGAAAACCAAAAAATTACAAGGTTGGTAATAGTATATCAATGCTGGAGAAAATAGTTTTCTTATATAATTATCAAATCTGTAAACTCACTGCATGTCAACTCTACAAAAGAGTTGATTTCTACAAAACAAACAAACAGACAAAAAAAAAAAAACAAGAATGGAGTCTCAACCACACAGAATGACTCATTTTTGGTTTTTAATCTCAGGTACAAGGTGCTCTGTGGCTTTGATGTTATGTAAATTGAAACTAGAATCAGAACAATTTTTACAATGATTTATTAACAATAAAAACAACTAAAGAGCAGATAAATTCTGTGAAGACCAATAGTGGAAAAGCCAGTTTCAAACCAAAGCTTTAATATGTCCTTAAGTTGAGGCAATGGATTATAGGGAGTTTGTCTTTTCTATCATCTGATTTGATCCTTTCCCCCATAGGAACACAATTAAAAAGGCTTAAGGACAATTAGGAAACTAACTACTCAACATTTGCCTAAGAGGATAAGTTCCCCTGCCCCCTTGGTGATCTTGGACTAGATAGAGTCCCATATCTCCTAAATCTTACTAGTTAGCACTCACATAAAAATTCAGTTTTATTCCTTTCTTTCTGTTTGTATCTAGAGAGCTGGTCTTCGCATGAGTTGGTAAGTGGATAGAGCCATGTTGTGTCTAAGAGATCCTAGAAATGAAACAGAGCGTTAGGGACACCAAAAAAAAAAAGCACTTGTGTAGGAAGCAAGCTGGCATGTGCTCGGGCCTGAATTTACCTCCCACATTATTTTTTGATAAAAGGATGAAATGCTGTTAACCCAGGCACATGAAGCGGCAGGAAGAGAATAGGAAACTGACTCCGTGGGTTATAACACATCACAACCCACCTGCTCCCGTTCATACCCTTGCATCATCTCCTTCAAGCTTCTCTGTACTCCTGTGTTCAGCACTGTGCCCTACTAGACGCTAAGAGCATCTGAAATATATGTGATTTTACTGGGAATGGTCTCCTGAGCTAATAGGTCATCAAAGAAAATTTGAATCTAATTTGTGAACTTTATAACATTCCCATGTATATAAGAATTATTTAAGTGCTTTTTGAAGTCATTTTTACAACTATGCATTTTTGTAAAATCTATTTCAGGAAATATATTTTATACTTCAAAGAATTTTTAAGCTCGATCTGCTAAGTGTCTTAATTTTATTTTTGAAATAATTATATGACTATTTGTTACTTCTTTCAATTCTGAATCTATTCAACTTATATACTGAGACATAAGTAGATAAATAGCTATAAAGTATTAAGAGTTTCACTTTCAGAGAAATACAGCAGTAAAAGAGTTGAAGAAAATCTGTAGGTTATTAAATTTGAATCATAAATATTGGTGTGCATGAACTCTGGTGCCTCACATTTGACCATGTCCCCTGGAGGGGGAGACCTAGTGGCACTCAGAGGAAGGACAGCAGGCTACCAAGAAGAGACTTGATACCCTATGAGCATATACAGGGGGAGGAAATCCCTCTCAGGAACAGTCATAGGGGAGGGGAGTAAGGGGAAAATGGGAGGGAGGGAAGAATGGGAGGATACGAGGGAGGGGATAAACATTGAGATGTAACAAGAATAAATTAATAATTAAAAAAATTTAAAAAAAAGAAAATACTTCACTCAAAATTGGTCAGGAATAATTAAAGCAGGGAGGGTGAATATGTTTAAAACTCTGAAATTCAGAAAGTGTGAATTTTTAATATTACAAATAAATAAATTAATATGTGAAGAAAGATAATAAAAAATATTGGTGTGCATACATTTTAGGATGTTTTCTAGCAACAATAGTACTCCAGTAGCAAACATGCAAAGTACTGAATTTTTGTTTTAAATACCATTCTACAATAAAACTCCATAGAAAGATGGAAGGAAAGAAAGAAAGAAGGAATGAAGAAGCTTAGTTCCTCAGGGAAAAAATGGTTAATTTCAGACCAGGGCAAAAAAAAAAAGTCTAGAGTGAGTTGATTAAAAAAGCAATAAAGTGCCCAAAGACTAGGGGTTATAGCAAGAGGACAAGGGATGATTCTTTTAGAGGTCTGGTGGCATTGGAACAGTTAAAAGCATAAATATAGTAATAGATTATAACACATTAAATTAATTATTTTCTGGGACAGAGGGGAGGACATCCTATTGGGACTCTAGATGAGAGAAGCATGGGAGAATAGCAAAGTAGAAGGATCCAGTGGGTCCTAGAAATCTACAAGTAGAACATTATGATAGGCAGATTTGGGCCAAGGGGTCCCGCTCAAACTAAGGCACCAGCCAAGGACAATACAGGCGGTAAAATTTAAACCCCTACCCAGATCTAGCCCATGGACAGGACAGTCTCCACACTTGAGTGGAGAGAGGGATATGACTTTCTCATGTACTCTGGTGCCTCACATTTGACCATGTCTCCTGGAGGGGGAGACATAGTGGCACTCAGAGGAAGGACAGCAGGTCACCGAGAAGAGACTTGATACCCTATGAGCATATACAGGGGGAGGTAATCTCTCTCAGGAACAGTCATAGGGGAGGGGAATAAGGGGAAAATGGGAGGGAGGGAAGAATGGGAAGATACAAGGGATGAGATGTAACAAGAATAAATTAATTAAAAATTAAATTTAAAAATAAAATAAATAAATAAATAAATTTATTATTTTGAGAAAAATTCCTGTCAACAAAAAGCATCATCCATTTTCCCATCTATAATACAATAATTTTTTAACATAGATTTATAGTCAAAGAATGCTTAAATATGGGTGTGGTGCTGTGGAGAAGTGGAGTATTCACAGTTAAAGTGTCATTTATAGATTACTTGCTAAACATATAAAGGCAGAGGCTTAGGCTTTGCATAAAAGGACTAAGAGTCATCAGATTGAGAAAATCATTAAGCCTGTGTTAATTTCCAAGTTTAACCTGATAGTTTATGTTCTATGGTTGGGTGCATTCCATGAACAATTTCTCTTGTGTGTTAATCTTGACAGAAATGTTCAGCCTGAACTCAAGACCAAGAAAGCAATTAGAATATTGGACACTCTGCCATCAATTAGCCTAGACACTTGGAAACATCACTGCTATAAAAGTAAAACTAAAAGGCAGGGTGCATACTCTAAATTGAAAGGTATTAAAGATTGAAAGTATTGAGTCACTTGAAAGTTGACTATACAATAAAAATAGATATGACAGTATAATTACAATGCATTTTAAAATGTCATTAGTCATGGTAAGGCCATGTTGAAATTTTAGTATCAGAAGATCGTACTCCATTCAACTCATCTTCAAATAGCTTAGAATATTAAAAAGAGAGAAGCATAGGTTGGTGACTCTAAATAAACTCTATTTGAACATTTATGGTACAAACAAAAGACAGATACATCATGACACAGAGTAGATAAGCAATGGCAAAGAGCATTCCTATTCCAAAGGGCGGGAAGAGAGCGTAGCAGGGGAAAAAAGAATAACGCCAGGCAAAGCCCAGCAGGGCACCATCTGGAGTTCCTCCTATGGCTTCTACAGCGCTGGGAACATCTGGACTCCAAGAGGCTTAGCAATGCCCTCCTTCTCCACTCTGCTGCCTATAGGACTTGTGGGTGTTCCCTTAAGCTGGCTCCACTCAATGGCTGTAGCTTTCCGTGGCGAAGGGCCTCCACATTTGGAATCTCTAATACCCAGAGATCTTCATTACAACTTATGCTTCACCTTTGCAGCTTCGTGAACAGCCTTCTCTGGAGCTCCAAGCCCAGAAAACGATCCTGCTGCTCGTTGCCTGGCATCGGGCGCTTTCTGTAACCTTGAAGCAAGCTCACATGACCCTTCTCTCTGGTTCTCAGTTACCAGCAAACCAGCACTGAGGCCAGGCCGACATCAAGTTCAACTAACTGCTTGGGCTGTGGCCTGGACTTCTTGGACCGCAGCCGCAGCAACCTCTGAGTGATCAAAATTTATTTATCCAATTTTGTTTTATTAGACACTTACTTGATTTTTTTTTCTAAAGCAGAAATCCAACAGGTGGAATTACTATTACAGGTTTTTAGTACAGTGTGGGTACTACTAATGCCTTCCAATCAACGGACACGAAATGATATCAATTTCTGTAGAAGAATATGGAACAGCAGGGGATGGGCGGGATCACATGTGAAACCCCACAGCCACTGTAATAATAGCTAGAAATTGAGGCATATGTGTATTTATTTGTACCACGGCAACACAGCTACATTATTATATTTTCTTCTGGGAAATATTTTGGTGAGATCCCAGCAGCTATGCCGGTTTCCCACAGGCTTGAGAAGGCCACAGTTCTCCCTTACACACCACTTTCACTAAAATCTCTTACTGTCCAAACCTTCCAAAAGCCCAAGCTGTCTCTTGTTCTTTGCAGCTTTGTGACCTACCACAGGGCAAGTTTCATTAGGTGTTTAATAAAGTATTTGCTAGCTGTTTTCTAATGAAGAAGGACCTGTTCTTTTCACCTCAAGAAACCACTTTGGAGACAAACAGAAACGTATAATCACATTGATTAAATCTAATTGACTTGAATGCTAATGAAACTGCCTGCAGCCTGTTTGCTTTATTTAAATCAGAGTGACACTGGAGCAGTTGTTTTCGTTCATTTCCGGCCATCTTTGTCTCTTGCCATCCTCTCATGAGCCAGTTTTTTGTTTTTGTTTTGTTTTTTGCTTTTTTTTTTTTTTTTTTTTTTAATCTGAAAGCCTCTCAACCCACAGTGGGTGAAGTTGGGTAGGGGCCCGCACCGCCCCGATTCCTTGTCCCATGTTCGTTGACAAGGGAACCGTTTCACTGAGTCAATAGTAACCACTAAAATCTTATCTTGCAGAAGAACATTATTTGTGCCACTCTTTTTGCCCATTTCTCCTCAAATCAGCTGAAAGCAACGTTTATTTTTTAATAAGACTTTAAAGATGGGATTTGGCCAACCAGTGTTGTGAAGCCTATCAGAGGTCCATGCCCCAAAGGCAGCATGCACTAAGTCTCTAAAATGACAAGCTAAAGTTTGATATTTTAGGTGTTTGGATCCAATTTTCTGGTTGTATGACCAACCTGATGAGCATGGTTGTATCTACATTTTATTATGGGTTTTGAGGAATCATAGAGGCAAATGATGTCCCTGTTCTCCCAGGCAGAACAGTCTAAATCTGTCTTGTGTCTTCCTGTGGTATTCTTATACACTGGCAAAGCTAAACTCTCAAGAAGTGTAGAGAACAGGGCATCAGTGCACGGTGCTAACCTGCAGGAAATGCCCTGCATTGTTTCCAGACAGCACACCAAAATGCTTGTACCGGAACAATCTAGAAGTTGCCAAGGTCAATTCTTTGCAATTCTACATATACTTTCTTCTTTTGAGTTGTATGTAGTATAGTCCCATGAACACTGAGAGGGGAGAAAAGCCCTTAGCTCCCCCCCCCCCCCAAGAGCTCATTCTCAATCCTTTATGCAGGAAAACATAGGGTTAAAGTAAACACTAGGGAACAAATATCAGTGGGCAGAATGAGGATCAGGGGGTAGGCAAACAACAGGAGGTGTTTGAATGGAAAAAGCCAGCACTGCTCTTGATGGCTCAGCTTCTATGACATAGTGGGAAATTGTCAGGTTGCTTTTACCTTAATTTTTTTAAACAAATAGAACCATATCTTTCTCATGGATCACTGCAGTTCCCCAATTGTAGCTATTTTTCAAATAGTAGTTGTTCACCACCAATGTCAGCAACACTGAAGGTTCTAAAAACAAATGTGACATCAGAGTGGAGGCTGGGCGGCTACACTATCCAGTCTTATACCCGGTGATTCCCATATGAGGGGACTACTTTAGGAGCATCTGGTGAAACAGCAAAGAGCCAACTATGAAGGAAGAAGCACGAGTCCCTTTCCACATAAAACACTGTCTGAGCAAGCTTTTGAGAGGGTCCGTGGTACAGCCGAACATGTTAGAAGATCTATGTATATACATGCCCACCTCGATGCTTTTGAAGAGCTTTGTGTAGATGTTCATACAGTTTTCTAGTAAAAGTATTTATAACTTCAATCAATTATCAAAGGAATCTATTACTTCACCCCGAATTTTATAAACCACTTGTTCTTTCTTTTGTTTATTTATTTTTATTTTTAAAAATATTTTATTTAATTTTAATCTATGTGCATTAGTGTGAAAGTGTCAGATCTTGGAGTTACAGACAGTTGTGAGCTGCCATGTGGGTGCTGGGAATTGAACCCGGGTCTTTTGGAAGAGCAGGCAGTGCTCTTAACCACTGAGCCATCTCTCCAGCCCCACCACTTGTTCTTTCAATGCTTAAATTGGCATTAAAGGGAGTGTCAAATATCTACTAAAAGTATCTTGAACAGCCTACTTACTTTTTCTCTCTCAAAAATATCATGATCCAAACCACTCGTACCGGAATTATCATGTCTACTTAGTTGGTGAATTGCCAAAAGGATCCAGTGACATTATTATACCTTTCCCTATTGAAGTTAATGACAGCCTTAAGCTGGAAAACAAAAGGTTAATTTTGTCCTCTGCCCATACAGCAGTAACAGAATGACTGTTCGCTCCACTTCGCCAAAAACCAAAGTGGTTTCTGAGAAATCTCTTGCCACTTTGAAGAGTGAACGATTAGAACACTCATGATTAGAGGAATCAGATTAATTGGTTCAGAGTGTGATGCGAGAGTGTGTACTTTAATGAAGACAGCAGCAGACTGGGTGCACAAAGTAGATCCACAATGCTTTCGGAAGCCAGAGTTGTGTTTCTCACAGTGCATTTAGAAAATGGTATAAATCCCTAAAGTTCAGTAGCTGTAAGAATTTGCCACTTCTTGTGAGTTAATTTTATAAGGGGTAAGTAAAGGTTATGGAATGGGGAGACAACGCCAGGGAACATAAAACCTAGCATGTCCTCTAGAAAACAGGAACACGGGACCCAATCTCTCCCCATATTCTACAAGGAATTTATAATTCTCTCCAGATGTTGACTTGAGAAGATTTGAAAATTGGAAAACAATTACATAATCCTAAAAATTGTCTTGGACACAATTAGGAAGCATGCTACACCACTGCACTTCATGGATATTGTCAACTTCCTCATCCTGTATTTGGCACATCTGGATGTGTTTCTCTTCCTTGAGGCTCAAAGGCACCTACCCAATCATAAGAGAACAGATTTCAAAGTTATAGGTCAGAAAACTTCTACGTCTACAGGTCTGACTGACAAGAATAATCAGGATGAGCCAGACCATTTTCTGGTCTGTGGACAGGCTTTGCGAAGGGCAGGAACTCCACACAGCATGATTTCTGCTCTCCAAAGGGTATGCCTGTGACAACCAGGGAATCTATTCCCCAAATGACAAGTCTCAAGAGAAAAAAATCTCTAGATTTCACTCTTCTCATTAACCACCACCGAAAGAGCCAGTGCTCAAAGCTCAGGTCAGATGTTTCTTGGATGTTCTATGATTTCACACCAAAGCATTTCTAAGGAGGTTGGAGTAGATCTGCAATAAATAACACATAAATCTCTTGTCATGAAATGATTAGTAAGTATCCTTGCTATGTCTTCTCTTCTGTTTTCCTCCCTCACAATGACTATGTGAAGACAAGACTGGCTTCCTAGATATAAGCTTGTAAAATATTAGCCTCATTTTTAAGACAGGAAGAATCAACCCAACACACTAAATTCACTCAGGTGTGTAAACACACATTTGGTGGATATAAGCATGTCAGAGTCAGTCATGTCTGTCTCCTTCATCCACACCCTGCAGACACAGAGTTCTGTGAAAAGGTTCCCAGAGGGTCCACAGAAAAAACAACCAGTCTTTCCCATCAAGCGAAGAGGATCATTCACTGTGTTCTAAGTTTAACCCTTTGCTAACTTGTTACTATGGATATATATGGCAGCAATTACTTGTCTTTCATTGTAGCAGACAGAATATTATTCCCCAGAGATGTGCACATCCTAATCCTGAAACCTTGTATGAGTATTTTATGTGGCAAAGCAAGATTAAGCTCGCAGATATAATTGTGGTCGGTAATCACCCGGCCTGAAGAAAGATGGGGGGAAAGTAACAAACTCAATTGTGTGTGGGCCCAAGGTGAGGAGAAGGAAACAGATACTCAAGAAATGTCTGCAGTTAAAAACTTAAGTTGAGACACATGGCTTTAAAAACAAAGATGATGTGGCCTTGGAATGTGGCCAGGCTTTAAGCTGGTGAGGGCACAGAGACTTACTTTCCCCTAAAACCAGCAAAATGGCGTAGCCCTGACAACCTCTTTGTTTTCACCCATATGACCCATTGAGACATATTATAAAGAAGTGTAAGACTTTTTAAAACGTATTTTGTCATTACCTGTCCTGAGACAAAGTGTTCTTATATAAATTGAGAGCTAACTCATAGATTGTTTACATCCTTCACCCTTTTCCTGGTTTTGCTTTTGTTTGTTTGAGATAAGATTTCTCTGTGCCCTGACAGTCCTGGAGCTCACTCTGTGGGCCAGGCTAGCCTCTGCCTCCTGAGATCTGGACTAAAGGCCAGCGCCACCACCCCTGGCCCTACCACTTTCTCTTTTATAATAGAGTATTTTTTAAACTAACCTGCTTGCCTTTAAGTGGGAGAAGGTTTGGGGGACTTCCTCGCCTTTTCTCTTTAATTGGGCCTCATAGGTGAGGGATGCTTTACCTGTTTTAGAGAAAATGATGCTTGAATTAGAACTGCCTAGACCACTTAGAGGGCTCCAGACCTGAGAAAGGAGATGATGTTCAAGTCAGAGCCACGAGTATTTGAAAGGAAGACAGATGTTTACATAAAAACAAATGTCTCATCTCAAAGAAGATATGAGATAGTTTATTCTAGAGCTAAATATGAGCAACCATGACCTGCGGACATGGATTTGGGTTCCCCCAAGTTATATGTTTGAACATGGTAACAGTTTGATAGAACTTTTATAATGACTGAGCAAAGAAGATCATCAATGACTGAACTTTGCACATTCATTGGTGGATACTTTAGGTAGTTGGGTTAAAGCAGAGTGGCGAAATCTCCGCTACAGTCCCCGGATGCTATCTGGTGACGTGCTTAGCTTTTTGACCAATGGAAGCTAATGGTCTATTAATACATCCAGAAAGGATTGACTTGTTAGTCATACGGATGTTAGGTCAGACACAGAGGTGGACAAGAAACAGCTGTTAAGGGGCCTGAATATAGCCAAAGACATACAGGATTTGATAGTTCAATGTTATCCACATCCATACCCACACCACACCCACATCCACACCCACACCCACATCCACACCCACATCCACACCCACACCCACACCCACATTCACATCCACACCCACACCTACATCCACACCCACATCCACACTCACACCTACATCCACACCCACATCCACACCCACACCTACATCCACACCCACACCTATATCCACATCCACACCCACACCCATATCCACACCCACACCTACATCCACACCCACA
>OU015758.1:0-57676 GCA_907169655.1 Acomys percivali | reverse complement strand
CACACCCACACCTACATCCACACCCACATCCACAGCCACGCCCACACACACACCCACACACACCCATATTCACACACACACCTACATCCATATCCACACCTACATCCACACACACACATACACACACACACACACACACACACCACATCCACACACACACCTATATCCACACCCACTCTAATTGGTTATCAGCCTAGCATGGAAAGCTCAGTTCTTTTTAGGAACTTTCCTTCAAGCAGGACCAGGCAGGAACAGATGTTCTCTGGAGAACATGCAGCTTCCATCATCTGCTGGGATTAGAATCTGTTTTGACTGTGTGCTCAGCATACAAACTGGCTTAGTGGTTTTGAATCATGATAAGAGACCCAGGCACTGTGCAAAGAATGACAATATTGACAGATTTGGCTTCCCCTTCTGCTGTTGATTTCCCAGTGAGGAACTCTAAGGATCTTCTGCTATGCTTACCCACAGGAGACTAGCACACCTGTCCTCTGAGAGGCTCCGCCCAGCAGAGGATCAAGACAGATGCAGAGACCCACAGTCAAACATTAGGCAGAGCTTGGGGAGTCTTGTGGAAGAGTTGGGGGAAGGATATAGGGACCCATAGGGGACAAGAGCTTCACAAGAAGATCAACATAGACCTAACCATAGACCATGGGGGATCACAGAGACTGAACTACTAACTAAAGAGCTCCATGAACAGCACCTAGACCCACTACACATATGTAGCTGATTGGAAAGTTGGTGTTCATGTGGGTCCCCTGGAATGCACTCTGTTGCCTGCTTTTTGATCACTGCCTTGTCTGGCCTCAGTGGAAGAGGATGCACTCAGTCCTGATATTACTTGATGTGTGTGGGTGTAGTGTGGAGGGGGCTCCCTTTTCTGAGTCTCGGGGAGGGGAGAAAGGGGGAGGAGAGTGGAAAGGTGGGCCTGGGAGGAGATGAAGGAAGGGGCTGTGATAGGGATTTAAAGTGAATACATAATTTTTTTTAAAACTGTAATATTCCTCATTGAATGGTGAAATCTAACAATGTCTGAAATGTAACCAGAAGGATACTATGTCATCTCTGGAGCGTGGTGGCACAAAACCAAACTGAGATAAAATGTGGGTTGTGATGTCCACTATTATTTAATGCAGAAACCCTGGCTTTTGCAAACATACATGGTGGGGCAACTTGGACACAGCACAATTCCAAATTCAGTATTAATAAAATATAATGAAAGTTAAAAAACAAAAAAGCCCACTCTTTCCTTTGTCTCCATATGTGTGGTTTACGTTCTACCATGATGGCTAAGGAACAGTCTTTCCCTACATCCTCTCTGCTGGATGTAATAATCTCCCCATTCTTTACCCTTAAACTTTGGGTTCTCATTTATTTAAAAATGAAAAGTCCTCCATTTCCTTTATGCCATAAAAATGAAGCATCTTTAAATGCAGTGACACTTTGCCAGCATGTCTTTATGTATTGTTGGGACTTGGCCTTTCTAACTGATGTCACTCATTGTCAAATGGCGCTAGCAAGGCTTGACGGTATGTGAAGGAGGTTAAGGTCATTTCCTATTCCTGTTTGTCATGTGCACTACCTTTGATGAGGTCTCTCTTCCGTCCTTTTGGCTATTTGGTTTTTCTTTTCTTACTGGGTTTTAAGAATGTCTTTACATCGCAAGTCTTTATAACACATCTATACACACTTCATCCAAGCCTGTGGATTGTCTTCTCATTTTCAGACACTTTTAATGCTATTAACGCTCTACTCATGAGTCTTCTTCATGGATTCTACTTTTGATGTTAACTCTAAAGATTTTACTGACTAAATTGTCATCTAAATTTGACTCTATGTTGTTTTCTTAAAGTTTTATAGGAGCGGTTCTCAACTTGTGAATCACAACCATTTTGACAAACCTCTGTCTCCAAAAATATTTACATTACGATTTATAACAGTAGCAAGATTACAGTTATGGAGTGACAAGAAAATAATTTTATGGGGGTCATCACAACATAAGGAACAGTATCAAAGGGTCACAGCGTTAGGAAGGTTGATAACTACTGTTTCATAGACTATAATCAACTCTACAAATCATTTTGAGTCAATTTTTAAGAGAGAGAGTTTAAGTCTAGATCCCTCCTTGCCTTTTGTATATATGGATACCCAAGTGTCCACTGTTTTGTATATTGACTACGAGGCAGTTTCTTTCTCTGTGTAACATTGTAAATATTTCAGAAGGAAAATGATTCTATTTGGTCTTGAGATCTAGGACCATTAGGTATCTCTTTCCTCTTCCTTCTTTTCATACCCTGGAAGGAGTAAGATATTATTAACCGAGGTCAAGGATAATAAGTTGGATATTTAAGTGTGTTGAATTTGATCTAAAGTTAAAGAAATTTGAGTGTCTTAATATTTAAATTTCCCTTTCCATAATACTGAGATATCTGGGCATTTATATCTTCTGCTATTTATCAATACAGTAAAATGGAGGTCATGTCCATTCCACATTCACACGTCTATACCACACAGCAATTTCAAAACTCTTCTTCTTTACATTTTTAAATTTTTATTTCATTTCAAAGTGTTTTTAATCGAAATACAATCACATCGCTTTCCTCCTTCCGTTCTTCTCTCTAGCCCTTCCCATGCCCCGACTCTCAGGTTGATAGCCTCTTTTTCTTTGATTATTATTGTCATGTAAACTTATTGAGCTTTGTTGTTTGTGTGTATGGTTTCAGGACTGTTCACCTTGCATTTGATAACCAATAGGGGAGCTCGTTTCTAAGAAAGGCTCAATCTCCCTCCTCCAGCATTTGTTAGTGCCCTTAGTCTAGGGATTAAAATTCTCCCCTTCTATGTGTCCATGCCCATCGATCTGACCATTGCCCCAGTCCTGGCTGTGTAGCCATTTCTAGGAGAGACCGGTTCATAGCAAACTTCTGGTATTCTGACTCTTACAATCTACATTGTTCCCTATAAACTCATCCCCTGTGTTAAGATCTTAGAAGAGTTGCGATGTCAGAGACTTCCCCTAGAAGTCCAGGGTGTTGGATAAGGCTCTACTAGTATGCTTCAAAGCAATTGGAGGCCACTCAAGCTTACGGTCAGAATTCCTCTAAAATAAAAAAGTGGCTTTTTTCTCACTTAGCTTTCACCTTTCAACACTGATGGTTGAAAGTATGATTCAGTATCTTCTAGAATATTTGGACAAATTTCATATGCCTTCTACATTGTACACCAGCATGCCTACTGACAGCATATTTGTAACCCTTGACTGTAATAGAATTTAAGCATGGAATTAAAATTCTGCCAGCTTGGTTCATATTAAAAATTTCATGAACTAAAATGAAACGTAAATTACTAATGCTGGATTTTATAAACAAATAAATTTTATTCATGGTCATTTTCAGCACTAAGGGAACAGTGTATAATTTTAATTTTAAAACCCATAGCAATGAAAGTGCTACATGTGGACTTGCTGATTTCAGAGTAGCTTCCATGCATACAGTTTCATTAATTCAAAGGGCCACCTAACAAATATGTGTTTGACTTTTTTCTTCTATAAAGCATTCACATGTCGTGCTGTGGAGCTTTTGGTTTATTCATTCATTCTTCAAATGCTTGTTGAAGATTTATTATCCACCAGGAAATACAGGAAACCCTAGAATAGAGAGCAGTCTTCTTCCCAGAATTTGTACCCTATATAATTTACACCCGATAGAAAGTGGCCTTTTGGTAGGATGCCAAAGGTCGGTTGTCCTCCAATATGTGGAGCATGATCTTTGATTGCCACGTATATTCTGTGTTACATGCAACTCAAGAAACGTCTAGTGAAACACTAGATATGGCTGACAATCTTCTTTATGTTCACAAGAAAACTTCAATTAAACCTTTCAAATCTTGAAGCTAGAAGCTCTATTTCCACGCCTGTATGGCCAGCTATGTACTTGGGTCTCTATGTTAGCAGTTATGAAAGAACTGTGGCCCATGATCAACTGTAATTTGAATTTGATAAAAGTTAAAGTAAGAAGAAAACTTTAGGCTCTAGTGAAAACTGAAGAAGAGTATAACTGTAAATGGGATGGGTGAGGTTACTATGCCAACAATAGTTCATTCATAAACCTTTGCATGATAAATTCAACAGCGAATCTTCTCTCTAATAAACACAAGCCTGGTTTCTCTTAATCTTTATCCCAGAAAAATAGAAATGGCTCCACATCTTTTCTTTCATTGATAATTCACAGAATGCCTGTCAGCAACAAAATAGAGGAGAGGGTATTCCCTGAAGGCATTAACATGCTCTAATAAAGAAAGGGAAAGACTAATGTTCCTCCAGAATTTTCATGCTGTTATGTGAAGAACATAATTTCTTTAAGAGTCAGAATATAGCACAAAGAGCTGATCGTATGGAGGAGTTTGCACAGTTTAAAGCCACAAGAGCACAATTAGAATCTGCATCTGTGGTGAGCTTTAATGAACTCTGTACTCTCTTAGTATCAGGAAATGCACAGGTCCATCAATCCAAGAGAGAAAGAAAAAACCTGAAACCGTTTGGGTGAACAAGCCAGGAAAGCATACACAGTTAGAAGAGCTCAGAAAAAATCTTGACAATTGTTTTAAAGTAAGAATAGAGAGTAAATAAAAGAAATATCACTCCAAAGAATAACTATGTGAACAGCCAACACTTCTGTGCAGCTGCTCTGGTTTCTTTTCAAAGTGTGAGCCAAGGAAGTAAGTCAGAGCTACTCTTGACTTGAGTTTGGGAATACAGCTCTGGCGATTTACAAGACTGTTTCATGTTGATGATCATTGCTCAGGAATTTCAAATAAGCTGGAACAGGCCTGGAACTTCCAGACGCTAAAACCGGCCCAAGTGTGTCCACACCGTTAGTGTACTTTGCATACAGTGCAAAGAACACAGCTTGGTTTTGTATTTTCTTTGTATAATTGGTGGCTTTCATTTTGAATCTTTTGCACAGCTACTAAATTATCTTGAAATTATTTTTCCCCAGGTGTTTTGTTTTGCTTAAACTATAAATCTAACTTAATGGTTGAAAGAGATTCCATCCAGTGGGTACTTATTATTGGCTGGTTTTATTGGATGAACAGAAGACTAAATAGAATAGAGAATTCTCTGGCCCTTTCCATGTTTGGGAAAAGAGGCAATACAGCCATGTAATGGATCCAGAACTGAACTGTATATATTTTTTCTTGATAATGTATTTTCTCTCTTTGCCTAAAAGTTTAAATAAATTTTAATTTATTATAAATTAATCAAATTAAATTATAATGAGTTTGGCTTTGTGAATAGAAATAAACAGATGGCAATAGCAGGTACTTTGCTCCCGAGATGCCTACAGAACAGTCTCAGAAGCCAGCAACACGGCATGGTTGCGCAGTTGCCACCCCTTTTCTCAGGAAGTGGCCTAGTCATTCTCTAGCCAGTGCTTTCTGTTTACTTCACTTCTTCCATGCCTAGAAACAACAACTTTGGCTAACTTCACCAATAACTTTGGTTATTTTCACCTAGATTCAGATTCTAGTTTTACCATTTAATACCTTTGCTCATTTTCTTCAAAGTACATGGTTACTTTAACATACATGCTGCTCTCATTAATGGTGTCCAGTGTAAGGTTTCCCCACATACAGATACTCTGTGTGCCCTTTCCAGTTCCTAGTCATGACTACTTTGTACTTCCAGGCCCATGCATATGAGGTGGAACCTTTTACATAATATTATGCCTCCAGTTCCTTTCATTTTGCTACAAATGATAAATTTTCACTCTTCTATAAAACCTAATAATACTCCATTATGAATGTATGCTATATTTTCTTTACCTATTCATCTCTTGCTGGGTACTTAGGATGATTGCACATCTTAGTTACCATGACAATCACATCAATAAAGAGGTACATGCAGGTGTCCCTTGGGCATGCTGATTGTTTGTTTGTTTGTTTGTTTGTTTGTTTGTTCATTTGTTATACATTCAGGAGAGGGATGCCTGGATCATGTGGTAGATCAGGCTGTAGGTGTTTTAGGGACCACTGTCCTGCTCCCCTTAACAGCTAACATCCCTGTAGACAGTGTAAGACCTCCTTTTTCTTTATTTTTATTGTAAGATCCAGAGCAACAGGGATTTTTTATTTTTACATATACATTTATGTTTTTAAACATATATACAATAAACTACATACAGCAAGAAGAACCACAAAACAATCAGGAATTATATCCAAGAAAGAAAAAATGTTATCCATACCACCAGTGCTCTTATTCCTAGTGAAAGAGATGTATGGAAATTAAGAGTTCTTATTCTTTGATGACAGATGAAGTTAGTTAAGTATTCCTAAGGCATTGAGTAAGCTGTACCCTTACGGAGAAATGGTAAGACATGGGAAGGACGCACCCAGTAATTGCCACAGAAATCAGCAGATGCTACCAGCAGCTCTTACCCTGATGCTTCTCCTTGGTTGTGATCATATTCAAACTGGGATCAACACAACTACCCAATAAATATACTCTATTAAATCATCCGACTGTTTGATTAATGTCCATTCATACAACCCAGCTGTAAGCATGAAGGCAGTGACTCTGTCTTCAGCATCACTTTTCTCTGCCTATAACTGTGTGAGACTTCAAAAAATGTTAGCTATTTATTAATGAGGTTAATAAATTAATGATGATAGTAATGACAGAAGGTCAGTCATGTATGTAAGAATATGATATATATTTAAATGAGATTTATTTAGATATTTTCTCTCAGTTAACACACATGTGTTCTCTATTACAGTAGTAGGTTAAGTATAACAAAGTTGTTTTAAACTATATGGCAAAAGAAATGTTACATTATTTGAGATGGAAGAATTTACAAACATGCTTAATGTGTTCAATACTTTAAAGCTGCTCAGTGAACTCATATCAATGACCTATTAAACCAAGTTTTGTGTTTTTCCTTTATTTGTCCTCACTGAGGATGAGAACATCAATACAGTATAAAGAGAAACACAACTCTCACATACTATGTAGATTATTTCAGTCAGAGCTGTGTAGGCATGTTAGATTTTTGCTTTATGATACAATTTTACCTATATGTAGTATTAACTATTTATATTGGTTACAAGTGAAATATATAACTCACTTTGTAAAATGCCAATTGGTAAAATCAGTGACTCAGCATTTATTTAGTTCCGTGATGTTAGAGCCGTAATGATGGCTACCACTGTATCTGGAAAATAGTAAACCATCAGTATACCTGTCAGTGAAGTGAATCTACGCGTTCTGACTGTGTGGGAATCCTTTTTTTAATAATTTGTATTCTGAAAAAAAAAGATAAATAAGGCATATATTAAGGAACTCTACTGCTCACCACCTGGTATCAGAATGGCTTGAGAAATCTGGATGCTAATCCTAATTCACTTCTTGTTCATCTGCAGGGTAGCCACACACCTGTGCTCTTCAGTGTCTTTCTTTTTCTTTTTTCTTTTCATCTTTTTTTTGTGTGTGTGCTTCAGTTAGGATTTGTATTTACAAAATACAAATTACAGGGCTCCTACATTAGCACAAGTACATGGCTCTGATCCAAATTGTAACAAAGAGTTCTTTTAGACACTTCTATGATTTAGTGAATGGAAAGTTAACATAAATGAGTAAGAACACACAATCAGCAACTAAGGTAAATGAACATTATCACTAATGAGCCTGGGTAGAGATTCTTGATTTGGAGGAGCAGAATTGGTTCACCATGGTCTTTCTGGAATGTAAGTATTGGTAGATCCCAGTTTAAATATGCTATGTAGGTAATATAATATAACAAGAGTAAATTTATTCCAAAATTTCAGTATATTGACCCAACATGCTTCTCAATTATAGGTCATGTCCTTTAAAGATTTTGAAGATCTCAAATTCCACATATTCTCTTAAAATTATAGAATTATAGGAGCTAAATAGATGCACAAAGTTAACATTACTTCATGAGGAAAAATTATGAAAATCTTGGAGCTGGAGAGATGGTTCAGTGGTTTAAAAGTGCTTGCTTCCCTGTTAGCATCCCAGAGTTTGGGTCCCATCACACGCATCAGGTAGTTCATCTGTAACTAGTGCTGGTGCCATAGGAGACCTTACACTCTAGTCTGGCCTCCATATACACCTGCACCCATGTGTGCGCACACACACACACACATACACGCACACACTCAAAAAGAAGAAACACTGAGAAATCTTTAACTGAAATCTTATATCTGGCAGAGTCATTCAGAGTACCTTTGGGCTCAAGCTGAATGCAGAACTCAATTAACCCTACAACTGCAGTCACTGTTTACATCCTAGCCTGTCTAGGCTTCCTCCTCCCAATATCTCCTGAAGATCAAAACCACAAGCTTCCAATATTCAACCTCACATTCTGCTTCTAAGGAACCTAATATAGGAAATACCAACTGAACAGTGAGTGACAGTATTGGTACAATGAATCTAACCCCAAGGATGAAATGTGGGCTTGCTTAGATCATTGACTGCTATACAGCAATTAAGAAATCAGCGCTGATAGCAAATAGACTATTACTCATACCTGACATGCTAATAACAACCCGGGCACTGAAAGTTCTTAAGATATGCACTGGTTTGTAGTATGGGTAGAATAGGACTATTACAGATGCATTTGACTTTCTGAGAAGTAATATCACAAATTGTCACTTATGCATTGAAGAGAAGAAACGGTTAGTTTGGCTCTATTGACTACTGATATAAATAAAATGTCATGATTGGATGAATCTTTGGCAGCATTTTAAGGTGTATTATTGTAACCTGTTTAAACTCTATAGCCTCTCCATTGAGAACTTCTTTAGTTCTTAGCATAACTGTAGCTCCTCTGTTAACACCTGCTGTCACCTTTAGTCTATCAGAAGCCATTTTGCCTCCAAGTCTCCAATTTTATTATAAGGTGAAATTAAGTTCAAGTTCTCAGGCCTTATGTGCCTGAGACCAGGATAATTCAATACTTGCTACTTAGAATAAAACAGTAGATGATAGATGCATGTTCTGCTTAAGTTAAAGATAAATATATGTTCTACTAGACTTAAGACAGCAACATCCTGTTATTAACCCTTCTCCTTAAAAGGTGAGTAACTGGAAAGTCCTGAAACCTATATCCTAGCCAATCAGCTTGAAATGCTTTGTCTAGCTATCTAGATACAATGTTCTTGGAAATGCTTTGTTTCACTGAGAAAAATGATGTAATGCTTCCCCCGTCTCACACCCTACATCTGTAACCTGGTTGTTACCTGGTTACAGTTTTTCCTATAAAAAGTCTTAGAAACAGACTGACATCATAGTCTGCCTCCTGAGCCCAGATTATGGCCCTGATTGGTCAGTTTTTGTTCAGCATTCAATAAAATTCCATCAATCTGTCTGGTGTTTGAGTGGTCACTGTGTGGCTATTCCTGAACACATAACAGAGTTTGTATTTAGCTAAAAACAGAGTCTAGTATTTACAAGATACTAAACTTAGTGTAAAACTTCTATAACATTAAAGAAAGCTGAATCATGAGCCTGGGAATGTCTCCTATATAATATAACCTGATATGTGAGATGGTGACATTTAATAATTTAAAAACCTTGTATGTCAGCTGGGCATAGTGGCACATACCTTTAATCCCAATACTTGGAAGACAGAGGCAGGTGGATTACTGTGAGTTCAAGGCTAGCCTGATCTACAAAGTGAGTCCAGAGCAGCCAAGGCTACACAGAAAAACCCTGTCTTGAAAAGAATCTTGGATGTTCAGTTTTCTTAAAACTTCTGGGCCTTTTAAAATGCTCCACTATCCTCTGCTAGGAAGTGAGAGAGTCCTTGTTCATGAAGAAATTGTCCAAACTTTTCCTAATAGCGCAGTTCTTTCTCTCCTTAGCATCTATCCACCTTTCCTACTTGCCATAAGGTTCATATTTAAAAGTTTAACATAATGTGACAGGCCAAGTAATTAAAGTGACCTGTGATCACTTGCTTGAATAATCTTATCCTGTAAGGGAATAATTCATTGTGTAGAAATCTGTGAAACTCTGTATTTCTGTTAACACTAATACCAAAATACTCAAGAAGCTATCATGGCATGTGGTAGTCCTATAATAAATACACTCCCATCCCATGTTCATCTCACAGTAAAGCCATTAGGTCAGTCAACCTACTATGTGGCTTTATTCCTGTTTTATGAGTATATTGTCAGGGTAGCCCTTAGTGGAATCTACATATTCATGCTCTAAGATATAGAGCTATTGTATTATAGAAGATATGATGGAGGGACAAATCATTTCTATGACTTCGCACACTTACTTGACCATTGTGATTCTTGAAAAGGTTATATCCATATGACACAGGATCCCACAGTTTAACCAAGAGTTAACCAAACTGTAAATGGACTGCTCCTTCAGCATAGTGCCCCCAAGGACAGTTCTCAATGACCAATGAAATTCTTTATTTTGAACATGGCAATGTTTCTGTTCACTTGCTTTAAGAGGACAAATAATTAATTACTCTGTGGTAAAAACAGAAATCAATTTGTGAACACTATGAACAGTGTATACAGTGGACTAGAGATCTGAAAGCAAAGTTGGACACAAGTCACTCTGAAAAGGAAGCCTTTTGATATAGCTGTAGGAATGAACTCAACACGCAATGAACTTTCCATCCTTTGTTGGTGCTCCTAAGAGAGAGTCATCCAGGGGAGGGGAACAAAACAACATCAGCAGGATGACTTGGCCAGTAGATGGCAGCCCATATCTGGTCTTAACAAACCAGTGCTGTGCAATGGGCTCTAGAATAAATAATCCTAGGAGAGGTGAAGGTCAGGTAAAAGCCCAAAGAGCATGGGGCTTATTCACTCAACTGTTGGTACTGTCGAGTGTTCAGTATTCCAGAACCAAGTAGCAACACCAATTAGTTACTTCTAACCAAACTCCTTTCATCATAAGCGAAGATATTTCATCTAGACTCTCAACCAACTTTATGGTCTGCTTTCCTTCATTCTTCTTTTAGACTCTGAGTTCCAGCTCTCTTTAGTTTCTTGCCAAGAGATACATAGAAAATACTAAAAAATTTGAAGTGACAGGGAACCAATGATAAGATAGTAGGCTGTCAATGAGCTTCTATGCTGACAGGAGTCATTGGTCTGCTCATTGAGAGAAGAGATAGTTGCTGCTCCCTGATGAAGGTAGATAATTTGTTGCACAACCCATTTTACTATTTAAAAAAAAAGAGTAAGTCATCATAGGCTGACAAAAGGATGGTAAGGAGGGGCTCATTTATCACTGGGTGAGCCAATTACTGGAGAAGAAACTCAAACTCAGGGAAAGTGAAGTCCAGGACACTAAAACATAAGGATTTCAGAGCCAGAAGCAGCAGCAGCAGCAGAAATGGATTTGTGAAATAATATATTTCTTCCAAATTTTCCCAGAAATTTAACCATTCTGAAAACTAGGAAAGCTGTGACTGGGTAAAAATAGCTTAATTCAAGGGGAAAAATGGATCTGAGTATTGTGAGGTGGGTTCCATAGTAGGTCTGCACAGATCCACGTCACTAGTCTAGACCACTCCTCCTCCCCACTCCCTGCTCTCATACCATAGCAGCTCTTAGTAATTCAGCCCACAACAATTTCTCTAACTTGGGCACTCTGTTAGCAGTATGCTCTTTCCATGCTGTCCGGTGAGGCAGACTAGTTCCAGCTGGTGAACAGCTGTAGCCACATCCTCTTCATCAACCTCTACCCTTCTTATTCCTCATTCCCCTCTTGAAATCACTTCCTCAATAAATCATTGACATAAGACTCTAGCTTTCTGGATTTCCTTAAAGGAACCCCTATTTACAATAGGAGCAAATGGATAGTTTGGTGGACAAGTCTTTCTCAGGACCAGATGCTTCTAAATGAAAAACTTTTCTCCCATATCCTTGTTAATCAAAACCATTTATGATTTAATATAAGGGATACTCAGATGTAAGAGTACTTATAGATCCCTTATATGACTGTCTCTGGTAAAACTAGAAAAACAGAACAAATTTACTAATTAAATTAACCAAAGCAATAATAAATTTTAAATTTATAAGATTAATGTAATGCAGTGCATTATTTTACTATTTCTGAAGCTAAATTGTTGATGTTACATTTAAGAACAGAGCAATGTAGCTCCGGGCATGCTTCTGTATTCAAATCTGTTCCTTTTTAAGCTCAACAATACAAATTTGGAGCATATTGTTAATGTTGAGTATGCTGTAAGTTCAAAGCTATCAGTTCCCAACTAAAACCATGCTAACATTCAAGCTTTTAGCAATTACAGTAAGTCTTCCGGTCTTTACAATAACCATGATAACTTTTCAAACTTTAAGACAAATTTGCTAATCAGCAAATTGGATTTATCAAAATCTGTGTTAAGTTGTAGCAAGGTAATTCTTTTCTGAACTTAGAACAGAAGGAGTCTCCACCAAAGATATTTTTCATATCCTTATCTAACAATTAATACATAGTTAACTAGTTATTGAAACAAAGTACAAAATTATTTCTATGTAAAATGGCTGCTCACTTTAGAAATATGGCTCCAAATAAAATGGTTCAGACTCTTTGGATGTGGTACACCTATGTTGTATGTTTCATGTTTGTCCTGGCTCTCATCAGTTTGTTCTGTAGGATGTTCTACCTGGCCATGGTGTTTACCTTGATATCACTCTTTGACACAAGTACATGAAATACATGAGATTAAATATATGCTCACCAAAATTCAGTATGGAAGCCTCTTATGCTAAGTATGCTCATATTCTATTAGAGGTTATCTACAAGATGAAAAGGAAGTGACGAATTTCTCTTAAAGGTCTAAAGGGAGTGGGAGATGTCTAAGAAGAGAGGGTGATGGGATGTGTGTGTGATGTGAAAACCCACAAAAGGACTAGTCAAGGAGGAAGAGTGTCAGGAGGGATTTAAGGAAGACATGGGACCATGATTAAGAACAAAGTGAAATAATACCTGTGTATGGAAATGTCCCAATGAATCCCCATTTCTTTAATGCTAACTAACAAAATGAATGAACCAATTCATTCTCTTCAAAACTCATAGGTCCTAGGCTGGTGGTCATCTCCGTTCTTCCTCCATTTGGGAAGCTGTGTACTACACAAACTCTTTGACATTCTTGCTACTACTCTAAATTTATATAAATCTTGCCAACCACCACCACTATGATAAACTGTGATGTTTCTTGTCAAAAACAAGGACAAACGTGCTTTATATTTAACTTTTCTCCATTGTTCTCCCACTACCTTTTCTCCATTTTTTTTTCCTTTCCAAAGTAAGGTTTTGTGGATGAAAGCCACTCACAGATGAAAATGACAAAACATTTCTTCATTTAAGAATGAAATGCCTCATTTGGACTAATTAAAAGTCAACAACGGCAATTGCTATTAATTAACAAGAAAAAGAATTTACAGATCCTTTCCAGTCAAGTGGCTCTGTGACAGCATAGAAATAAAATTCTCTAGCTTGACCTCTGAGAAGGTTAAATGTCAATCAACTGACTTAAAATGTACCCAATTAGGTCAAAAGAGTAGGAGAACTGATTTTTGATAGATGATGCCTTTATCAGTTTCTTACTCAAAGTGAGTTGAGATAAGCTGAACATGTGGAAATGAATTATCTTTAGGCTTCCCTATCTTGGGATAGTGAACCTGACTATGTCTATAAGCTACTGATTTGTCTTCTCTGTTAATGTTTTAACTCATCAAATGTTCTCCCACAAGTGTTTGTGGTTTGTGAACTGACTTCATCTTATCTTTTCAGCTGTGACTTATAGCCCAGAACATACACTGAAATAAAACTGGTTTTAGAGAGCTATTAAAAGTTTGTAACATTTTGAAATTATATTGACCTTTCAGGGTTAATTTTTTGCCTCCTGCCTAGCAGAAAAGTCACATTTTAAGACATAATTTGAAAGGAAAAAGAAGAAACTCCTAAGTGAATAAAATTATCATGGGTGGCAATTGACCCAGAACCACCTACCCAATGACCTAGGTTATCAGACATTCTCAACAGATAAATGATTCTGAATTAGAGAACTTTCTATCTTTTGTGTTGTAGTTAAAAACAGATCTGTGGCCATGCAGACCAAGATGCTTGTTCGTGTCTGCTTCATCCTATAAACTTTAATTTATAATAATCTCCAAATTTAAAAAAAGCCTACATTGACCTTTTCTGGGATGACCAAGAGGTTATTAACACTTTGAGATTGCCACTCAACACATGTACACTCAGACTGTGTTAGTTATGAATATTTTACTTTCTCATTTCTAAAGGGACACAGAAAAAAGAAACAATGGTTACATTGTCTCAAGTAAGCAACCTAATATTGCACTTTAAGCTACACCCATGAGAACAAACTAAATCCAGAACAATGGGAGGAATAATGAAGTTCATGGTATAGACAGGAGCTAGAGACAAAAATTACAAGAGAGAAAAAATTGGGTTTTAAAAAAGATAATCAATTCTTGAACCCTTTATGCCAATGAGGAAAAAAAGAAAAAATAAAATCAGACAAAATGACTGATATCAGAAAGATACACAGACAGGATTCCTTCATGAACTTCTGTATACCAACATATTAAATAACTTAAAAGAAACTGATAAATCCCTGGACATACACATCCAAAAAATATTGAATCATAATGAAAGACAAAATGTGAATACACCTTTAATAAATAATAAGATTGACTCTTAGGGCAGAGAGATTTTTTCAGTGGTTTGGAAGACCCATGTGAGGCAACTCACAGTCACCAGTAGACTCCAGCTTCAAGAGGTCTTGATGCCTATTCTGGCTTCTCTGAGCACTAACATACACACACACACACACACAAACACACACACACACACACACACACACACACACACACACACGCTCACACATACACGCATGAACACCCACATACATGCATGCATACACATGCACTCACGCATGCACACACACGCACTTAATATTTTTTAAATTAATAAGATTTAAGTAATAATTAGGCAATTATACACACACACACAAAGCCCAGATGTCTTCAATATTGAATTCTACTAAATATTTAAAGAACTAATAGCAAGTATATTAAAAGTAACTGAAAAGGAAGAAGGAATATTTTTAAATCATAATCATATCTGTGTCCCCACTCTTCCCTGAAATTGCATTCTAAAGGTTACCTTACTAGCCATATAATTCATACGTCTACTCTTCCCCTCACTCCTTTGTAGCATTGATGCTGGTGACCATTTTTTCCTTAGAAATTTGTCTCTTAGTTGTTGGAGGTTGGTCTGATGTATTTTGATGCTAATTACTGCTTGCTGTGTCTGTGTCCCACCTGTACTTGGCCTAAGAGCCTAACCTGTTTGACCAGTAAAAGGCCATCACATCTGGGCAGGGCAAACGGGATAGATATAACTAAGGCTCCTGAGCTTTGAGGAGAAAAGAGAGAGAATCTTGGGAGGAGGGGAGACCGGAAGAGATGAGAGGAGAAGGCTGCACCATGGGTTAGGTGGAGGAGAAGCACATGCCCAGTGTGGATGGAGATTTGGACCAGATGACGATAATTAGCAAGTATTTGGGATTATGGATGGGAGGTAACTTGACAGGAGTTATTAGAAGCAGATGGTATGGAAAGTAGTTTAGGGGACTAAAATCTGCCCTACCCCAGGTTAACTAATCTATTTTAAAATATAACAGGTGTCAGTATCTTGATTGATTGACAGTAGGTTAGAAAATACCACTGTAATAATTATAGGCCTGATAATAAACATTATTAAGCCATACTGATAAATTAACCACAACACTTAGTTCTTTTTTATGGTTTTTCAAGACAGGGTCTCTCTGTGTAGCCTTGGCTGTCCTGGACTCACATTTTAGACCAGGATGGCCTTGAATTCACAGGGTTCCAAGCTTCTGCCCCCAAAGTGCTGGGATTAAAGGCACATGCCATTATGCCCAGCTTTATCTCTTAGTTTCAGTGATGCATTGTTCTCTTAAGTTTCTTTTAGCTCATTCGGAATACCCATTACATTTTCTTTTCATTATTTAAATTGTATGCTCCTCTGGGATTTCTGTACCTCCCTCCTCCCCTCTCTCCCTCCCTCACTGCCATACATTCAGATATTTTTGGTTTATCAAAGTCAGAACCAAATGTAACTTGACTTAACTTAAATCCAGGATGATGTTCGTTGTTTCATAGAATGGCAACATGTTTAACAATGTATACAGAAGGACCAGGAACTTGGGAAATGCTGCAAGTGAGGGTCTTTAATTCTTTTTGTTGCTGGCTTTTGTTGTTGTTGTACTGTTGATGTTTTTGCTTGTTTGAGCTCCGTGCAGCCCTTATTGTCCCAGAACTCATTCTGTAGCCCAGGCTAACGTGGAACTCATAGAGACCAGCTGCTTCTGCTTCCCACATGCTGGTTTTAAGGGCACCTCCACCAGGCCTGGCTTTGAATTATTTTTTAAATTATTCTTTACCTCTGATTCTTACTTTCTGTTGGCAATATTAATTGAAAATAGACCTTCTCCTATGGGAAGACACCAGTGTCTTCAACATCGCTGTAGCATTGCATCAGCTGTGAGTAGCCCCAGGAAAAAGAAGACTTTCCTTCATGTCACTGTACTAGAAGCAAGAGCCCAAAACACAGTCCTGTGTTCCTCTGACATAAGAGGTAGCAGGAGGTCATGAGCACTGAGTAGTTAAACCTGTAGGATAGCAAGAGCACATTAAAAGGTTCATTGATAGAAGCTGTGGGACAGAGGGAGTCCTAAATTTGTGTCTGTATTTTTATGGAGATTATTCTACCTGTTGGTGGAACTGGCTTCTAGCTTTCCAAAAAGACTGGGGGACAGGTATCAGAATGTCTCCCCTAAGGTTGTATTTTACGGGAATGGCTTTAGAAAGACCTGAGTTGTAAAACCAACAAGAAGCTTTTTATAAATATTTGCACCATGAGAGGAGAAAGTAGCAACACACATTTTTAAGGTAAATGCCCTCGGGATGGTTTTAGAATCAAGAAGACTATACAAAGTTTAGTCAAGTTGGCAGGCATGTTAAGAACTCTGTCCCATTCTTGTTTGTTCCTTAAACTATACAGAGAAAAACACTGGGACTTGAGTTACCTTATATAGCCTCAAGCATGCTGACTTTATCTTGGACAGACAGTCCAAGCTCTCACCTCTGTTTCTTTTCTTCTGACACAGAACCCTTTCTCAGAACTTTTGGCCTCTGCTTTAGCGTCCTTTGGAATAAGTATCTAACAACTGCCATGGAACTGTTCCCAGAGTGGAACCTCCCATATATGCCAAATAATTATTTCTCATTTCTATGCCCTACCCATCTTTACAGTCTCCATTTTCAAGCTCAGTGTCTCATCTACCACATATCTCTTTTTGTTCCCCTTGTTTTAGAATTCAGTGACAACGAATACTTGATGGACCAGAAGATTGAGAGTCTTGCTTGACACTGCTATACCCTTCCCTACTGTCTCCTCAGCTCCACCTCCCACGGGGCTATCCTCAGATCTTTCCAAGGTACTGCATCGTTTTCCCAAACACTTACTTTTGTCAGTTTTACTGCAATCTTTCAAAGCTAAAATTGCATCACACTGAACTTAAAACCATTCACTGACTTGGCATAGACACTTGTATTCTTTTGTGATTGTTTCCAGCCCTACTTTTCATAGCACCTCTACTTATTTTTTTAACAGTAGTTCTCAATAAGAAGAGACACACTCAGAGGAAGGATAGCAGGTTACCAAGAAGAGACTTGATACCCTATGAGCATATACAGGGGGAGGAAATCCCTCTCAGGAACAGTCATAGGGGAGGGGAATAAGGGGAAAATGAGAGGGAGGGGAGAACCATTGAGATGTAACAAGAATACATTAATAAAAATTTTTTAAAAAGAAGAAGAGACATTGGGCAATGTCTGGAGATGTTTGCTTGGTATCACATCAGGGGAAGTATTATTGGCACCCTGTGTGTAACTTCCAGGGATGATCTGTACATGCAGTGCAAAAGACAGCCTCCAACAACAGAGACAGAGCTGAGAAGCAGCGTTTTATAGGAAGAACATTGGGAAAGAAGGCTGGAAAATGCCAGTTTACTGACTAGGAATAGGATGTGACTGTTATACAAATTCAGATGTATTTCAGAAATGCTTCTATCACGTTTCCCCCACTGAGCACCACAAGGGGCTATGGGTACAATTAGACATAAAAAAAATTACTGAATACTATCCTAGTTAAAGCAAGCTTAGATTAATATATTCTTCTAAGAAGAGTACCTTTAACAAAATAAAAGAAAATTATGCCAAAGTTCCAAAGAAATATTTATAGGCATAAAGATTTTGACACCTGTAAGTAATATTAGTAAGAAATATTTTTCTAGCAAGTATTTCATAATCTGCTGAGCATATTGTCTTTGAGTGTTTTATAGAAACGTCATGGAAAACTGACAGTAATGCAAATGAATCTCATCTGGGGAAATAGGGACTGTGCCTGTTGGAGTATGATGAATTATTTCCAACGGCTATTGGCTTATTGGCTTTTCATGTATACATAAATTCATTTTATGATCCTCGATGACCAATATGTTCACCCTTCAGATTCTCCATTAAATCAGTTTTACTGTCTACTGGTTTGATAACTACTGGAAAATGGAAACCATTTTTAAAGACCGCCATGGGTCAAGGACTGCTAGAGTGTGAGCAGTAAAGCCATGAAGAAGATTCATACCCTTTCCTTCCTAACTCTATATACTCATATTCACTGCTTAAATAAACATGTCTTCCTTGTTTTGTAGCTCAGGCAGTAGTGAGAACTAAATCTAGGCCAGCATTCTGAAATGAGTGCCAGCACCAGTTCTTAGTTGTGTCAGTCAGAAACCTCACCATATTTAATGCTGGAGTGCATGTGTGTGTGTGTGCATACCTAACTGCCAGAAATTTACCATAAGACATAACTTGTGTTCTGTTCTATCCAATAAAATTTCAAAAACTTGGTTTTAATAAACAATATTTATGGACATTTTCCTGAGTTGAATTTATATGTCTAAGTAACCTAAATTTGAGCCCTAGACTAGATCAAGCCTGGCCAACAGAAATGTCATGTTTTCACCTCAGCCATGAAATTGTTTCACTGAATTATTCCACTGCCTATTATATTAGGAACTTTTTCCATTTTTGTGACAAAAGTATCTGAAAGAAGGGCTTTTTTTCTGGCTTAGAGTTTGAGAACTTAGTCCATGCTGGCAGGGAAGGCATGGCCACAGGAGCTGGAGCATACCACACGGATGTCACATTGCATCCACAGTCAGGAAGCAGACAGCAGTGGACGCTCAGTTCTCAGTTCCCCTTCTTTATTCAGGTTAATAGCCCAGCCCATGAGTCCATAACATGTTGGTGCCACCGACACTTGGGGTAGGTCTTCTTCTTTAATCAAACCTTTCATGAAGTACCGTCACAGACACACCTAGGGGTGCACTTCCATGGTTATTCTAAATCCAGAAAAGTTGATGCTAGATTAACCAGATCGCTCGCATCGATGCACATCATCAGAAGCATCATTCACTGTTACATCCCTACGAAGGAATTACTCTCCATTGAACAATAACTACAGAATGAAGAAAGCTTCGGAATCAGCATAGAGAAACCTTGTCTTCTTCTGAACTGTTGTTTCCTATTTATTTGAAACACATAGTTAAGGTTAGTTACCCTTGGTTTCCTCTAACCAGTAACTGCTAGGAAGCCTGAAGCAGGCGTATGGCTTATGTGCCACAATGCATGAAAAATTTCATCACAAATACCGTACACTAAACTCAGCCTGGCATTGTCTTATCTCCTGTCTTCTCATCTCTTCTCCTCCCCATTTTATTTAAAAACATTTTTCAATCGTATGAATAAATCATTATTTTATGAACAGCTGCTTCAAACCTGTATTTGGCTTTCCATTTATGTTATCATTTCCACATTTTCACTACTGTGAGCTAAAATGTCCTACCTCCTTTACAGCATTGTCTCGTTTTATCATTACCATAACCCTGCAAGAATATATTAAATTATGTTTTACAGATTAAAAGATTTAGAGGTTTCTCAAGGCCAAATAGCTTGTTATCCCCAACAGGTGAACTAGGATTTGAAGCAGTCTACTTAATTTAGAGTGTGTGTGTTTATAAGCACAGTACTAGGTCACCATTATACGTATCTTGTATGAATATAAATTGTGCACCTTTGTAGGTGTAAGTGTGAGTAACTAATACTGTATTTTCCCTAAACCTATATGCCATCAATTTGTAAACTTTATATCTTAAACCATTATTATTATTAATGGTTTTCTCTTTGTAGACCAGGTTGGCCTTGAACTCTCAGTGATCCACCTGCATCTGCTTCCCACATTCAGCTTTGAATTCTTACATGACCCAGGAGGAATTGTGTTCTTAAATTCCTGCCTTCTTCATGCTCCATAGGTCTGGGCATATATTTCTCTTATAAACAGTCTCATGTCAATGACAGATGAAATTAGTTTTAAAATAATATCTAAACTTTGCATATATAAATATTTTTTTCACATTTCAGAGTTATGTCCCATTAATGTTTTTGTAAATTATATTTGCATCACTATAACCAAATAAAGGACAAGAACTAACTTACAGGAAGAGCTACTTACTGTGGCGAAGCCACAGTGGCTGGCGTATGTCTGATAGCCTGCTCACAGCAGTGAGAGCGTATGGCAGAGGCTGTTCACACCATAAAGGGACAGGAAGCCAGGCCAGAACACGGCAGGAAACAAGGGCTAGCCTATCACTGCCAAAGGCCTGCCTTGAGTGGCTGGCTTCAGTCACCTAGGCCCAACCTCCTTAAACTGCCACAGCTTCCAAAAAGAGTGACATCAACTTGGAAACAAACATTTAAACCATAAACTTTAGGGGTGACTATTTTACACTCAAACTATAATGTATTAGTTTGGAGAGCACTTAGATAAATGCAAAATTCTGAAGAAAGTATATTGGCTATTATTGACTCAGTAACTACTTACTGAATATCTTGTCTGAGTGGAGCCTATTACTAGGTATGAGGAATGCCAAGAACAAAGAGACCTGCCCAGAGTTTGTAATTGGGCACACTCTAGCGAAGGACACAGGACAAGGTCATTAGTATGTTGGAGGTAAGTACATAAGAATGAACAAGCAAGCACACCAAAAGACACAAGTAAAAAGAGCAAGAGGCAGAGCACTGCATTGTTTAGGTCCAGCTAAAAAGCAGAAGTGCTATTAAAATATTACTCGAATCAATGAGGAATTTTAGTTCATCTCTTCTTACATCACTGGCAGAGTCTACAGTGGTGCTGTTGCTAATGATCAGAAATAAAAACAAACATAAATAAACAACTGCCCTTGCCAACTGACCCATCCTATAAGAAGCGACTCCCAGGTCTTATGGAAATGAACATATATATGGCCTATTGTATTTCTTCAGTCTCTCCATATGGCCAATGAGTATTGCTTTTCTGCCCTTGTGCTAAGTTCTCTATTTTGTAGGCTGATGTCCTCCGCAAAAATGCTGATTTTTTTTTTGATCCACCATCATTCTGACTTTTATTTGTGCTCTAACTCCACATAGTAAGAAACTCAGGTCCTTAACATGGACTAAAGACAATTTGAAACTATTGTGATCATCCCAGTCATTTCCCAGTTCATTGTGGAACAGATGCAGCTACAGTCTTGTGCCAGTAGCTATAGACTCACAAGTACAAGAGGGAAAAGATATCTTCTTCAGTTCCCTATAGACAAACGCTGGTGTAACATGGTCTTATGTCTATGGTAACTACTGGCCTTGAAGTTGCTGTGTTAGGAAACATTTAAATGCTTATTTTATTATTCTAAAAGTAGTAATTGGACTTCCATGGCAATAGTCACAAGGAATAATGAATAAGCTAAATTCTGTGCAAAACCTTTTATGAGTGATAATAAAATGAAATCAAAATAATAAATAATTGTGCTAAAAAAGAAAAGCAAATGGTAGAAAGGTCTAATGTAATTCAGATGGAAAAAGAAGTTTATTAACATAATAATATTCTACTGAAAGACTATTTTGTATGACTTAATTAGATATTAGCTTCCTTGGAAATTGACCTCATTATCATATAACTAAAATGAGAGATGGTCACTGAATTCTGTGGTTTCATTCATTTATCCTATGCCACCCAGACTCATCTTTTTTTCTTTTCATTAAAAGTTTTTGATGTGTTGTTGGCTAGGTTTGCAGTATTGGACGTGATTTTTTTTTTGTTTTGAATGGGTGTTATGTCCAATTAGACTACTATTGGTTACCTCCAAGAATAAAGCAAACACCATTACACCATTAGGAATATCATGCCAGTTCAGTCATTATTGTGGATCATAGGCCTTACCACCATCTAAGTAGGATTATTGACGGCTTTTCTCCCTTGGCAGCTTACATATCTCCTCCTGACAATACGAGAGCTAGTCCTCAGGGAGGAAGCTTCCAGGCCAGTTCCAACTCAAGTGCATGGCGTCTTCAGCAATAGGGTCTTACCATCAACTTGCCCCCATGAAATCTCAACAAGATTTTGCCTGAACAAAACCTAAATAATGACAATACCAGTCAGCATGCCAATGTAGATACGTTTCATAATGTTCCATGCCTAGATGAAAAGCTGCAGGCAGTAGAATCACTGCTCTTCAGTAACAAGCTTCCTAGTAGGTGATCCAGTCCCAAGTCGTCAGCCCTGAATACATACGAACAGCACGGTAGTAAGTAAAGAAAATGCCATGAATTGCCGAGGGAGTTGGGAGGACATGGGAGAAGTTGGAGGGAGGAGAGGAAAGGGTGGAAATGAAATATAGTACTTATGTTAAATTTTTAAAAAATATTTAAATTTTAAAAAGCAAAAGGGAAAGAAATACTTTTCTGCTGCACATCTGTCATCCTGTCAATGACACTGACAAGAGAGTAAGTAGAAGACCACTTCAGTCACAGGCAGAACGGAAAAGCAAAACCCATTGGAGTTACTCATTTCTGTTGTTTCAATTTTCCTATGGGTACCTGGGGTTCCTATGTTCTCTCTTTTAAAAGAAAGAAATGTTTGTTCCCAGAACACAATATCAGAGATTCAGAGTCAACTCTAATGTAAGGCCATTTCAGCTTGTCATCAAGTAAAATGGAAGCATGTATTTTAAGAATTCAGAAAAAAAGATTACAGGAAGTGCATAGCAATATCAAAGTCAGCCACTGGTGATTGCTGCAACTGCTCTCCTCCTCTTCATGAAGCTTATCACTAGATACAAATGCATATTCACTTATTTACTGCCCAGAGTTTTAGATCTTTTTTCATCTTTTATTGGTACATATTCATTGTAGAGAGTATTGGGTTTCATATAATTTCTTTCAAGTACATCATGCACTTTGGCTCAGTCTCTGTTGTATTCCCCCCCTTTATCCTCAACACTTTCTATCTCCTATTGGTGTCCCCCATTCCTCTATTCATATATGTGTGTTTATATATAAGATATATAAACAATTCGAGTGAATTGATGTAGTATTTGTCTTTCTACATTTGACTTATTTTTAACATGATTATCTCCAGTTGCATCAGTTTTCTAACATGATATAGTTTTGTTCTTAGTTAAAATCCATTGTGAACATATTCGACATTATCTTTGTTAGTTATGCTGTTGACAAATACCACTTCTGAAAGTTGGGTGTTGTGGATAATGCTGTGATGAATATGGATATTCAGGAATCATTGTGACATGTGGCCTTAGAGTTATTTAGATATACATTCCTAAGCAGTGTAGCTGAATCATATCATACTTTAGATTTTTTTGGATTTTCTTTTGAGGAAAGAAAATTTTATTGTTTCTCTAATGGATATACCAGCTTACATGCCTGCCTGTGGTATATAAGGGTTCTCATGTCCAGACATCCTTGGAGAATTTGTTTTTGTTTGTTTTACTAATGTACTTTCTTTGACTGATTAGCATTAAACACACTCTGTGATAGACTCTGACTGAACTGACATTTATGCTATATATACCATCCATGGGGTTGTTTATTTACTTAATTTTGCCTTATTCTCCCAATGAGCTAAAGGCTCTCAGAACAAATAGAAGCCCCCAAAGTACAAGATGGAGGACAAAGGAGAGGGTTGTCAAGTACCATAGTGTGAACATTTGTGTCACCAAAATTCAAATGTTGAAATCACTTCCAATGTGTGGAATAGGGAGATATGGTTTTGGAGAGGTGACTACAACAGAAAATTTGTGATTGGGACAGCTGTTTTTATAGACAAGAATACAGAGATAACTAGTTCTTGATACTATGTAAGGGCACAAATAGGTCCCATCTTTGAGACAGATATTAGACCTTAACAAGGGATAAGTCTACCAGCTTTACTCTTGTTAGGTTCTTTATCACAGAAACAGAAAAGTAAAAACACCAAGGAACTGAACAGAGTAAAAAATAGGGAACAATTGAAAAAACAGAGAACAACTAAAGTGGAAGATGTGTCCAGTAATTTATACAAATATTTGCCTCTTAATAAGACATCTCTAACATCGTGACTACCAGCATTCTACCACGTTCCCTGCCATGGTGAATGTGAACTAAACTGCTGAAACTGTATTCAAGTCTCCGATTAAATGCTTTTCTTTTATAAGAGTTGCTGAGTCCACGATGTCTCTTCATAGCAATAGAACAGTCACTAAGGCAGACTCAGATTTAAGGGTTTTGTCAGGGATACCTCCTACATGTTGGTATGCACTTCATACTGCAGAATATGGGCTGGCTGACTACACCACTATTCAGATAAAATTGGTTGGTGAGTTTATAAATTATTACCTTCAGCCAGACTTTAGAGAGTGATCACTTTCTGTCTCTGACAATTTTGCATTAGACCAACAGAGTTGCATTTGAAAAACCTTTGAGCTCTAAATTACTTCTCTGTAGCTAAAATATTTCTTCTCCTGATTTTGAATGAGTGTTTATTAGAGCCCTAATTCTTTACTATTAAATTATTTATGTCTAATTTGTATATGCATGTGTATGTGCGCAGGTACACTTGTGTGTGTAGAAAATTGAAGAGGAAATATAGAGTTCAAGATTGAGTCATTTTAATATGTACAGCCACTGGGTTGAAAACCAGTAGACCTGGGTTCCTAACCTGCTAAAAGTTTTTGTGTGACTCTGAGTGAGCCATGGCATTTCTCTTCAATAAAGGAACCAAAGGAATAAGTTTCAAACTTCCAAAACAGAAGTTGTTCAAACAAAAGTTTACCAAAGTTATTAATATATAAAAATACATTTCAGGGCATAAAATTTTCTTAAGTACACATGAAACTAGGGCTTCCATCTACTTTGTCTTTTCTCACAATTTAGAGAGGTTAAGAAACACCAAAATTTCTAATCTCTCTCCATAGAGTAAGGCACAGATAGACTTAGAAGAAAATGAAATTTCTAAAGTATCTTATTTAATGGGGCATAAAAGAGTGTAATCAAAGTAGAACATTATGATGGGAAGATCTGGTCCCAGGGGTTCTGCTCAAACTATGGCACCAACCAAGGACAATACGTGCAGTAAACATCGAACCCCTACCCAGATCTAGCCAATGGACAGGACGTTCTCCACAGTTGAGTGGAGAGCGGGGACTGACTTTCACATGAACTCTGGTGCCTCATATTTGACCATGTTCCCTTGATGAGGAGGCCCAGTATCACTCAGGTGAAGGACGGCAGGCTACCAAGAAGAGACTTTATACTCTATGATCAGATACAGGGGGAGGAGGAAATCCCTCTCAGTCATAGTCATAGGGGAGGGGAATAGGGTGAAAGTGGGAGGGAGGGAGGAATGGGAGGATAGAAGGGATGGGGTAACCATTGAGATGTAATATGAATGAATTAATAAATAAATAAAAATTTTAAAAGTGTAATCAAACATAGATGCACAAAGTCAAATGCAACAAAGGGAAGCCCTATAGTCACATATACAGTGATGATTTGGAATAGAAATCAGACCTTCTTCTTCCAAAAGAGTCTTCAGGGCCTTACTAGATTCTAATTACTAGTACATGAACACTAGACAACCATGATATCTCTATTATTTTCAAATGCAGACTTGCAGATTTACTGTAAACCTTGGATTTACAAATTTCTTCCAACTTACATACACTATCAGACTGAAGACGTGTCTGCCTTGATTAAGACAGAGCAAAGTTATGGATCTTGTGAGAGCACTTCAGGTAGTTTCCAAGTCAAATCTTCCTGAGAACAAGAAGGCTCCATCCAAAAGCAAGGTTGAGAAAGAAGGAGAAAATCAAAAGTGAGGTCCAAATCCTTCAGAGTTTAGTGAAGCTTTGCCCATGTTTGTGTATCAGTTTGATTTGTATAAACTCTTTCAGAAGACCACTGTTAGAGAAACTGTAAGATAAAAATAAGTATACTACATTTTATGTAGGATTTGCAAGTTACATTAGAGAAAATGTGAGTATATATCTCTTTTCAGTTATCATCCATTCCTATCTGTTCCTTCAGTATGAACACTTTATTTCCTGAATAATTTGTTTTTCTTTTCTGTGCTTGTACACCAATTTAGATAATATGGGCATGACTTCTCATACTGGTAGGACATTACCAATTCCTGGTCATTTTTATTTGTTTTGCATGTTTCATCCGTTTCACACAGAAAGATAGTAACATCTAAATCATTCATTAATTTTTAACTGCAGACTACATCCTCGTTTTTTAATGAAACTTTCTGTGTTTGGACCTGACTTCATCATGAAGGAATACAGCAGGTAGGAGAGTTTCTTGCTAATAGCTAGTAAAGCTAAATTTTATTTGTACAAAATGATCTCAGGGCCAGGGTATATCTTAAGATTAAGATCATTATTATCTGTCCTAGGCCCTAAACAAGAACATTGGTGGTTAACTTACCAGGAACAGAACAAATGGGTGGTCAGCATCACCCTGATTTTGGACATTTAATGCTTGGTACATCCTGTTCATTGATCAGAGGGACCACTTAGCTCTAACAGCCATTTTCAGGGTCAAATTTGTTTTAAACTTTTAGCTATAAAAAAAAATGCCTGTCGCAAATGCTCTCAGAACAGGGGGATTCTATTGTGAACAGGGTAAGAAATGGGGTGTTCATTAGACACAATCCACTAGGCAACCAGAATGTTGAACCTGGATCCTGACAGTGGGTGACTAGAGAGACTTTGCCTCTATCTGACTAAACATGCATGAGCAATATGTTGTAATGTGGATAGGCTTCAATGATATAATTTAGCATATTTAACAATAAATTCAATAACAAGCATCATTATTACAGTTATGATGTTTATATATTCAAATCTTCAGATTTATTCTGCCCACTGGGAAAATGAAAATTAGAAAAAGGCTGAGGGGGTGGCTTTCAAGGAAGAGGGATAGAACTCAGTGATATAGGCTTAAAAGCAAATAATTGATGAACACAACTTTTTAATGTTTTGTGAAGTCTAATATGTTTGCCTTTACTTTTGTTTTGTTTTATCGTAGTTTAGAATCCAATATTAAGGCATCTATTCTATGAATTCATACTATGTCTCCATCAATATACACTCCTTTTGATTCATTTTAACAATATTTTATAGATGTCATTATCTAATTATGACACTTCTTTATTCCTAACCATTTTTGAACTACCATGTAGTTTAGTGATAAAATGCTTGCCTGGAATGCACAAAGACCTAGGCCTTATTATATATATATACACACACACATATACCTATAGACATATCTAACCTTTTGATATTATTATAAACTGATTTTTTCTTAAATTTAATTTTTGAGAAAGCTTTACCACTATTGAAGTAGTTATATTGTCTGGGTGTTGGTTACAGCATTAATTGACATGTGAAAAGCCACAGGCTGTGATGTTTTGAAATGAGAACGGCCCTCATGGGCTCATGTACTTGAATTTTTAGTCACCAAGGAGTGGAACTGTTTGAGAAACTGTAGAGGAATTCTAATCCAGTAACATGGCTACTCTAGGCCCAGGTTAGCAGATGCAGAAGATTAGATTGTACAGAGGCTAGAAGCTTCCAGGCCTAGGCCTAATGATAGTGAGCTAGAAATGCCCTGGGCTCAGCACAAGCCATGTATTAGTAAAGCCTAGGTGTGGCTTTCATGTCATCCCCTCATCAAAGAAAACAAAAACATTTACAAGAAAGATTAGAAGAATGATAAGGTATGGCCTTGTTGGAGAAGGTGTGTCACTGGGCGTGGGCTTTGAGGTTCCAAAAGCATGTGCCAGGTGCAGTCTCTCTCTCTCTCTTTCTCTCTCTCTCTCTCTCTCTCTCTCTCTCTCTCTCTCTCTCTCTCTCTGAAAAATAGACAGACAGACAGATAGATAGAGATAGATACACACACACACACACACACACACACACACACTTCTGCTACCTGCAGATAAGAATGTAAAGCTCTCAGCTACTATTCCTGTGCCATACCTATCTCATTCTCACCATGATAATCAGGGACTAATCGTTTGAAACTGTAAGCAGGCTGCCAATGTAATGCTTTCTTTTAAAGAGTTGCCTCGCTCATGGTATCTCCTAGCAGCAACAGGACGCTAACTAAAACAGACGTGTGTCATAATTTGTAAGATGATGACCAAGAGACAGAAACAAAGTATACAAGATATTCCAAGATATTGAATAAAAAGAAATGTTCCAAACAACGAAACTGATGAATTAAAAAGGAAAACAATAGACCAGCTGGCATGAAAGAACAAATTAAAGTTATAAATGTAAACATAAATACATTGGATGTAAATAATCACCGACAGAAAGCTGTCGGTAAAAACGAGGCATGAAAAGTTTCATAAATGTGTTCTAATTGGCAATGAGCTATATACACATGTAATATATATTTATATATATGATAATGTCATTATAAAATAAATGTGTTTCTATACAAATAATAAGAGTAGGGAGAAATGCACCCAGATACAGGCATGGGCACAGACTTCCTGAATGTCTGGACTTGGATCGCCCAGAAGACAAGACCAACGACCAACAATAGGACCTCACAGAAGACGCAGCCTACAGAATGGGAGAAAAACATTCCCAGGCGCATATGTGACAGAAAATTAATATCTAGAGCCTACAAAGAACTCCAGTACTTAGAAACCAAGAGAATAGCCCAGTGAAAGGGTGGCCTGGGGATCCCAAAAAGAAAAAAAATGCAAATGGATAATAAATATTTTTTAAATGGTCAGCATTCTTAACCCTGAGAAAATGCAAATTAACATTACTCTGAGACCCTGTGTCATCTGGTCAGAACAAAATTACATTAAATTACAAAATGAGTGTCCACTAGTGCAGGTGGATAAAGGAAACAGAGAGCAGTGATTCACTCTTGGTGGGAGTGTCAATTAGTAAGGCCATCATAAAAATAGGCGTGGATGTAGATAGAACTACGTTTAAGATGACTAGGACTATTGCGTGGCCCAGTTCTGCCACCTCAGTGTAAACTCAGAGAAGTCTGTGTCCCAGCACGGAGACGCTTGCACATCCATGTTTGTCGCTGCCGTGTTCGTTTACATAGTTAGGAAATGCAAGCAGCCTAGGTGCCTATCTACTGATAGATGAACAACGAAAACGTGATACATACACACGATGGAATTCTTTTCCGTTGCAAAGGAAGCTGAAATCACGGGGCTGTCGGGAAAATAAACGGTTCTGGAAAATATTATGTTGGGTAAGGTGACCCAGACCCAGACAGACAAACACTGCACGCTCTCTCATATGCAGATCTTAGCTTCAAATTTCTAGATTTGTGTGTTTAACTTGGAATGCCTGTGGGGACTGAGACGCAGCAAAGGGGTCATGGGAGGTTGGTTGGGGAAGAGCCTTGAAGAGGGAATGGGACGAGAGCACGAGTGGGATGAAAGTAAAGGAGGTGATACTGCAGCTGGCAACGGTTATGTAGAGATGGAACAGGAGGGAAAAGAAAAGGGGTTAGCCCAAACTTAGGAGAGACCTCAAAGGCTACACAGATACTTATTATTTTGTAAACTACCTTAAAGTATACTTTTCAGAGAGATTTGAATGGTGGTACTCTACATGGATGGATAGGCTACGCCCCGGAGCCTTGAGTTGTTAAAAATCCCAAACGTGGGGTACTTTCCCATGTGGCCATCGGTCTAGGAGTCCCCCAAAACGATACAGGCTGCCCTTTGTTCTTGAATGCATACAGTTTGAGTGGCAAATCCCTATCACTGAACATACCACGTATGTTGCTCTCAGGACAGGGGAAATCTGGGCAGGAATGAGCTGGGAACTTCCTGCCAGTGAGCTGTCACAGGGCTGGGGGGTTCTACCAAGGCCTCTGAGGACCCGGCAATGGAGACTCATCAAGGGTCTCACCCAGTTCTGAGGCCTGCCTGCTACAATACTGACCTCCCAGGAAAGACGGACTTACACACCGGCACAACGTTTGGGGAAACCACTTACTGATTGGATTGGAGGCCTGCTCTACAACAGGAAATTCATATGTGGTACTAAAGCTTACACCTGAAGAAGTCATAGACCATGCTCGGAAACCTAAGACTATTTTTTGTTTCATGTTTTGGGGTTGTTTTTGTTTTTGTTGTTGCTGCTGCTACTCTTGAACAGATGCACCAAACCTTCTAAATACTGATGGTTATAATCACAGGCTAGAGCTGCTGTCAACTTTGGAAATGTTTCTTTCCGCAGTGGGTGGAAGTTAATGAGAGACTACAGTAAACTGCTGTATTAAATCTTTTTATTATGCATAATTCGGTTTTCACATTTTTGCCTATACTTTTGATGTCAAAGCCATAAAATCAGTGCCAAAACCAGTATCAGAAAGCTTTCTTCCAGTGTTTCCTTCTGAGAAGGGGGTGAAGAGTTGTTAGGGGGAGATACAGCTTAAAAATCATAATGTTTAAGTCTATGAATGTTAAGATTTTTTTATGGTATACAAAGACCTGTTTTCATTCTTTCACAAGTGGACATTGAGTTTTCTTCACATGACTTGAGGAATAGACTGTGTTTTCTCTTTTACATTTTAGTGACACCCAGTCAATATATGGTTTATTTCTGGGTTCTGTATTTATTCCGTTGGTCCATAGGTCTGTCTTTATGCTGATGCCATGCCCTTTAACTATTATGACATTGTAATATCTGTTGAAGTCAGGACGTGTGCTGCCTTCACTTGGTTCTTCTTTATACCTCTTTGGGGTGCTTGGAGTCTTTTGTGAATCTACATGAGCTATAGTTCTTCCTGTTTCTATGAAAAATTCCATTGGGGTTTTGATAGGGATTACTCTAAATCTTAGAGTACTTTGAATAATATGCACATTTAATAATATTGTCTTACAATACACAAAAACACAGTATTCCTTTTATATGTTTGCATCTTTCCTAATTCTTTTGTTAGTGCTAAAATGGTGTCTTTTAGACGTTTTACGTTAGCACCAGGGTGTGGTTCAATGCTTGAGTATTTTTCTAGTATCCCCAAGGTCCTGTGTTCCATCCCAGCACCATAAAAAAAATAATTGGAAATTTATGTCACCCTTCCAAATACAGCTATAAATAATTCCTAGGAGTTCTAATGTGAAAGTATTTTTATTTCAGTTTGCCAAACTAAAACACTCGTGTAGCTTAAGTAGAATTGTTTTTCCTGGGATAATTTTTGTCTGACCTCAAGAAGATAAAAAATATTATAAACATAATTACTCAAGAAAATTGGAGGTTATATGTGTGAAAGTAAAGCAAAGTTATTAGAATGCTAAATTATTTCAATAAAAAAAACTTTATTACATTTTTATGTGACTTTTAAACAGTGCTTATCAGGGTCTAGAGAGATGGCTCAGAGTTTAAGGGCACTGGTGCTCTTCCAGAGGACCCATGTTTGGTTTCCAGCACCCATTTGATGCCTCACAACCATCTGTAACTCCAGTCCCAGGGGAGCCTCTGCCCTCTTCTAACCTCCACAGCAACAAGGAACACATGTGGTGCACAAACCTATATGTAGGGAAAACATTAATTCACATAAGATAAAATAAATTTTAAAAGATTAAACTTAAAGGAATTAATATTTAAAAATTAAATGGTACTCTATGTGATTATTCGTTCAAGAAATACACATTTATCAAATTCAAGAAATGTTTTAAAATTCTAGTATAGCATTGCTGTTCATTAGATTCTGAGCAGTTTATTTCTTGGCAAAGAGAAAAGAATCTGATGTAATAGAAAAGTTTGTTTTTAAAATTAACTTCATACAAGCCATTGCTATGTATGTCCTTTACGTTCCCTACAGTGCTGATACAGAAGTGAAACTTAAGGGAAAACCTCAAGGCTTCCTAAGCCCAGAATATTTTTTTATTGTTACATCTCATCCCTTGTATCCTCCCATTCTTCCCTCCCTCCCATTTTCCCCTTACTCCCCTCCCCTATGACTGTTCCTGAGGGGGATTACCTCCCCCTGTATATGCTCATAGGGTATCAAGTCTCTTCTCGGTGACCTGCTATCATTCCTCTGAGCGCCACCAGGTCTCCCCCTCCAGGGGACATGGTCAAATGTGAGGCACCAGAGTACATGAGAAAGTCATATCCCACTCTCCACTCAACTGTGGAGAATGTTCTGCCCATTGGCTAGATCTGGGTAGGAGTTTAAAGTTTACCATCTGTATTGTCCTTGGCTAGTGCCTTAGTTTGAGTGGGACCCCTGGGTCTGCCTATCATAATGTTCTACTTGTAGGTTTCTAGGATCTGCTGGATCCTTCTACTTTGCTATTCTCCCATGCTTCTCTCATCTAGAGTCCCAATAGGATGTCTTCCCCTCTGTCCCAGTTTCCTGGTAAGGGAAGGCTTTCGTGGGACATGCCCCTTGGGCTAGTATGCAGATATAAGTGAGTATATACCATTTGAGTCTTTCTGCTTCTGGCTTAACACACTCATTATGATCATTTCTAGCTCAATCCATTTGTCCACAAATTGCAGGAATTCCTTGTTTTAATAGCTGAGTAGTATTCCATAGTGTATATGTACCACAGTTTCTTTATCCATTCTTCTACTGAGGGACACTGAGGCTGTTTCCATGTTCTTAAGCCCAGAATATTAACACAGAGACTTGTCCTACCACCTCAGGGTACACAGGAGGGCTTTTAAAGCAACGTAAGATAAAATAAAAGGTTTATACTCATAGCCTCATACTGTGCCCAATTTTTTTGAATAAACTCACCCCTAATCTTTTTTACATTTTTATATAAGATTTTTATGTAAGATTGAGATTATAATTTAACTACATTTCTCCTTTCACATTCCTTCCCCAAACCCTCCCAGATATCCCTCCTAACTCTCCTTTAAACTCGTGGCTTCTTTTTCTTTTTCACTAACTGTTATTGTGTGTATATAAGTATAGGTATATACAAACACATTCCTAAATATATCATATTCAGTCATATCATATCCTTTATAATTTATTTATTTGCCTTCCACTTTCAACTAACAATTCAAACATTAAAAAATTCAAATAACCCATGAGTTACCATGAGTTATTTCTAGAAGTAATTGGCTGTTCATTAAAGTTATACTGCACTTTCAGATATATCAAGATTTATACAAGATTGTATGTTTTAAAATGGATTCATTAGCATTTGTGTTTGAATATTATTATATCTTTATTTTAAAAATAGCTTGGTAGATGTTGTTTGATTTACATCCACTACATAAAACATAACACAACTATTATGAGGCTTTCAAAGTGTTTTCTTGACCACTCTCAGTCATTCTGTGCATTTTTTAGCTCTTGTGGACATTGACTTCTAATTAAGTTGGCAAAAAACAAAAAACAAAACAAAACAAAAAAAACCCACCACCAACAACAACAAAAAAACCTTTTGCTACATCTTTCAAGTAATGCTCACTAACTGTAGTTAACCTCAACCTCTGACAGGATGTTTTGTAACTAACTCATGAAATTACTGCTCCTCAGTCAGGAGCCTACTCTCATAATCCAATATTGCCCATGAAAAAATGTGTGGAATGTTAAAATTAAGACATGGAGATAGTTTGAAGGAGGAAAATTTGTGGTAAAACTGCCATCAAATTCTTAATATACCCTGGAAAACGTCTTCATCAAGGTTTTCACTTTTACTTAATGACTTATGTCCTCTGTTTCACTGTCCAGGCCCAGTGTACTCTATGATGCTTTGTTGCTTTCAGTGTGAAAATGCACATTAAGGGCTAGAGAGATGGCTCAGAGGTTAAGAGCACTGGCTGATCTTCCAAAGGTCCTGAGTTCAATTCCCAGCAACCACATGGTGGCTCACAGCCATCTATAATGAGATCAGGTGCCCTCTTCTGGTGTGCATGGGTACATATGAACACAACATTATATACATAATAAATAAATCTTTTAAAAAAATGAAAAGAAAAGAAAAACTAAAAATGCACATTAAAACAAAGGGGATAACCACAATGCTAAAGACATGGTGACTTACTGCACAGCTACGAGATGGGAAGATCAATACTATACATACAAGAGTTCATGTCCTATTTTATCAGAAAATAATTGAGTCTTCAATAAATTGAATTTAGGCTCATGTTAAACTTACAGGCAAAGATATTAATCATAAGAAATGAGCCAGTAATGGAGACTGAGCTTAAGTTCAGCTCTGGCTCGTACCACTTACTCCTGTTAGCCCTCCATCTGCCATTATGTGACTTTTCTATGGAAAATTAATGGTCAGAATTCCAGAAGCCTGTAAAGCATTGAGATGAGCAGAAGGTTGTCTTTTTCAATCATCTTCAATCCTCTTACATACAATTTTAAAACCCTGTTTTTTCTGCTGAGGTTGTAAATTGATACACTTAGGAAGAATTTGTGACAAATGTTAAATATCAAGTCAAATTTATCTTTACAAGATCAGTTCCAACATAAAACATGTATCAGCAGTCCTGTTTATTATTTCTACTTTGAAAATAAATCCTGAGACTGACCTCATCAATCGCTAATCTTGTCAGTTACCCTACTCACTTCATGCTCTCTTTTGTGACTAGTTGTTATCATACTGATTTTTTGTTTTTCCTAATAAAACCCAAACTCTCTTAGAGGATTATTCAAGACTCTCTCTGCTCCTAAAGTTTAGTGTAATGTCTGTCCTTCCTCTTTGCTCATTCCTTATTTCTTGGGGCTTTAAATACCTTTTCTTCCAACGTTATTGTCCAGAAACATCAGTGCCACTTCCTTTAGGCCATTTCGACCATCTCATAGAATGTAATCCCTCCTACAAGCATAGCTTCTGATATTACACTAATGTTTAAAACCTCATGTGATATACTTATATATATATTTGAGTTACCATCTCAGTGGACTGTAAGCACATTGGGAGATGAACTTATAATGGAGTCATGAGGCTTCATTTCCATCTCCAGTGCATGCTTGTCCAGAAAGAGCTTGCTTTGAATTTATTTACTGACTTCTTTCTTTAGGTTAAACTTTAGTTTTAGGTCATAGGACAAAGAGAGTCTTCATAATTCTGTAGGTCATGGCGAGTTAGAACTGTGACAGTTCCCCTCAGGAAACGTTGCTGCTTGATTAGAAAGACTTAAATACAGTTTACAAACTCAGAGGAAAATGAGGTAGGCAATCCCCTTAAAAGATTCCTTCCAGAAGTCCTTAGAGTAAACTCCATACAATGTTCACTAGTTTCCTTGCTTAAGAGTTCATCCAATGACATGGCCAGTTTCTTTTCTAATAATAACATTTCAAAGCCCACGGAAGTATTTACTCACACAGCTTTGCCTCAACAAGAAGTGAACATTGCAATATTTTCAAGCTGAGAATTATCTGACTATCAGCCAAAATATTTTTCAAGTCATTTTTCATTGAATAATTACTTGTGGAATTATATTTTAGTCCAAAGACAATCCTTAGAGTACAAATAACAATTACCTGAACACAACCATGTATGCTAGGAACTGTTTGAGTTGATTTTAAGTAACTGATCCTGGCCACACCCTCTGAAGCAGGTACTACTGTTATTGGCCTCACTTATAATGCAGAGAAACTGAGGCCTAGTAAAGCTCAATAACTTTCTCAACACCACAAAGCTAATGTATGGCAGACTTGGATTAGATCCCAGCCAGGTCCTGTTTGTATTTGTTTGGCAGACACTTAAACTATGCAAACATTCTTTTATTTGTCTCTTGTTGGCTAATGCTATTACATAGTATTGCTTAGAAAAGGTGTTTTGATGGAGGTTTCTAAATGTATATATTTATCTTAAACATGTATGTGTTCTTGTGTTAATAGAATTAACTGCTATGTCCATAATACATAACCATATATAAGTCATATCTATCCACCCTTCACATACAATAAACAGCTAATACTTATTTTTCTGTGCCCCATTTAATTTGTATAGTATGATGCCTTCTTGAAAACAAGAGAACTTCGTACTGCCCATGGCGGGATTAAACTTCAGTGCATATGTATGTGCTATGTGCTCTGCACCATTTATGTGTTAATGGGAATCTAAGCTGGCTTTGTATCCTAGCTGTTGTAAGTGCTGCTGCATGAAACATGGGCATGTGAGTACATTTTTTTTGCATACCAGCTTCACTGTCTACAATGGAGTAGCTAGACCAAATGGCAAATCTCATTTTAATGTTTGTTTGTTTTTGTTTTTGTTTTGTGTCTGTGTGTAGCCTTGACTGTCCTGGACTCACTTTGTAGACCAGGCTGGCCTCGAACTCACAGTGATCCACCTGCCTCTGCCTCCCAAGTGCTGGGATTAAAGGCGTGCGCCACCACGCCCAGCTTTAATGTTTTGATATGCTTTGTTCCCCCCAACCTCCATGGTGGCTAGGTTATTTTATATTACTTCCAGCAGTGCATAATGCTTCATATGTCTGTTCATTCTTATCAGCATTTTTGTTTTGAATTTTTACTACATTTTATTTATTTATTTATTTAGTGTGTGTATATATGTGTGTGTGTGTGGATAATGGCTCAAATGCTTCTGGGTGTCATAGGAAAACTTGTGTGACTCAGTCCTTTCCTTTTCGCATTGTGCATCTGAGAAATCATCAGCCTTTGTAACAAATACCTCTGCCCCATGAACTGGGGCATAATACAACCTGGTCTGTTGTATCATGACGTGTCAATACCCACTCCAACTATGGTGAGATGATATCTCAAGATATTTTGTATTTTCTCAGATGGCTAAAAACCTTGACCATATTTTTTTTAATGTTTATTGGTCACTTATGTTTTTCTCTTGTACAGAGTATCTGTTCCAATAATTTACCCCTTTCTAATTGCATTATTTGGCATGTTTTCTGTTGCATTTTTTAAATTGTTGTTTTATTTTTTGAAGTTTTAGCATAATAACAACACTTCCCCCTTCCCTTTCTTCCCTCCAAATCAACTGATACAGATACAACACAACCCCTGCCCCTTAGGCCCAAGAATAACTGCAGAAGAGGCAACACAATGCTTGTGACAGACAGGAACAGGGTTCTGTTGTGATACTGTCTCCTAGGAATGCTGACGGTGTTGTCAATTTTGTTAGTTCTCTGTGTATCCTGAGCACTAAGCCTCCATCAGATGAACAGCTGACAAATACTTCTTCCTTGCTATAGGCTGCTTCTCTTTCCTCTGCTGGTTGCTTCTTTTGCTATGTAGAAACTTTAGCTTAATATTCCTTTTCCCAGCTTTTCCTTCTGTTTCCCGCACTTTGGGGATCTATCCTTAAAAGGGGTGGCTACAGTGTCAAGTTTCGACTTCATGCATACAGTTATCCAAGTTTTCCAGCACCCATTGTTACAGACCATTGTCCTTTCTGCCATGTGGCGTTTCAGAACCTTTGTCAATGACTAAATATGGATAATTGAGGCTCTTTCTGAGTTTACTGTTCTGTTTGTTGTCCTGCTTGTCTGGTTTTTTTGCCAGTACCATGCTGTATTGTTCCTTCTGCTCAAGATCACCTTGACTATTGGGAGAGTTTCTGCTTCCTTTTTCTAGTTGTATGCAGAACATGGCTTTATGGTGAAGATTCGTGGGCTCTATTGCATGGTTGTGCTTTGTGGGCATTTTTTTTTATTGTTATCTGACTTTGTTTTTTATTTTATTAATTTATTCATATTATATCTCTGTTGTTAGCCCATCCCTTGTATCCTCCCATTCCTCCCTCCCTCCCATTTTCCCCTTATTCCCCTCCCCTATGACTGTGACTGAGAGGGACTTCCTCCCCCTGTATATGCTCATAGGGTATCAAGTCTCTTCTCGGTGACCTGCTATCCTTCCTCTGAGTGCCACCAGGTCTCCCCCTCCAGGGGACATAGTCAAATATGGGGCACCAGAGTTTGTGTGAAAGTCAGACCCCACTCTCCACTCAACTGTGGAGAATGTCCTGTCCATTGGCAAGATCTGGGTAGGGGTTCAAAGTTTACTGCACGTATTGTCCTTGGCTAGTGTCATAGTTTCAGCAGGACCCCTGGGCCCAGATCTGCCTGTCATAATGTTCTTCTTGTAGGTTTCTAGGACCCTCTGGATCCTTCTACATTGCTATTCTCCCATGCTTCTCTCGCCTAAAGTCCCAATAGGATGTCCTCCCCTCTGACCCACTTTCCTGGTAAGTGAAGACTTTCATGGGACATACCCCTTGGGCTAGTGTCTAGATATATATACCATTTGAGTCTTTCTGCTTCTGGGTGAACTTATTCGTTATGATCATTTCAATGCTTTGGGGGCACTTTAAGTACATGAGTTCTCTCAGCACATGTACATGAACTGTCTTCTGTGTTTCAATGCCTTCTGCTATTTCTTCACTGATGTTTTATAATCTTCACTGTTTGGATCTCATGTCTCCTCTGTAAAGCGTACTCCTAGGTATATTTTGCGGCCTAGTACCTCACTCCATCTGCTTATCTTTCCTATTGGTCTTTCAGAATAATTAGATTTTGATAGAAACATGCACATTCATACAAAAAGGATAATATGGCTTGTTTCTTACTGTTACACATTTTGGATTGTTTCTCATTTTTAGGTGCTTTTCTTGTACACAACCCTGCTGTCTGAAGGCTCTAGCATTATACTGAATGAGACTTCTGAGCATAGACACCATTTTCGGTTTCTTGGTTGTGTGGGAAATGGTTTCAGATTTTTTCCCAGTCAGTAAGATGGTGGTTATGGATTTGCCATATACAGTTTTATTATGATGAGATGCATTATGCCAACTGGTTAGGCGCTTTTCTCATGGAGGGATGTGAGCTTTGTCAAATGCTTTCTATGTGTCTGTTGAGGTTATTATTTTATTTTTATCCTTTACTCTCTTTAGGTGTCATATACGTTAATTGAGCAGCATAGAAACCTAAGCCCAACCTGACTGTCATGGATAATCTTTTGAGGTGCGGGTTTGGTTTTTAGTTTAATTTCTCAGTATTTTGTGGAAAATACTTGAATTTACATTCATCAAAGATTTTGTTCTAAAGTTTTCTTTATTCGTTCTTTCCTTCAGGTGTTAGTATCATGGTAATGCTGTCCTCATAACATGAGTTTAGATATAGACCTTTAATTTCAATCCTATAAAGTGATAAGTACACAGTTAAAAATAGTGTTTGAGGGATACTGAAGGGATGGTTTAGCAGTTAAAAGCACTGGCTGCTCTCTTCAGGGGGCCCTGGGTTCATTCAATTCCCAGCACTACATGGCAGCTCTGTCTGTCTGTCTGGCAGAACTGTCTGTAACTCCAGTTCCAGGGGATCTGACGCCCTCACACCAATGCAGATAAAGTTAACTTAAAAAAAAACTGTTATTTGAAAAAGTTTGTTAAAATTCTGCTTTTAAGGCTACCAAGAAGAGACTTGATACCCTATGAGCCTATACAGGGGGAGGAAGTCCCCCTCAGGAACAGTCATAGGGGAGGGGAGTAAGGGAAAATGGGAGGGAGGGAGAAATGGGAGGATACAAGGGATGGGATAACAATTGAGATGTAATATGAATAAATTAATAAAATATATTTTTTTTAAATTCTGCTTTTAGAGCAATTGGCTTTGGGATTGCCTTCATTGGGAAATGTTATTACTAATTCAGTTTCAGTACTTGATATTGATGTAGTCAAAAGTTTTTTTTAATATGCTATTGGTTCAATTTTGGTAGAAATTTTCCAAAATTTTCTCCATTTTTTCTAGATCTCTAATTTTGTTACCACATGTTTTCTTTGAAATAATTTCTAATCCATTTAATTTCTATGGCTTCAATTGTAGTTTCTCCCTTTTTGTCTCTAATTTGACTTATTTGAATCGTCTGTGTTTAAGAATCTCAGAAAACTGGGAATAGGGCTTCCTCAAGACCCAGCTGTTCCACTCCTTGGAAGATACCCAGAAGATGCTCCAGCACACAACAAGAAAATTTGCTCAACCATGTTCATAGCAGCCTTATTCATAATAGCCAGAACATGGAAACAGCCTAAATGTCCCTCAGTAGAAGAATGGATAAAGAAACTGTGGTACATACACACTATGGAATACTACTCAGCTATTAAAAACAAGGAAATCCTGAAATTTGTGGACAAATGGATTGAGCTAGAGATGATCATAATGACTGAGTTAACTCAGAAGCAGAAAGACTCAAATGGTATATACTCACTTATATCTGCATACTAGCCCAAGGGGCATGTCCCACGAAAGCCTTCCCTTACCAGGAAACTGGGACCGAGGGGAGGACACCCTACTGGGACTCTAGATGAGAGAACCATGTGAGAATAGCAATGTAGAAGGATCCAGTGGGTCCTAGAAACCTACAAGTAGAACATTATGATAGGCAGATTTGGGTCATGGGGTCCCGCTCAAACTAAGGCACTAGCCAAGGACAATACAGGCGGTAAAATTTAAACCCCTACCCAGATCTAGCCAATGGTCAGAACAGTCTCCACACTTGAGTGGAGAGTGGGATATGACTTTCTCATGTACTCTGGTGCCTCACATTTGACTATGTCCCCTGGAGGGAGAGACCTAGTGGCACTCAGAGGAAGGACAACAGGTCACCGAGAAGAGATTTGATACCCTATGAGCATATACAGGGGGAGGTAATCCCTCTCAGTCACAGTCATAGGGGAGGGGAATAAGGGGAAAATGGGAGGGAGGGGAGAATGAGAGGGTACAAGGGATGGGATAACCATAGAGATGTAACAAGAATAAATTAATAAAATAAATTTTAAAAATTAAAAAAAAAAGAAGTTGGTCTTTGCTGACTTATCAAAAAAACACCTCTTGATTTCACTCATCTTCTGTATTTCATTCTTATTATGTTTTCTTCATTTCTGCCATGAGCTTCATTGACTGTTTCCTATTGGTATGGGGTTTAGGTTATAATTGCTTTATAAGTCCTTGGGATTAATTATTACATGGTTTATTTGAAATATTTGCTATATATATTGCTCTAGGTGTCCCTCTTAGCTGATCTGGTTATACCCTTGGGTTTTGGTATGTTCTGTTTCCATTTTCATGTGTTATAAGAACAATAATTTCTCTTCTGGCTTAATGAACATCTGTTCACTGAAAAGTGTAAATAGAATGTCCATTGTTTCAGAACACTCCCCAGTGTTCTTCTGTACGGTGCCCTGGACCACTGTCCACCAGCCTGTTGCTGTTCTCACAATGTTTTGTATGCATCTGCATAAACAACAACATTTTTAACTTTGAAGAGCTACATCATAAAATTTTGCTTTTATACCTCTGCGGGGAAGGGACAATCACTATTTCTTTCCAGTTGACTTATTTTAGTTGCTAACTCCATTGACAATAAAGAGTCTTTCCTCACCATGTATCTTTATTTGTGTCATTTTTTTTCACCTTTAAGAAAGAAGGAGTTCAAAATGATTCCCTAAACCAATACTACCTTGATCAGGATTTGTTCTACCCAAGTTTAAGATTGAACAAGTAAATTGAAAAATGTTTTTGTGTATATAATCGATTTTTTTATTGATTCATCATCTGGTTTATATTCTATTAGCATCAATGAAGTAATAATAGATATTTACAAGAATAAATCTATTTCTTTCCAGACAGATAAGCTTAGAACACACAATGCCTATGCTGAAAAAGATAACTAATACTAACTAGGACACAGAAATTGCTTTATAATTCTCCAGTAAATATTGTTATTGTGGGTCGGGTTAACAATCTAATAATAAGATGTAAGAAGATCATCACAGGAAGGTAATAGGAACAACTCCTGTGGGTGTACGACTGCCTGTGCTTCTCAACCCTGATGCGACTGATATTTTGGGCAATTTGCTGCACAGGAGTGTCCTGTGCATTGTGAGAAGTTACAGAGCAAACCTGACTTCCACCCACCAGGTGCCAGTAGACACCCTTGCCCAATCCTGTAGTGACAAACAACCAAACGAGTCCAAAGCTTACAAATGTCCAATGGTGCCAAAAATCTCCCCTAATTGGAAATGCTTGATCCAGTTTGAATAAATGAGTGAATCTGTGTGCACCCTGAAGCCGAGGTGGCCTTTTAGAAGTGCTCCAGGTGAGGTCTTTGAAATCTGCTTCAATAAGTAATTAGAAATTGGTTGCTGTCGCATAGGTACATAACAACACTAGGTGAAGAACCAGACTGAGAGGGATCCATCAGTGAGCTCTCAGGAGCCAACCAACAGCCTCAGCAGCTGAGAAAAGAGTGCTTCAGCACCCATAGCATCTTCTACAGCAGGCACTGTACTCCAAAGCCTCTGTGAATACTATTGAACATACTCTAGTGGGAATTTCAGCTCAAACTTGACTCTAAATATAACGGGGTAGCGCTGTTTGTGGTGTGATAGTGAAATAAAACAATTTCCACAAACGTACTGACATCTATGAAATATTAATTAAATTGTAACTATTTTGTTTACTTATTCAATTTTTAGGCATGAGAAAATTAAGCAAAGTCAAGCACATTTACACCAATCAACCTCAGATTATGTAATGACTGTATTTGCTTGCTTAGCAATGAAGGACAAAGGGACAAAGCTGCCAGTGTGTTAAAGTAACTAATTTCTACAATAAATTTTACCCCTTGAAGTCTTTCAGTACTAGACATTAACTTAGCGAGAATATGGTAATAAATACTCATATCTGACTTTGTCCTCAAATGGAAATATATGCCTAGATAGAAAACCATGTGAGAGCTTATATTGGAAGATATCCTCATAGGATTAAGTTTTAGACTTAATGTTAGACAAGGTTAGAACTTAATTTCTCATTATGAAAGAATAAAATTTGATGGGATAACATTAAATTAATTACCATAGGTCATTGGGTTTCTTGGTCAACTCTTTGTCAACTTGACAGAAGCTAGTTATCTTGGAAGAAGAATCCCAATTAAGAAAATAACTCTATTCGATTACCTATAAGCAAGCATATATGGCAGTGATTTTCAACTTTCCTAATGCTATGACCCTTTAAAACAGTTCTTCATATTGTGGGGACCTCCAATCATAAAATTATTTTTGTTGCTACTTCATAACTATAATTTAGTTACTGTTGTGAATCATGATTGCTTGCTATTCACAGCAAGGAAAGCCTTCCCACAGCCCTGGGAACTGAGATCAGAAGCCTGGGGAAACTGAGAAGCTGAAGCCGCAGAGAAACAAGCAGCCCCTGAGGCCTCAGTTATGGCTGCTGCTAACAGGGAGCTCAGGGGGAGGGAGCCGAGTTGTGGAAGCTTTGGTTTCTTTAAAAATTCAGTTATGTTGTGTAAACATGTTTGTGTTTTAATCCCAGGAGTGGGATATGGGGGCTGCTCCAGTTTGTCCACAGCTGGTAAGAGCCTCAGATATCTAAGACTGAAGTTACAGACAGTTTTGAACTGCCATGTGGGTTCTGGGAATCAAACCTAGGTCTAGAAGAGCAGCCAGTATTCTTAGCTATTGATCATCTCCCAGCCCCATCAGACAAGTTTTAATAACAGACTGGATTTCAAGTTAAGAACTATAAATAAAGTGCCCAAACTTCACACAGTGCTCATCCTTGTAAAGCAAACACTTTACCCAGTAAGCCATCTTTCCAGCCCTTCAAATCAGAAGCTGTGTCAGCCATGAATATAAGCTATGTTCTTACTCAGTTTATTTTCCTTCTTACTTTTAGACTCCATCAACACAGACTGTTACAACTGAGCAACCACGGCCTGAAATGACAAAAGTTTATTTATATTCCTATGCCTATGGGTTTCACTTTTGCTCTGCATCATCTATGCTCTTAGGAGACAGGCTAATGAAGCAGATCACTTGTCAACCCTACTGGTCAACTAGTAAACTGTGTGAGAAAGCTCTTGTTCAGCCATCAAAAATGTAAATGCTTCCAATGCCATCTACTGTTCTTGTGCACATGTCCATGAACGTGACACCACCCAACTACAAGATGACAAACACAGGTATTTCACTCTGTGCTCAGAAAGTGAAAAGCCTGCAGAATCACCATACCTGTCAGAAGTAGGCTTGAAGATCCCCAGAATTTTTCCAACCCTTCATGCCCTCAAAATCAGTACCATCTGAGTGACTCCTACACATTACCAAGTTTTGCTGCCAGCATGAGATGTAACCTCAGACCTTCTGGACCACAGCAAATCAAACACAAAATGGCCAAACCTGAGCTCCTACTCTTCCCCCTTAGTGTCGTGAGCTATCGGTCCCTCCCCTCTCTCTTCAGAAAGATGGCTGGCTAAATTCACCTCCTACAACCTCTGTCCACAAAAACCATCTTAATGAATATTATCTCCCAATGGTGTTGTGTATGTAAACATGTTTTTGTTTTGATCCCAAATGTGGGTTGTGAAATAGACTTGTGTGAGGGTGTGCGGGTTTTTTTTTTTCCACCGAAAACAGACTTGTGAGAAAACAGGTGATGTTTGTCCACTGAAAGAGGAACTGCCTCTTGCAGGGCCATGGTCTTTGCCAACTGATAAGCATCCTAGTATAGACTCTGGGAGGAGACATATATATGTCCAAAACAAGAGGCGGGGCTTTTTTGGTCTTGGCTGTTCATCTCTCCACTTCAAGACACTTCTAGAGAGAACAGCTCCAGGAAAGCCTTCGAGGCTCAGGGCTCCTGATGCTGCTCTGGGTTCCAGAGGCTACAGTTACAGTCACTTTCGTTCAATTGCTGGTTTACTCTTTAACTGGTCTATTGGAACCCTGTTGACTACACCAATGGAATTGCTCCAAGAAATGAAGTATAAAAAAGGTCTCTCTCCTGTTCCTATCAACCTCTTTTCATTCCTGTCTAGGGTAGGTGGGTTGGGAGGAGGTGTAAATGTTAAAGAACAGAATAGGTTTGACAACGTTCAAAGCCTGCACAGTGGAACAGCCAAGAACCCGGTAGTTGTTCAGTTCATGACACTGAATATTTTAGCAGTTCTAATCTAGTGCAGGAAACCCAGGAAAGACTTAGAGAACTGCTGGCTTTCTTCTACATTAGAATCCAGAAGCAGAAGGTCTAATACAAGGAAAGGACTACCTTGGCAAAAGAATGGAATTTTCTCATGAGAGTGAGGACAAGTAAGAAAAAAGAAAAAAAACTTGCTTTTCCCATGTGGTCTACCACCACAAGGTGTACCCAAATTTAAAATGGACCTTCTAACCTCAAATGATCAAGAAAATTCCTCACAGATGTATCCAGACGTTTGTGTTTCAGTTGATTCCAGGTGTAGTCAAGATTAAACAATCAAGATTAAATGTCATAAGGAGGTGAACACAGATACTGTGGTGGCAATGGCCTCTGTTAACCTATCACCTGACCATGTATGTGTCAGGGTAACTACAGGCAGAGAACTTCCAGCTACCCTAGGACTTCAACTCAGATGTGTTTCCACTATTGACATGAACTTCTCCCATCCACCTGTTTCTCTAGATCTGGATCTCTGCATCTAGACTCAACTCTAAAGCTTAGTTCTCAAATGTGGAATCTCCAGAGACCCGACTCTAAGCTGCTGCAGTTACTCCAGCTTCTCCACTACTGCTGATTTCAGGTTATCAACACAGAGACTTTTTCATCCTTGTTAGTTTCCCAGTTTCATCTTCTAGGTCTTTTAGAAATTACTTTCCTCTTTATCCCTGTGTAGATACTCTGTAAATACACACACATACACACACACACACACACATGCACATATATGAATATTTCTATTTATTTTGTGATGTATAAAGTGTTTTCTAAGATTTACTATTAGTAGTAAAGATTGAATAACAGAACCTTTGCTTGTATCCAGGGTTACCAAGAAAGTAGATGAAAGGCCACCACTGAAAAGAACACTATTTGTGAATTTATTGTTATTGATAAACATTGACATTGTGGAAAAACAAAAATTTAATCATCTATTTTTCTGACATAACACACTGTGACAACAAAGAAAAATAGTAATTAGATCAACTTCATTTTTATCAAACTTTTAGTGTTTCATACAAACAAAATGAACATTTGGAGATCAGGATGGCCAGTTGTCACCCAAAGTCAGGGTCAGTAAATACTTGTTCAGAATAGAGGTTACACTCATATTCAGGTAATTGTGGGAAGCTTTACTGCCATACAGGGCTCCTCTCCCGTCGTAGACTAGGTCCAATAGTAAAGTCATTGGCTCGCTTTCAGTGAAATCTGAAAGTAGGTAGGAAAAGGAAAAGATAAGGACAGTCCATTCTCAAGAAAATCCAAGATATATTGTCACCTTTTCAAAATCCTTTTGTGGAGGTAACACAAATTACTCCCACTCTTGGTTGATGTCAGAGAAAAGGCTTAAAGCATGCTTACCACATTAATTTTCAAACAAATGCTCTTAGCAAAAAAAAAAAAAGTCCTATTTCTAACAACTTGGTTCATGAAAGGGCTGTTCACGGACCCTCATTTGAAGCTATTCTTCTATATATTAAAGAAGACAACTGTAACACACCATAGAGGCATAGCCCATTTCACCAAGGTACTTCTTTTACAAGGGCAATGTCTTCTCTCATGAGTTTGTGTATTTTCATTCTGTAAGTTCTGAGGCCAGAACCAGTTACATCTAATTATTCAAACCCAACAGTTTTTATTAAGAGCCTTGTGCTAGGACCAGTCATGTCACAGGCAGAGCTATCTGATGCAAATATTATATGTCCTCAGCTTGCATATGCATGGGGAGCCTTATTGTATTCACTCATTACTAGAAGTAAACTTTGCTGGAAAGGGTCGTCCCAGTTCACACTGTGGAGCTAAAAGACATGAACCCTGGTGCCCATATTTGACCACCTCCTTGTGGCCGGGAGGCCTGGTGACGCTCAGAGAAAGAATAAGCAGGCTACCAAGATGAGACTTGATACCCTATGACCATATAGTGGGGGAGAAGGTCCCCCCCAGTCATAGACCTAGGGGAGGGGAATAGGGTGAACGCGTGAGGGAGAGAGGAACAGGAAGATACAAGTGATGGGATAACAATTGAGATGTGATCTGAATAAATTAATAAAATAAAATTTTTTAAAAGTTGCATTCCAACCTGAAAACTCCATCATTTCTACCCCAATGATCACAGGCTCTGGGTGTTTTTCTTTTCTTTTCTTTTTAAAATCACCTTATAGTCTGATATCAGCCCTTTCCCCTCTCAAAACCCAGTCCTGCCCTCACATTCTCCTTTTCCTATTTCCCCTGTCTACTTCTTTTCAGAGAAGGGCTCCTAGGGGTATCAACCCACCATGGAACCTCAAGTAACAGCAGGACTAAGCACATCCTCTCCCACTCTGTGTGTTTTCTACATGTGTATTTGTCTGTTATGTACCTAGAGGGATGTTTATATCATCTACTCATTCTAGAGTGACAGTATAAAATAAACTTTCCAATTCTCTTCTTCCTATGCATTTTCTGTTCATGAATAATTCATCTGACAACCTCATGTTTGTCCTCTATGAGAAGTCAGGTTGCTTGCGGCAACACTCCATCACTGAAGTGTCAATTGTCATAATTTTGTTTTTTTATTAGTGGTAAATTTCTTATAAGATAGAAACTGAAAATATATAAAAAAATGTTTCTTGGAGAAATCTGAAATGCATTTTGCAGTTAGCTGAGTATCACGGAGAATAGAGAAATCGAGAGAACACCACTATTCCTAAGTGGAACAAATATACATCAATGCTTGTGCTCCAGGCTCTCTTCTAAGTATGGAAGACAGAACATAAACAAATGAGACCAAAATATTTGCACATAAGGGTTTTATACTGTAGGGAGAAGAGGATAAAATAAAAACACATGTGCACATTAAATTTAGAATGTAAAAGACCTCTGAGCTGTGAAGAAAATCAAATCAGGAAAAAGGAACCAGGTGGGTAGATATGATACATTTTACGCAGAGAGGTCTATCAGTTTTCCATCACTATGAAACAAATTGTCTCAAGTATAGATATTTAACATAGCACTGCCCATCTGGGTTTGGCATAGATGGGTCCTGTCCTCAGGACCATAGTAAGCTGCAGTCAAGGAGTCAATTTTGCTGGCAAAACTTATCTCCTTGCAGCTATGGAAATCTCAGTCATTGAGACAGATACTGTTTGTTCTTAGTTCCTAGGTTGAGGTACTATTTTAAAGGGAACAGTTGATTGGTCAGGCCCAGCAGGATAATCTCTACTTTGGTCAATGCCAAGTTGAGCATATTTGAGAGCTTAGTGCTATTTTCAAAGTCCTTTGCATCTTTTCTGAAGGAGAAAACAGTATCTTGGGGTTAATGTGCCAATTTTTTTTTTTTGCCTTACTCTCAGTTAAAAGTATTATAAAGAAAGACATAATGACCATCAGTGAAGAAATGAAGTAAAAATGAAAATGTCAATGAAGCACAGGTTTGAATTTTTAAAATAATAAACAAAGTGGATAAATCTTTTTTTAATCTTTATGTAGATTAATGAGGAATAAAAGCTGTAGGACTCAGTTAAACAACAGTATGGGCGGAACTGGATAGGGTGTAAAGGAGCATGAGCTGAGAGAGCTCTTCTGTAATGAGCAATAGAACAAGGTGCTCACAGTCACCCACACTAAATGCTGATCTCTTAGCAAGTACAATTAGGCAAGAGAAAGGAAAAAAAGAAATAAGCTAAATTTTCCATTTATTCAGTTGACATGGTTTTACAGAAAAGTCTAAATGCTTCATAAAAAAGCACAAACAAATGGAATTGCAGGATACAAAGTCAACATACATAAATCGATAGCTTTTATTTTATTTATTATTGTTGCTGTGTATGAAGTGTGTGTGGTGGGGGCGGTGGCACATGTAAAGACCAGAAGATGACTTTGGGGAATTGGTCATCACCTTCCACTGTGTGAAATGGTGATCAGGCTCAAGTTACCATGCTTGCATGGTGTGCACTGTCATCCACTGGTCATCTCACTGGTCCAGCATTAACATTTTATATAGCAGTGATGAAACTGAGAAGATATTAAGAACACAATCATATTTACAAAAACTACAAATATTTAGCAAAGTTTTAAACTGAGGGAGTGAAAGTTATTTTTAATGAAAAAAATTAAATACTCATGAAAAAGAGGACATAACAAAAGATTCTCCATGCTTCTGTATCATAAGGATTAATATTGATAATAGCCATATTTGTCTAAGTGATCTATAGAATCATAGTCCCATCAAAATACAATTGCTTTCTTCTTGTCAATATAATTTTTTAAATCATTCAGAAGACTCAGAATAGCCAAGGCAATCTTAAGCAAAGTATCAGATTTAGAAGCATCACAGTTCTGATGTGGAAACATGCAGCAAAACTAGACATGATAGTGCTGACATAAGAGGAACAAAGAAGGGAAGAGAGAAAACAGAAATTAACCACCACCCACCCAGGAAACACATTCTGGACATAGATTCCAAGGATATACACAGGAGAAATGATACTCTCTTCAATAAGTGGTGCTGGCAAGATTAGATAGACACATGCAGAAGTGCTAAGATAGATCCCTTGTCATCATTCACAAAATTCAACTCAGCATTGACCAAAGGTCAAATTTTAAACCTTAAATTATGAAACTCCTTTAAGAAAACAGAAAAACACTTCAAAACATGGCTGACAGAAAATTTAGGTTTTTAGACAGAACCCCAAAGCAATGGGGTTGAAAAGGCAATGAAAAGAAAAACAAATGTGAAATTAAGAAGCTGGAACACAGCAAGGAAAGTGGCAAAAGGAGTCAAGAGACAAAACAAGAAAACTATGTATTTGTGAGTCATCTGGCAAAGGTGAACATTCAAAATATATAAGAAAAAAGCCAGTCACACACACACACACACACACACACACACACACACACACACACACAAAGATAGTCAGGCTCACTAATCAACAGGTAAATTTAAATTAAGTCACAAAGAAATGTCTCATCTGAGTTAAACTGGCTATTATCAAAAAAGACAAAAATAACAAATGCTGAGGAGAACGCAGATGACAAATCCTAAGCCGTTGAATGGAATGTTTAGGCATAACTGTTGTGGAAAACAATATGATTCTTCAACAACTCAAGGCAGAACTGTCATGACCCCAGCATTTCTACCCCTGGGTGAACAGCCAAGGTAAAACCATTACACCAAAAGAGATCACAATCCTCTCCTGCTTATTGCAGTGCTGTTTGAAGTAGATAAAACGCCAGATTCCCTTCAGCGAATGAAGAAAATGTGTGATGTCAATGCACAGCCACACATTAATTAGTCATAAAAGTAGAGAACTTGTTATAATTGTCAATTTCGGCAGCGTGGATGAAACTGGAATCCAGGGCACTGAGTGAGATAAGCCAGACATACGAAGACAAATAGCACAAGTTTCCATTCAGTTGTGGACGTGATGATTTGGTCTTGTCGAACTATGGGATGGAGCGGTGGACACCGGAAAGGGTACAGGGTGAGGAGGCAAGAAGTCCAATTAGTAACAAAAATACAGGCTTGAAGATTCCATCTTGTCCTCTTTAGGACAGTAGGGTTACAATGGGTTAAAACAATGAGGATGTATTTTAAATGACAAGAAAATACAAATCCTAACGCATAAAAGTGATCAATATTTGAAAAAGTGGAAATGCTATTACCCTGGTTAGAGTAGAATATAATTGTGTAGATGTATTGAATTAACACAACACAGCCCATGAACATGGGCACACATTATGTCGCTATCTATAAAATCAATTCACTGTCTGAAAAGAATTGTGAAACGCAGGACAGCTGAGAAAGTAGACCTGCAAATTCAATTTGTCCTCAATTTGCTTACTGTTTAAACTTATAGCTAGTTCAAGATAAATTAAAGTTTCCATCCCTTTATTATGCCAGCCTCACTCCAAGCACTCGGCAGCCACATTTGAGTAATGGCTGTGTATTTGGCTGCACAGTTTATTGATTACTGGGGTCAGGCCAACCTTCCCATCTTTCTGTTGACCACACGGACAGAAGCAGTGGAAAGCTTATCATTGAGAGGCTGCAGTGCGCTGGTCTCTGCATGATCATTTCCCCTATGGGTTGAGTTTTACATTTAGAAGAATAACTTGCACTTGTTACAAAGTCTGTTTGGCCTCTTGGCTTCTGCAACTGTGATAGTACACTTCTGTCAGCACTGCCAGTGACTGGTGAAAGATGAATACAAAAGACAGACTTGATTCCCATACTCAATAAAACAAAATTCTTATTGATATAGGGGTAAGCAAGATGCTTGGGGAAATACAAAAGTACAAAATAATCTATTTTTATTTGGTGGGGTTCTTTAAAATATTTACAAATCTTCAAAAACTTAAGTTAATAGACATTTTGACATCTATTAAGATGATTTTCTTTCTCTTAACTGTTAACCTAGGTAATTATTTCAAGAGTGTTGCTATTTCCTTTTAATTTTTCACATTATTCCATGAGAATATTAATTAATTTGTGGTGCTAACATTTTTTCAGGAGTCTTATCTTTCTATGCCATCCATGCTTAGGTTAGGCATCAAGATTATGCTGAGGTGACAATACTCAATTTTTACAGTTAGGGAGTGTTCTCATTATTCACTGTTCCCTGAAGCATTTGCTTCATTTTTCCTTTGACCCAGGATTTATTTACAGAGAAAATGCATGTATATATAATCAGATCCTTAATTCTATATGTTATTAAATGAATAAATCACCTTAAACTAAAACAATCAGGAATCTCCCTTTAGATTCCTGTTTGTTTTGTGTTATTTTGGTGTGTGTGTGTGTGTGTGTGTGTGTGTGTGTTTACAATTTTGCCCCTTTATATTTTGTGTGGAGATCTGTTTGTTCTGTTTTGACACAGGGACTCTCTACATAGGCCTGGCAGTCCTGAAATTCACTATAGACCAGGCTGGCCTCGAACTCAAAGAAATATGTCTGCCTCTGCCTTCTGAGTGCTGATATCAAAGGTGTTGTTCCCCAACACACCTGACCCTGACAAATTTTTCTGTTTTTGTTTTTGTTTGGTTGGTTTTGGTTTTGTTTGGTTATTGATGTTTGTCTGAGACAGAATTTCTCATGTATTGGCTATCTTAGACTCTCTTTGTAGACCAGGCTGGCCTCTGACTCATAGAGATCTGCCTGCCTCTGCCTCCTTGATTGGACAATTTTTCCTATTATTCTTAGGTTTTAATCGTATACAATTGAACTTGCCTTCTGCAGTGCATACTGATATCTTTGTATGTTGTGAATTTGCATTACATTTTCTTCTCAATAATACCAGTATCTTTACAATTACTTGTTAAAATTTGTCAAACAAATCTTTCCTACCTTTTTCTTTCTTGCTTTTGTTTAAGCTATATCACTCACAAACACCTCTTATAAATGACTTCTTGCTGTTTATAATTTTACTCAATATCTTAACCTATATTTCTAAAAGAAAACTTAATTTACTTATATTTAATAATTACTGATGAATTTTAACCTTCCTGTCAAATTTCTTTACATTTCATTTCTTATTTTTCCCTAATTTTATTAAATGATAATGCCTTTTAAAAATTCGCTTTACATCTTGATCATAGCCCCCTCCCTCCTCTCCCTTCCCCTAGTCCCCCTCACCTACTTCTCAAAAGGGGGTACACACCCACCAACCCACGCCCGCACATCCAGTCACATGAGGACTGAGTGGATCCTCTTCCACTGAGGCCTGGAAAGGCTGTCCTGCCATGGGGTTGTGATTGAAAAGCAAGCAAAAGAGTCCATATCGGAAACAGCCCCTGCTCTTCTAACTAGGGGACCCACATGAAAACTAAGTTGCCCATCGACTACATATTTGTAGAGGGCTAGGTCCAGTCCATATATGGTCCTTGGTTGGTGCCCTGGGCCCAAGTTAGTTAACTCTGTTGGTCTCCTTGTGGAGTTTTTGTCCCCTCAGGGTCCTTCTGTCCTTTCCTCCACTCTTTCACAAGGTTCCTCATGTTCCACCTAATGTTTTGCTGTGGATCTCTGCATCTGTTTTTATCCTTTGCTGGATGGAGCCTCTCAGAGGATAGCTATGTTAGGCTCCTGTCTGCAAGCACAGCAGAGTATCCTTAACAGTGTCAGGGCTTGCCTGTCTGCCATGGGGTAGGTCTCAGGTTGGGCCAGGCATTGGTTGGACATTCCTTCAGTCTCTATTCTAGCTTTATTCCTGGACATGCTGTAGGCAGGTTAAATTTGGGTCAGAGTTTTTGTGGGTAGGTTTGTGTTCCCCTTCCATGCTCATTTCCCTTCCCCACTCCTACACAGTTCCCTCTTGCCATCCACTTCTGATCTCTATTCTATTTCCCCTTCTGAGTGAGAGTTAAGCATCCTCCCTTGGGCCTTCCTTGTAACTTATCTTCTGTGGGTCTGCGAAGTATAGTATGGTTATCTTGTACTAGAAGGCTAATATGCACTTATAAGTGAGTACATGCCTTGTGTGTCTTTCTGGGTCTGGGTTACCTCCCTCAGGATGATCTTTTCTAGTTTCATCCATTTGCTTGCAAATTTCATGATTTCTTTGTTTTTAATAGCTGAGTTGTATTCCATTCCATTGTGTAAATGTACTACAGTCACTTTATCCATTCTTTGGTTGAGGGACATCTGGGTTATGTCCAGTTTCTGGCTGTTATGAATAAATCCGCTATGAACGTGGTTGAGCAAGTGTCGACAAGGCCTGCTTTACCTTACTGACTTCCTAAGTGTGTTCAGGCAGCCTACCAGCTTGAGTTGCCCAGGGTTTAACCAGTATAATGGTGTTAAGGTTTAATACAAACTTTCTCTAAGTGTTATCGTCTCATCAAATATTTATCTTCCAAAAACCCTGCATATTTTCTTCTTTTTATTTTTGCCTTCTCCTGACTTCACCTTCTTCATCCATTTTTGCTTTCACAGCCATGTGTAAAACAATCTAAACTTTTAATAACAAGTTGTACTTAGTTGTCTTTACTTTTAAAGCCATTTTTTTGTTTTTTAAATATTTCATTTATTATAATTTATTCACATATTACATACCGATTATTATCTCCTCACTCTTATCTCTCCATTTCCATCCTCTCTCCCTTTTCTGCCCTATTCCCCTCCCCTAGACCTATGACTGGAGAGGGGGTTAAAGAGGGCCCTCCTACCCCACTGTCTGGCCACAGCCTATTAGGTCTCATCAGGATAGCCTGTGTCTCCTTCCTCTGTGTGCCTGCAAAGCCATCCTGCCGAGGGGCAGTGATCAAATCGTGGGCACCAGAGTGCATGTCAGAGGTTCATCGTTTGTCCCCATCACACACTTGGAGAATTAGCTGTCCGTCAGCTACATCTGAACTAGGATCCAGGTTCTCTGCCTTCACTGTCCTTGGTTGGTGTGTGTCCTCCAGTGTCCAGATCCTCCGGCCTTGATGGTCTCCCTGTGGAGCTCCTGATCCCTCCTGGTTCTTCCATCCTCCCACTCTTCCCTACAACTCTCAGGACTCCGCCCAGAGTCTAGGTTCAAGTCCCAGTATCTGTCCTAATCCCCCACTGGGTGTTGTCTCTCAGAGGACATCTATGTTGGGCTACTGTCTACTTGTAAGTGGGTATGTACCATGTGTGTCTTTCTGGGTCTGGGTTGTTTCTTGTTCCATCCATTTGTCTGGAAATCTAAAATAATAAAGAACTCAATAAATTAAACACCAACAAACCAAATAATCCAATTTAAAAATGGGGTACAGAACTAAACATAATCCTCAACAGAGAAATATCTAATGGCTGAGAAATTCTAAAAGAAATGCTCAACATCCTTAATTATCAGGGAACCACAAATCAAAATGACTGTGCGATTTCATGTTACACCTGTCATAATGGCTAGGATCAAAAACTCAAGCACATGCTGGTGAGGATGTGGAGAAATCGGAACACTCTTCCATTGCTGGTGGGAGTGCAGACTTACACAACTACTTTGCAAATCAATCTGGCACTTTCTCAGAAAATTGAGACTAGTGCTACTCAAGACCCAGCCATACCATTCCTGGGAATATACCTGAAAGATGTTCCACCATACAACAAGGACATTTGCCCAACTATGTTCATAGCAGCTTTATTCATAATAATAGAATCTGGAAACAACCTAGATGTCTCTCAACTGAAGAATGTATAAAGAAACTGTGGTACATTTACACAATGGAATACTACTCAGTTATTAAAAACAGAAACCATTTTTAGTAATTATTCCTTTGTGATTATGTAAAGCCATCTCAAGCATCAATAATTCCCAGGTATTGACTACAATCTTTATCATTCCTCATTGTTCTTATGTCTTTGTTTTTTAAAGTGTCCTAGAGAAGATTTTTTTTAATGGAAGAAATTATTTATATATTCAAACTGGGGCCCCTTTACACTTCTGACTTTCAAGATTCAAAGTGAGTTGGTCTGCTGTTAGGTCGCAAGTGTCAATGCTTCAAGTGTCAAACCTCTTCCCCTGGGGAAACAGTGATTTATCCAGGCCGAGTTAGAGGCTTGTCCTTGGAATGTTTCCCCTTACACTGCTGGTGGGATTCACCAATCTGGTGTGCCTTGATTCAGAACTGACACTATCTCTGGGCCTCCACCAGGCATCTTTCACCTCTTCTTGTACACTATCAATTTTGTAATCTTTTCCTTCAACCGACAGTTTTTCACTGGTTCGTCTCTTTGTTTTATTTGGTTTGGGTTTTTGTTTTTGTTTTGGTTGTTGTTGTTTTTGTTTTCTTTTCTGGTTTCTATTAATGCTATCCCTATCTTTTTAGGGAAATATATATGAAAGGTCTGATCTGCTATTTCTAATGGTTTTAGGAAAATATGTTATTACTTCATTTTTTAAAAAATATTGGAAAGGAGACAATCTGCTCAATTAGTGATCTTGATGGACATAGAAGAGTGTGCTTATTCACTTGCACATGGCTGATCTATATCCCATTCTATTATATCTTATCCTAAATCTGTCTGAAATAATCAAAAGTCACATCATTTTCCTCCTATGTACATCTTCCTAATGTCCTAATCTGTGAGTCGGCTGTACCTATAAAATGGTTCTCTAGTACCTGAACTTCAATTAATTGTTCATATTTACTGATGTATTTATCTTTTATCCATCTTTTCTTTATACTTATCTGAGCTGATATCTCTTCTTTATTTCCAATAACAATTTTAATGTTTTCCTACTAAAGACATCCCTGACTCACTGAGCACATTCTTGCCATTCCCGGTAAACATTGTTGGCTCTGCTTAGTGCCAATATTTTTAGGACAAAGTCTCAGCCTCTGTTTATAAAACACCCAGTGGTCACCATGTCCACATAGTTTATCACACTTGAGACATTGTCAGTCAGTCAGTTCAAGCCAGAAGCTCATGAGATCAGAAGCTCCAGTTGCCTACGATTTCCAAAAACACACATTAGTCCCTTTGTTTCTGTGGCATGCTTTCTTCTGCTAGCAAAATCTGATTAGTATAAATCCCTGAGATCATCCCCTGACAGTGTTAGAGAATCAAGGTCTTCCTCTTTCTGGCCCCTGATTGAGGTGGAACTGACTTGCAAGAGCATCACACTTACACCTTCATGCTTACAAAGGTTTTTGTTGATATTAAACTTAAATTTAGATCTATCTTAGTGTATGTAATATATCAACACTTTCATCATTCTGAAGGCATGGGATCATCTGAATATGGACAAGAAGACAGAAGCTCTTCCACTGCCTTAACACCAACAAAATCACAGCTCGCTTGTGACAGGGCCTCACACGTCTCTGAGCTAACACCACACAGAGTCTCAACAGTGCTCTAACACTATTTACAATCCAAGATAGACATTTTAGGGAGTATTTGTGCCAAACTCATGGAATTTATGAGAATCTGTCTTGTGATAATAAATTTTATTTTATTCCTATTTCTAAGTTCTTGAATGTAATTTGTACCTTGCATGGATAAGACCAATTAGCCAACCCTTGGTATGTTACTGGGGAAGTCAAGTCATTTGGCATGTTCACATTATGCTAAGACTTTTCTTTTCTTTCTTTTTGGTTTTTGTTTTGTTTTTCTACACAGAGTTTCTCTGTGTAGCCTTGGCTGTCCTGGACTCACTTTGTAGACCAGGCTGTCTTTGAACTCACATTGATCTGCCTGCCTCTGCTAAGACTTTTCTAAGTATTTTATATATAATGTGGTAGCAGCAGTCATTTTT
>OU015757.1:78205460-78221726 GCA_907169655.1 Acomys percivali | reverse complement strand
CGACACCTAGCGGTGACAGCGTTCTGCAACGCTCCTTGGTTCCCGGTCGGCGAAGAGGACAGCAAAGTGCCTGGTGTGATACGGCGACGGTGACGAGAGTCCCGGCAGAGCGGGAGGGTGCTCCCGGAGGTGGCGTCATGTTTGAGAAGGGTGTGAAGCGTAGGCGCTTGTACGCTGAGAGCCGCCACGCCAGCCCTGAGTGTCACTTGTCACCAGCTGTACCCAATTGGTGACAGGGACGGTGGCGGCTTGAGCGGGTCGACCAGAAAGTTCCTAGATGTCTGAACCAGGGACGACCCAGGCTCGTCGGTGACCGCGACAGGGACTCTGGGTCCCAAGCACGAGGGGACGCATTGTCCCCGGCCACCCAGGCGAAGTGTCCCAGCTCGTCACCGACTCCTTGGATCCTCCGTGGTGGATCTCAATGCCTTTCAGTCCTCGGCGGCGTGCTTTGGTGTCACTTTGGCGGGAGGATGCTTGGGTGCATGTCCCTCTCGCTCTTTGGGTCCTTTGACAGTTATCAGGTCGACCAGCTGTCCCTTTTTTGTCCAGTTCTCTTGGGGACATTTGGGGGATATGTCACCAGTTGTGACTTCCAGGAGTTCCCTGTGTTCTGCGAATGTTGTCCCTCTCCCTGAGGTCTATTTGAGTTGAGTGGTTGTGATCTCTGCATATTGTACCTGTCTGGGCCATGGTGCAGCATGGTCGCGAAGTTATCCGGAAGAGAACCTGAAGTGACCGGGAAGCCCAGTGGTTAGCGCTGCAGCGCAACCGGGACATAACACAGAAGTGACTCCACCCCGGCCACTGCATCTAGGGCCCCTCCCACTTCTCCCAAGGCCAGGCCCCCCGGTCCCAGAGGCCCCGCCCACTTTCACCTAGACTCTGCACCCCTGCTCCAGGGCCCCGCCCACTCGCTCTCGGGGGCCCTGCACAGTTTTCCCTAGACCTGGAAGTGCAACCGGAAGTGCATGCTTTTTGCAGCACTCCCGTCCGTTGCAGCAAATGCCCCAGTATTACAACCAGAAATGCATGCTTTTTTGCAGTGCTCCCCGGAAGTGCATGCACATCCATTGCAGCACTCCTCCCCCCCCCCAAAAGTCCAACTGGAAGTGCATGCTTTTTTTTTGGAGCAGGAAGTGCATTTTGTGAGAGGAACACAGAAGTGCATGCGCATCCATTGCAGCGCTTGCCAATCCACTGCAGCACTGTCTAGAAAATGCAACCGGAAGTGCATGCACATCTGCTGCGGGAGCTCTGGAAGTGCATTCTTTTTTTTCCCAGATCTAGCCGGAAGTACATGCACGTCTCTTGTGGGCACCCCAGAGGTGCGATCAGAAGAGCTTGCACAACCATTGCAGCACTCCCTCCCCCTCGAAAGTGCAACCGGACGTGCATGGTTTTCGCAGCGGAACCCTGAAGTGCATGCACGGCTATTACAGCGCTGCCTGGAGTGGAAGAAAATGGGAAAGTACAGTCATGTTCCTTGGAGCCTGACCAGAATAGAAGAGGAGAAGAGAAGGGAGGGAGAGAGAGAGATGGTGTTAAAGAAACAGACTCAGAGACACGAGAGACGTCCCTCCAGAGACATTGACATCTGGTAAGAGACAACACACCAAGTCAAACAGTCAGCGGGCACACTCACCCATCAACGGCCGACCGGTGTAAAAATTAAACTTTAAATTATATAATTTAAATATAATATGAAAAATTATTTTATATAGAAAAAGAGTCCAGAGTGGAAACTTTCGCATGTTTGCCAGACCCCATCTTTCGTTTCTCGAGTTTGCCTCTGGCCCTGTCTCTCGCCCTCCGACTCAGTCTCGGCCCGGGGACGCCCTTCCGGCTATCTGGTTGACCTCCCGGGGCTGCCTGCCCCTGTTCCTCTGCGGTCCAGCTTTGCCTCCAACCTCTCCTCTCTGTGGTTGGGTGCCCAGCTCTCGGGTCCGGGTCCGGGTCCGGGTCAGGAGTCCAGCCCCCGTCAGAGAGTCCATTTTGGGGATCCACCTGCCGTCAAAGACGCCAGGTTAGGGGCCCAGCTCCTGCCTCCGGCTCAGGGTTGAGAGCTCAGGTCACAAGTCCGGCTCCTGGCCCCAGCTCCAGGTTCGCCCCTTGGGTCCAGCTCAGCCCTGGGAGTCCGTGGTGCAGGTCAGGGTCTGGCTTAGTCAGAGTGGGAGTCCAGGGTCCACGTCCAACTCTGAGTACAGACTCCCATGACCGGGGGACGGGGAGGTCCCCCCAAGGGGCCAGGACTTCCGCGACCCAGAAGTCAATGCGCCGGCCCAGTAGTGGGCACACCTGAGGCCGGGGAGGCGTCACCCTGTCTTACACCTTGACGTGGAGGTCCCCCGGGCGGGTGACAAATAAAACTCAGGCGCCCGTTCCTAGAGAAATTAGGGTACAATATCCGGGACCGGGACCGGTCACGGGGACGCAGATCCGCGCCCTCAGGGCCCAGCACGGAAGTCCGGCCTCACGGAAGTCCGGGGACTCGGCCCCCAAGGAAGGCCGGGGACCCCTCACCCTGTCGGACATGGGGACAGGCAGGTCACCCTGGGAATGGAGACCTCCGTGACGTGGAACTCCGGGTTCCGCCCGGGGCCCGGGCCTCCTCCGTGTCCGGGGACCCCTCACCTTGTCGGCCCGGGAGGCCGCTTCGCCCCCCCGGGGCGTAAAAAAGCAGAGCCAGGGCGCTGAGGGGCCTGTCCCCATACATATTAGGGTACAATACCCCGGGGTCGGACCGACCGGGGACGGACCCCGCGACCGGGACGGATCCACTTTCCGTGTCCGGCTCCCGGTTCCCCAGGTCGGACGCAGGACCTCAGATTCGTCCCCTTAGGGCCGGCTTGGAAGTCAGGGACGGAAAAAAAAAAACCTATATTAAAAACCCTGTATTAAAAAACCCTGTATCAAAAAATGCCTGTATTAAAAAAAAGTCTGGGAAAAAATAAAAAAAGTTTTTAAAAATTAAATTTAAATATCCCGAGCCCGGGCATGCTCTACGGACAGGGTCCGAGACGGCTGGGGCGACGAGGAGGGACCCCGCCCCCGAAAAACGCGAAAAAATATTATCTTGAAATTATAGAAAATTATCTGAGGCTGAACCGAGGCCGCCCGGAGCAGGGGACGGCGGAGACGTGCCACCCGTCCGCTCAGTTCGCAGGGAAGAGATTATCTCGGGTCGTTTCCCCGGGTTGGATCGGACACGCAGACAGACGGGGAGAGAGAGAGGCGGGGACGGGGAGGCTTCAGATGTTTTTTTTTATCCTAAAAAAAATCAAAGGAGGCCCACTCCAGGCCCCGTGACCACGCCCAGTGACTCTGACCCTGACCCTGACCCTAACCTAACCCTAACCCTAACCCAAACCCTAACCCTAACCTAACCCTGACCCTAACCCTTACCCTAAGCCTAACCCTGACCCTAACCCTAACCCTAACCCTGAGTGTACCTCTGAAAATTGCATCTTTCCCTTCCCCTACTATTTCCATCTGTTTCCTGTCTATCTTGATTTTCATAGTTGTCTATATCACAGCTTTCCCAACACGCACCCAAAATACCCTGCCTCAACTCAGACCCAATGCAATCCAGCCAGCCGTGGACTGAAACTACTTCTGAAACTGTGAGCCAAAATAAATCTTCCGTGCCATGACTTATGGCATGGGTTGCAGAGGTTGGGGTCACAAGGATGCATGCAGGCCCAGAGCAGAGAGGAAGCACTCCTACCCCTCCTGGTCCCAGAATGAGATTTTTGGGGTTTAAACACGTATGGGCCTCACTCTTGCTCTGGATCGGCTTCTCTTGGTCACATGACTTCCTGGCCCTAAACTCAGCAATTTTCTTCTTGTTCCAGAAAAAAACTCTTTTTCAGTTATAGATGAACCTTCCGCCCACCTTATTGCTAGGCAGCACCTACACAGAGTTTTCGTCTCAATTCTTCCTTCCATTAGAAAGGTGTCTTCTAACGGGAGCCAGGTGACCAAAGCCTTCCATGGGTGATATGGACCCCAGAGCTCAGGCTGGGAGAGAGGAGCCCCAAATATACACTCCCTTCTGTGCACTTCTCTTCTACCAAATGCTTGCTGGGAAAGCATCTAGTTCTGATACAGAGTATGTGAACAAATGTGGGGTCTGCCACCATCCTCACGGACCATCAAAACGGATCCAGAAATAGCCAGGAGACCTGGCCCTGCGGGGCGCAGGCCTGTGGGTCGGCAATCCCTCAGGGTCCCTTAGGAGCCGCGTGGTGTAGCTCTGACAGGTGAAGGCCCACAGCAGCTTGCTCAAGATCACACAGCAGTTAAGAAGCACTGGGCTCTAGATCTGGCCACCATACGTGAAAGCTGAACAGTGCCCTCTACAGAGTCTGCCACTTGTGAAGTCTCATCAGGCAGCAAGTGTAGGTGTCTCCTGGCATGGTCCCCATGGCTAGAGCCTGCTGAGTTTGGGTTAAAAACTAGATGATGGCCTAGTAAGAATTCTGCTGGCCTCCTTATGTGCCAGGCCATGTGACAGCAGCTCTGGGTATGGTCGGTGTGGGGGCCAGATTTGGGGGTGGGACGGAGCTGGCTTGAGAAAAGGTTAACCGAGAGAACAGGATGGGCATCTTTCAGGCGACAGTCACACAGGCACAGAGGTCAGTGCCTCCACAGAAGGAAGGAATCGCAACGTATGTTCATTAAGGAATTTATTTCTCTTTATAAAACAGTGGTTGTGGCTAGACACAGTGGCACTGTGACATAGTGAACAGAACATAAGAAAGAGGTTCAGAGCAGCACAACAGAAGCTAGCGTCATTGACATTAACCTCCAAGACGGAGACACGTTCATCCTTTACTCCTAAAATCTCCCTGAAGGGGAAAAAAATAGGAAACTTCGGATAATAGAGTGATTGTTATGATATCGCCAGTAGCCGCCACACCCCTGTAGTAGTGGAGAACATTCACTTGCGATCTGTTGTAGAATGGTGTGTCGATGGGCCAGAAGAACTCCAGGCATCTCCTCTTAGGGTGAAGGGTACTGGGCGAGCTAGCTTGTCGCGTGCCAAGTCATTGTCCTGAGTCGAGACTTTGCAGTTTGGGCCAGAGGAGGCACCTCATGTGCCTATGTGGGATCTGGCCTACGTACCTGTCAGCTTCAAGAGCTGGGTGGCTGGTTGTGCAAACAGGTACGGAAGGTGGCCCAAGGGTAAGGCTTACCCACTGTGGTCTGGAGGGAGATACTTTATACCGCCTTTCCGTTAGCAAAACCTAAGAAGTCAGAAAGTCTTCTCTCAGGTTGTTGGGTTATGAAGATAGGAGACACTTGGGAGGGGACGAGGGTACAGACAGAGAAGCGGGCGCACGGTAACCCGAGAGGAGAGTCCAGTGTTGCTTGGATCAGCTTTTTCTCTTCCTCTCTCGTGCCCTCTAGTTGTACGAGAAGCGGCCACCACCATTTCCTATGTGGAGGCTTAGAATGCCAAGGTGCGGAGGCCACATTTACCTGCTCTGTGTTGAGGTTAGTAGCTCGGTGAATTTGCTGGGAAATAAAGCCAGCCTTTCAAGAAAGTACACGGTCCGGAAGAAATTTACAGATTTCAACAGTGAGTCTAAGTTCCTTAGAGGAGCACGGAAATTTCCTGACCATAGCTTTCTCGACGGCAGGTTCCTATCTGACTCGCATCTTTGATGCAGAGATGTGTTACGCACATAAACCCGTCCAGAACATCATAGGGCAGTAACCCCGAGGCGCACTTGCCACTGGGGTCACCTGCCTTGTCTGTGTGGCAAGCCTCTTTTCGCCCGCCCCTCCAGGAGACCAGCCCTGTGGCTGCAGCCAGACTCAGCCCCTAGAAACCTAGTGATTCAGGCTCAAGAAACAGTAGCGGCTAGACACCATTTTCCTGGAAGGTGGGGTCATATTTAGAGTCCCTCCATCCACAGGGTTTAACAGAAAAGTGTAAGGCGGAATGATCATAGAAGAGACCGTATTGTTTAATTTGGACAGAGGCCTATCTCCCAAACAAGAAAAGCTGAAATGTTTCTCGCTCCAAGTCACTGGACTTTTGGTGAGAAAAATGTAGCATTTGAAGAAAGGGTTTTGCAAAGAGTTCAAATGCACAACAGAGTGTCATAGGCTCACTGTCCACATACACTCTTTTGTTCTCTTGGACAGGTGAATGTGCAGAGGGCTCGTTTTCTTTCTTTCTTTTCTTTTGTGGGTGTTGGGGGGGGTTGAGACAGGGTTTTTCTGTGTAGCCTTGGCTGTCCTGGACTCGCTCTGTAGACCAGACTGGCCTCGAATTCACAGCGATCCGCCTGCCTCTGCCTCCCGAGTGCTGGGAATAAAGGCGTGCGCCACCACGCCCGGCATCATTTTCATTAAAGAAACAAAAAAATTCTAAAAATGCAGCTATAGAAACAAAGGCAAGAGGAAGACTCAGTCAGGGAGGAGGGCTGGTTTTCTGGTACTGTTCTCTTGTTATGAAACCATGAGTGGGCCAAAATGAACTGAAAGACTGAATCGCGTGACTGCCCTTACCTCCTACGGGCACTCAAGTACATTTCCACGCATGGGCCTTTCAGGACCTGATGACGGGAAGACATGGAAGCCAGACCTGCATTCTCTTTTTAGCTTCCCGGGGATTCTCTACTGCAAACAGACGTTGTCTTGACTCGGAAGCCTAAGGAGATAACGCCTCCTAAGAGTTACCCACTAGACAAGGGCCAATGGCTGTGGGTGGAAATAGGAACAAACCTGTGAGGAGGCAGGGGGTGCCTGTGGCCGAGGCTCATGACCGTCCCAAGAGGATGACAATTCTTTTTTTTCCTCAAGGAAGAAGCGTTAGTCCTGGTCCCCAGCAGTACCTAGATTTGGTCATTTGTGTCTGCTTCATGCTCAGCCCAAGGAGAGTTCAGGAGCAGGCTTGAAGTTAATCTTGCTCCATGGAGCCTGTTTTCTTTCTCATGATCAAGTGACTTCAGGATGATGGGTCCCAGAGGCCGGGTTCCTTTCTAGCAGCGAACCCTAGGAGAACTTGGGATCAGAGATTAAGCTTGGGGTGTGGCCCAGGAGTCTGCATTTTAACAGGATATGATTCGGGTAGCGCCTGGTTCACCCTGCAAGAAACCCCAGTAATTGGTGGCTGAGACAAGTCTTGAGGCAGAGTTTTACTCAGAGCCTCAGCCTCCCAGGGAGTAGTTGCTCACTCTGCTCTGGTGGGAAGGTGAGGGTAGATCTGCACCTTGCCATCCCCTGGGAAATCGGGGGCTGGGCAGCCACTCCTTAGTTAGTCCAGCAAGTGGTCTTATTGGAGTGACTCGCGCCTGTCCAAATTTGAGATGCCCAATGAGAACCAGCCTCTGGCCCAGCTCTCCTGGAAAAGTGACAGTGAGATTGTCCTACACTTCACTGGTGCCTGGGTTTCCTCTCAGGCATCCCATTCTCCTGGAGAGATGACCACCTTCACGTCACACAAGCCAACAAAAATGCGGGGCCGTGATCTGGTGACCGTTTTACTGACCAGCCAAGGCCAACGCAGGCTTGGAGGTAAGCACTCAGAATGGACCCCAGTTCAACTTCTCCATAGTCCCATGGCTGGGAACACTAGAATTTCTACAACTGGTCGTTATCATCAGTACAGACTCCTAAAAATAATATATAACAGAAACCCCCAGCCACACCAGAAACCTCTTGAAAAACCACTGGCTTCAGCAGCCAAGAGCTCTAGCCCAGTGATTTAAGGTTCCTCGTCCTGCATGCTTGACACCCTACATCGGGAGGCCAAGTGAAATGGCAATGTCAAACGCCTGCCCATGGAAGCACTCTCGCCAATGATGTCATAGCTCACAGAGACTGTTTGGGGGGGGGGGATGCCCCAAGTGCATTTTGGGATTTCATTCAGATTGTTACAGGTCACCAGGAGAGTGATAGCAATACTGAGGGGAAAGGTTAGAGAGATGAATGCAGGTAGATACAATCAGGACTTTAAAGGTAAAAGGTGAAACATTTTCTACATTTAATAAAAACATTTTCTCTTTCGAGGCTCTGGAAGTCTAGAATCACATTTTTTATAAACCACCATCCCCCCATTTAAAATGTCTTAAAACACATGGCTTAACAGTGGCTGCACAGAAAATATACACCCTCAAAGTCTGACTCTCGTTTAAATACAAATATACAAAATGTAAACAGAGACGATAGAGAAATCTACAAAACTTTCCTTTAAAAATAATAAAGACAAAATTCCGTTCTACTTCGGGAGCTATTAAAATCCGTGCAAGCTGTCTTTCCCATTGGGTTTCTATTGCAGTGTTCAACGAGGACAATTCTAGTCCACCCCAGCTTGGGGCCACCTCGGAAAACAGACCTGAGTGAAAATGTCTTTGAGAAACTCGGAGGCTTGTTGGGATGAACAGTGTCCTGTCCTGGTCCCCAGGGGAGTGCTCCTGGCCTCCCAGACACAGTGGAAGCTCCGTCGGTTACAAGTTCTGCTTCCAAGGAGAAGGGTCTGAGCTGGTTCTGACTTCAAGGCCAGAGCTGAAACTAGCTGCTTCCAGTGGAGTTTGAATTGATGTGGTTTGAATTTATGCGGCGGTTACAACCGGTCTTAGGAGTGGGTGAACTCTTGGAATTGTTCTGATGCTGGGGAGAAGAGAGGAGAGAGTCAGTTCTTGGTGAATTCAAAGCCCGTGGACGCTATGGTAATGGTAGCTACGGAAGTAGGGGAAGAAGGATCCAGAACGTTCCGACCTGCTTCTCTTTGCTTTTTTGCTTTTTTGCATTCTCCCCAGCAGACCTGAATCTACAGGCTGCTCCTGGAGCAGAGGGTTTGGTCTGGTGCCTGGGAAGGTCCATGGAATTAAGAAAGCCTAAATCTGAGCAGAGGAAAAGGGTAATTTCTTTCTAGAACTTGTCGTTTCACTTTAAACATTTCATTGTATTATAAACACATGAACATATTACAGAGTAGGATATGAAACTTACATGAAGTTCTTATAGAAAACACAAATTTGGCGGGGGGGGGGGAGCTCAGTCTGCACCTCCCATGAGCCTGAAGATGCTTCCTGCCTGTGTCACAGATAACAGATATCCTGTGGGGTCACCAGATGTGTGACCTAGAGTTAAGTTCTTTGGCTTCTCTCAGCCTCAGTTTCCTTAACTGAAATAGGACAATGGAAGCACACACGTGTTCGCACTTCACAGGGTATGCCCTCTCCTGGTACACGGAAGATGCCTAAGATACAGTGATAGAATGAATGAGTTGGATGGAAGCCGGGGTGTGTAGTGTCTCATCCATATTGCCCCTCTGTAAATAATCACCTTAATCCCTGCTACCTGAGGGAAAGAGTTAAGACTTCAGGTCAGAGACAAGTAGAGAGAGGCCCTCAAGCTCTAAGGTGGGAATCATGGCCCAGGCCAAGAGGGTGCAACTGCAGCTGCCTTTGTAACTGTGGAGTGGAGTGGAGCTTCTGGGTTCTTACAATCTGGCTCATCAGATCTTCCCCAGGGCTGTTTTTTCATTTGGTCCCTATCAGTCCTTACTTCAGGGATAAGCTTTGAGGGAAAAAACAGTCTATTCCCAAGGAGAAAACTCTTTAGGCTGCTAGCTAGTAGTGGGGAGGGGGTGGGTACTGGACAACGGGACAGTGTTCCCAGTCTGAGGTAGTTTTGCCCCACAAGGGACATTTAGTGGTGACCATTTTGAGAAGAGATGCTGAGCTGGGTTTACCTCTGTGTCTAGTGGGTAGAGGTTGGTAATGTTGTTCAGCATTCTTCAGTATGTAGTACAGCCCTGTGACAAGAACCAGCTTCTCCATGTCAACAGTGTTGACATGGGATCCTGTCCCTTCTGCTGGAAGAGGATTCCCTCACCAACAGGGATGTTGGGTTTTTGGACAAGCTAACAATTCCAAGTTCCCAAGCCATATGGCACAGAGCATTCTGAAGCTCTGGTGTATGGGAGTGGGCTGGAGTCCTAGAGCTAAGGCCAGGCTGACTCTCTCACCTGACGCCTGAAGAGTCTGTGGAACAGCCCTTTCTTTGGTGGTTCTGGAGGCTGACTTCTGTTCAGGTCTGGTGAGAGGGTACCATTGGGTCCAAACACATTCAGCTCCTTAAAGCATTCTGTCTCTATCATCTGGAGAAGCCAAACAGAAACGCCACTGTTACCATGTGGGGCCTCCCCCTGAGACATTAACCCTGTCTGCTGGCTCTGTCCCCTCCCCCAACAAGGTTCCTCTGTAACTTGCTGGGGAACTCCACTAAGAGCAGAATCCACCAGAGGCATACTCTTCCCCCTCCAAATCATCTCTTTATACCTTCCTTGACCATTATCCCTTACAGCATTCTGATCAGCTGACTTCCTCAATTTGATGCTTGTGCCTCCAGAAAGCACACCATTTTTCCTTCTATTTCAAGCAGACCTCCTGGGAAGGCACCTTGCTGCTTTCACTATGTGTTCTCTCTCAGATACATTTTTGGCTTCTACACCCACCCCAGAGCCATCTCTGCCACCATACCCAGTGGCTTTTCTATCACTCTTGCACTTCCATTTTCTCTGACTACCCATTCCTCTTGGAGAAGAGTTGGTGGTATGTTCCACCCACCTCATTTTGCCATGGGATGGGCACGGAGCCTGTGGAGAACTTGGAGTAGAAGTCATCATCTGTATGGTCCAAATTTACACCTTTCACAGTGGAGAACTGCTCGATGTCCAGCACATCCTTGCAGTACACAGCCCGGGGCTACAAGAGACAGAGGGCTCCATCACATGGGCTCTCCCTGTGGCTGCCAGGTCCCCACGCCTGGCCCTTAGGCTTTTGATGGAGAACAGTGGGGTCATCTTCCCGAGCTTCCCACCATTTGGGTCCTCAGACCTGAGCTTCCCTCTCTCATATCCTCGAAGGGGACCTGGTTCTCATGAAAGGAGAGCTGGGGGTGCCCAGATGCGCAGCCCAGAACTCCTTCTTACCACAGCTTTACACACAGACCCGTGGCCTCTTTCTAGGTAGGTCCAAGTGAATGAGAGGTTACCTCTGTGTCTAAGTTCATGCTTTCTGGAATCTCTGGGCACTTCACCCATCGGCTGTCTTGGCCACCAGGAAGCCCACAGCATCAGGAAGGTAGGATTGTTTCAAATACGTTCTCTTTTGGATGAGGGGTTGCAATGATCACAGTTTGAGATCTACAGTCCATTCCTCTACAGAGAATGGAAGCTGTGGATCCAGCACCAGAGGGACTCTGCCTCAGAGCCATAAAGAGAAGACAGCTTGTGGAGTACATGGCACAGCCCTGGAGTACATGGCACAGTTCCATTTCCTTCTCGTGCAGGGCAATAAGTACCGCCCAGTGTGAAGCTTCAGAGCCTTGGGAAAAGTCACATGTGTCAGGGCCTTAGTTTTCCTCCAACAAATGGGGGTAATGCAAACACCTGGGCCACAGTGCTGCTGAGTGTTACTGTTGTGTTGAGTATAAGCTGCTGTGACAATGGTCGGCCCTGCTTGTCCTCAACTGTCCACCCAGCACTAGTTGGATGCCTATTCCACATACGCACAGAAGCCAACTTGGCTGGGCTTTGCCCTCTAGGAGGGCAGGTTGTAGAAAACTAGGGTATGGAAATGTGAACTTTAGGGGTGACTCCAGGTTGAGCAAAGTGTGTCTATCTAGAGATAGAGGCTGTTTCTATGCAAGCTCTTCAGGCCTGGCCTAGGGCCCAGCACAGATACCAGCTACTTAAAGGGTCATGAGTCACTGCACAAGCTTGACAGAGACTGTGATCCCTTAAGAGGCTCCAGCTCAGGGCTTAGGCCTCAACATTTTCTAAGGTTTTTCATTCTTTATATGCAATGCATGAGTATGTGGTTTGAAGCCACACAGCTAGAACAGACCCCTGAAAGGTGGATGAGCAATGGCAGAGGTAGGTTGAGGACCTCTTCTTCTCAGTCTTCGTGACTGGGGGAAGGAGTCAGGTGGCATTAGGACCAGCTGCATTATTTAAAAGGTCAAGATAAAATAAAAACTCATGGTCTCCTACTCAGAAAGTATTAGAGTTTTAAAACAACAATTAACGGGGCATTGAGTCAAATAGGGCCAGAATGACTACACATGCCAAGCCCATGTAGCTGGCCATGGGACGTGTTCAGGCCCCCAGAGATGCACAGATAAATATTTTCTGCACTGATAAAAATTTCTGTAATGGGGCCACTTCCCGGAGATGCTGTGCCCCAAGATGGACAGTGTCCTGAAGCTGGTAGCCAATGTATATCTTCCTACATCCAGTGAAAGGGACACCCTTTGAGACCCTTGACCAAGGAAAGGCTCGGCTTTTGACACATTGGGAGCCGATGGACTATGGACTATGGACTACAGTTTACCTCCTCCCGAAAGTTCCTCAACATCTCTCCTACTGTACTCTACTTTCTGGCCAGCTTTCTCACCAAGTATGATGCTGCTCACTTCCTCATCAACACTGCCTCAGCGTGCTGCTGCCTAAGCGGCCCCAGCTCCATGGGGTTCATCTCTTTGGAATCAAAAAATACTAAAAGATGGCTTGAGAGACACTGGAAGTAAGAGATATGATTTTCTCTTCTCCACATTGTCTTCTGTGTTTTGGAAGCTTGAGACATAAGACATAAGACCTTGCTAAACTCCAGGAAGGAAGAAATTGGAAAATGGGGTTCCTGGGCCCAGCCTTCACAGGGTCGAGATTCTCTGAGTCAGGAAAGGTGGGCAAGGTTAAGGGCCACACACTCCCTCTCCTCTATTGAGCAGGAAGCCATCAGTGTTTCGGCAGCTTTTCTGGTGATTATTTTTTTCCCTATCTTCCTTTTTTTTTTTTTTTAACTTTAAAAAAAAATTTCATTTATTATTTTATGTATGAGTGCTCTATCTGCATGTACACCTGCAGGCCAGAAGAGGGCGCCAGATCTCACTATAGATGGTTGTGAGACACCATGTGGTTGCTGGGAACTGAACTCAGAACCTCTGGAAGAGCAGACAGTGCTCTTAACCTCTGAGCCATCTCTCCAGCCCCTTTCTATGTCTTCTAAACTACCACCTTCAAGTTCCATTTTGCTGTATATTTTCCTTGAAATAAAGTCTTTTCAGTTATTGCTGAAAAAAATTCTGTGCTGATAAAAGTTTATCTTAACAAACTAAAGCCTACCTTCATATAGCTATTATTTTCTTAGATAAGTTTTCTTTTCAAATACATTTATTTCAGTTTTGAGAAAAGTCAAGTGAAGCAAAAATAATTAAGCCAGTAATACTGCCTATGGGCTATGAATGTGGCTAAGACTTGAAGGTGATATGAGAAGAACTATGAATGGGTGGTTGAGAGCAGACAAGATGCAGGCCACCTTCAGGAGTCTGTAATGGTCTTCACTTTCTAGGGCCCACAATCTTCCCTCACACCTACCCCAATGAGATGCAAAGGGCCTCAGCTGCCCAGAGCAGGGACCATATGCCATGTGGACCACAGGGTACTGTAGAACAGGGAAATGTTCACCTCTATGCAGGACACTGATGAATACGGAAGCCTAGTAGGGGCTTCGTCATACCCAGGGTGACCAACTCTCCCTGCCTGTTTGGAACATAAGACTTTCAGTGCTAAAAAACTGAAGACAGTCCTAGATGGCTCGTTGCATTGATTACCAGAGATGCTGCCTCCCATACATTCCTCCTTGACCTGGAAGATTTTTCTTTCAGCCCACCCAGCCAGTACTGTGAATATGCCTCTACTATCTCTCACCTCCCATTCTTTTCCTGTCATTTCTAATCCCACTTTTACTTCAGAGGTGTTTGCTGACATTTCACTTCTTCAGACTGAGATTTCCATAGTAGAAATAACTCAGTATCCTACTCTTCGTGCATCTCCTGGAGCCTGGCACAGAGCCTGGAGCATGTGGAGAGGCTGAGAAATACATCCTGCGTCATGAGTGATCATACCCCATCACCACAGCAATAGGTAGCCCAAGGCCAGGAGGATGGCTGTGGTTCTTTTGGCAAGTCCCAGCCTACAACTGTTGTGTCCTTGCTGTTACTGTAGACATTCTCTAGGGATGCTAAGCAGGGGCTGTACCATAGCTTTCAACAAACTTAAAAACATCTACCAAACAACAAACAAAATTTGAAAACTTCTGGTGGACCAGATTTGGTCCAAGACCATTAGGCACCTGGGTACACAATTGGTATTTCTTTCTTTTTTTTTTTTTTTCGAGGCAGGGTTTCTCTGTGTAGCCTTGACTGTCCTGGACTCACTTTGTAGACCAGGCTGGCCTCAAACTCACAGCGATCTGCCTGCCTCTGCCTCCCGAGTGCTGGGATTAAAGGCGTGCGCCACCATGCCCGGCTTACGATTGGTATTTCTTGTGAGGCAGAGTACTAGGGTACAACCCTGAGTGCCATTCGTAGGAACACCGTACACTTCAGTGATGGGATTACAAGCACAAATCCACATCATGTCCCATGCAATTCAAGCACTGATGAGCCATTTCCTCAGCTGTTCTCCCCACTTTTTGAGACAGGGTGTCATGCAGCTCAAGATGGCCTCTCAAACATGCAATATAGCTAAGGATAAATTTGAATTTCTGATCGTTCTGCTTCTACTTCTACATGCTGGGATCACAGGTGTGTACTATCACACCTGGTTAGTATGGTGCTAGGGATCAAACCCAGTATTCCACTCATGCTAGGGAAGCATTCTACCAATTGAGCAATGTCCTCAGGCCAGGATCAGTACTTTTCTTTCTCCCTAACTGATTATAAACGGGCAGCCAGTTTTGAGGGTCACTGCTATGATTGGAATTTCCTGCACCAACTGCTGAACTTCCTCTCATGTGGAGTTTGCAGCACTTACTGACACTCTTCCTAATTCCCTAGTCAGACCTATGATATGGAAGCCACACCTGGGTACAGGGGTCTCCAGTGGGTGACTGTGGACACTGTTCAGCATCCAGCAGCTAGGCCCAACTCCCCACATCTGCTGCTGCCCCCCCCCCCCGCCCAACCTGATGATCAAGGAACCTTCACCTACAGGAGGATGCCAAAGATGCAAGGACTATTCCTCACTTCTTTAGTGCTGTGCTAATAAATGGTTAGCAACTGGTTCTGGGAGAGGGGTTTCGGACAGCTCTGATTAGTATTATTTGCCAATTGCTATGGTGTCAATATTCCCAGACTGGTCTACTGCAGGCCTCTTGTCCTAAGGTGACTGAGCAGGGGGCTGGGAAGAGATGTGCACCACATCTGCCAGCTTTCATGAGCTGAAACAAGGCAGTTCCCATCCCCAGTGTTCCTGTAGCTTCCACAGTTCTTGGCTCATCTTCCAAGTTCGAACAAGGGTCCTTAATCTGAGGTGATTTTGAAAGTGCAGAGGCACAAGAAGACATTACTGTACGGGGCTTCCTTTGTGGGTGAGCTGAGTGTGAACCTGAGCTATCCAGATCGGTGGCGCATTTCCAGGGAGAATTATAACTTAACTGGATAGTAGATGCTCAGTTAAACCAAACTGAATGTGGTGATCCTCATAACAGCATTTTCCATTTTGGTCTCATTTCAACCTTCAATATCCCTGGCAGGTTCAGGGAAGGGAGGTGTCTTGGACAGAAGAGGACCCGAAGGTTGTCTAGGCCCCTATACTGGACAGAGTAGCTAAGTCTCTGGACAACCAGTGTGGGGATCTAGGGCTCAAGCCCCCATCTGTACATTCTGATATCGAGATCTGTAGCATTGCCACCAAGTAGCCGGAGTGTAGGAAGGGGTGACTTGGCCCTCCAGAAGACAGCTGGCTAGGCTAACTTGAGGCATTGTGTGAAGCACAGCTCTGGGTCTGATAGAAAACATGGCTGGGAGAGACGACTTTAGAGCTGCTGGGAGCAGTGGTGGCTACTCACATCTGGAACGAAGGGAGGGTCCAACATCCCAGCCTCCAGGCGCTTAAAGTTCATTTTCCTGAAGAAGGGATGCCTCTTGACCTCGGCAGCCCCCTCCTCCTGGCAGCCCAGTCTCTGCTTCGAGTCTTTGGCGAGCAGCTGTGACAAGAGAGTCCCATGAGGCCCATGATGGAAGATTGGGCCATAAGGGCAAAGGAGCATTTGTGGCGGTAGCTGTTCCAAGTGTCCCTCCTCCAGCCTCCCCAGTGCTACCTCCCAAACTCACAGTCTGGAGCGGGATGTATTCCCAATTAGAAGAACTGAAGTGGCATCACAGCAGGGACCAGATCACATCTTTGTAAAACTAAGTCATGTTCTCAGTTGCCTTGTGGTACACTATCAGGCTGGTGGC
>OU015757.1:78191768-78205450 GCA_907169655.1 Acomys percivali | reverse complement strand
TTATTATTATTATTATTATTATTATTATTATTATTATTATTATTATTATATTGTGTGTGGTGGGTATATGTGCCACAGCATGTATATGGAGATCAGAGGACAGCTTTGTGGAGTCAGTTTGTCCCTTTACCTGTCACATGGGTCACAGGATTTGAACTCAGGTCACCAGGATTACATTTTTTAAATGCTTTGCCTGTTGAGCCATCTCTGGCCCTGAGTTTCTCTTTTCCAGATATAAGTAACTGGGCTATGCTCTGTCTATTGTAAGAAACACCAAAGAAGCAAGGCTGTGCAGTGGCTGAGCCTGTCACTGCAGCCCTGAGAGCCTACAGGGCTGGCTAATTGGTAGCATCATCAAGGATAAGATGATAAAAGAAAAAATGAGAGGTAGGGCTGGGTTGCTTGTCAGCTACTACTAGGAAGGAATGACAGATAAACAAGACTTTTGCATTCCAAAAGAAGTGCTAGAAAAATCAGGTTTCTTTGTATGAAATCTCTTCATTTGAAAAGCTTGGCTATTAAGTGAGCATTTGACTATTTCTGAAATACTAGTGGAACATACAAGTGGAACAAAATATCCACCTGTGGTGTCACCAGTTTGCAAGCATGCTATCAAGTGCTAACATGAAAGAAAGTGTGGGTGGGGTGGGAGAAGGCGGAGTAGGGTCCCTGTGTGTGAACTGCATGTGATCTAGAATGACTGGGACATTCAAATGGCTGGAGGACTCAAGGGCGGGTGGCAAAGGTCCAGAGATGGGACTCAGCCAGGGACTCAGCTTCAGAATTACAGCCAAGGGACAGGGAAGTTGGCTGCACGAACTTCTAGACTTCAAGGGGCATGGCTGTCAAGGAGTGGGGGAGAACAACTTCACTGCTCTTTGTGAGGCTACCTCCATTATTTACAGGCCAGGCACTGCAGTGGCCTGAATCAGCACCTGGTAGCCGAGTAAGAGCAGAGCGGCCAGACTGAGATGCCGTGAATTACAAAGAGGATGAGGTCCAGACCAGAATCCAAGAACCCAAGAGAAGAGAGAGAGCAAGACTTGAGGTTTCTGGTGATACTTCCATGTGGCAAAGATGAGGGCTCAATCATTTGGGACTTTTTAAGCCACAGAACAGAGTGAAAGGCTTAGCCAACTCTTTTCCCTCCATGGCCACAAGAGGGCAGGAGAGGGACAGCAGTGGCTCTGGTTATAGCAAGAGCTCCAGCTCAAAGCCTGGGGTTGAAGAGAATTGTGGGGAAGTTGGATAGTGGTTACAGTGATAGTGGTGCTAGAAGTGGGGGTCATATTTGCTTAATTCTCTCAGTCTATGACACAGAAATGGTCAAACAGGGGAGACTGCCCGAAAGGGCTTCCCTGAAGGTGGGGTAGCTAAGCCCCAGGGGTCCCTGGCTCTCTGAATGTAAACACTTAGCTACTTCCCTTCAAGTTTCCCTAATCTCCACCCTGGGCTATTTGTGTGTATACACTTGAACCTGCCCCAGGGCCACTCTCAGGGATGAGAGGAGAGGCCCCTTTCAGGCTGGACATCTCTATGACCCAGGTACAGTATGGCACCGGGGGAAGGTAGCCTATGGACTTGCAAGTGTGTTGCAGCTAGGCACTCTGGTCCTTCCTGTCCCCACATAGCTTGGCATCAGAGAGACTTGGGAGCCTGGAGCCAGACAAGAGCAGGAAGTAGCTGACTCCACACAGTCAAAGGAAGGACCTAAGGACCAGCTATGGAACATGGTCTCCACCGAGGCTGAGAGGAGAGATAGCACTCCAGAGAGGACCTTCTGGCTCCCACCACTCCTTCCTCTCTCTAGCTGCTCAGTATCCATACCTAGCCCCATCCACTCCTGCCAGTCTAACCTCCTCACTGTGTATGCTGCCTATCCACAGATGCTGTCCAACAGAGCCTGAGCTGTGACCATTGTTCCATAGAGTGGACAGAAAACTATGAGAATATGTTCAAAGGCTTCAAGAACATCAATACCCATCTTGTAGTTCTTGCCCTCAATCCAGTGTCTAGAATCCAGAGCTGAGGGAGCAGGAGGCCCAAGTTCAAGGGTAGAAACTTGCTTGTAAACCAGCTTACACTTGGGGCTGGAGAGATGGCTCAGTTGTTAAGCGCACTGCCTGCTCTTCCAAAGGACCCTGGTTCAATTCCCAGCACCCACAATGGCAGCTCACAACTGTCTGTAACTCCAAGATCTGACACCCCTACACCAAGGCACATAAATTAAAAATTAAAAAAATAAAATATTTAAAAAAAAAACACAACTTAGGTCATCATCCCTATTCTTTGCTGACTTCTTCACAGAGCTACACACCTTTGTGGGTGCTTACTTTGACCCGCATTCCTTGGTTCATGGGGTATCCTGCCCGATATGCTAGGCTTCCCCTAATTCCTTCCTGACCGTCTCACTCACATCAAGGAGCACCGGCCGATCTGGTGTGGAGGGCCGTACTACCCACTTTTATGTACTGTTCCTGTCCTTTCAGCCTGCCCGGTGTTCCAGGCCCAGGCTGGAGCCACCACCGGGCAGCCTCTGGCTCACCAGGAGCTCACCATGTTGCAGATGGACTTGGCCTCCTCAGAGAACTTGGGGGAGTAGACCTCCTCAGTCTCCAGCACCCGGCGATCCACCTCTTCCCGCTTCACCTTCTCCTTACGGCCCCGAAATGGTGACTGGCCCTCGATCATCTCATAAATGAGGCAGCCCAGGCCCCAGTAGTCAGGGCTCAGGCCGTATCTCTGGTTGTTCAAGACTTCTGGGGCTGAGGACAGAAGGAGGGGAGAGAGTGAGGAACAACTGGCAGCAGAATTCAGCCTAAGCACACAGGCCACACTCCTCCTCCTCATCCCAGTGGTACCCAACAGTGACACCGTTCTTACAAAAGGACTGGAGTTTGAGGCTGGAGCTACCTTCCTTTCAACCTCCAACTGCAACCCAGCAGGTGTGTAAACACTACTTTGTCCAGAAAGCCTTCCTTGATGGTGCTTCGCCGTGCCCAAGTCTGACCATGGCTTCAGAACCCTGATTATGGTGTATGAAAATGTCTCTTCAGATAGAACACAACAACACGGTTTTCAATGCTTTGACCCCATTGGCAGGCAGGGCTCCCACACACAACATACACTGAATACATATTTATCTCAAGTAAGAAGGGTTTCCACCTAAATTAAAGATTATATTCAATCTACCTGGGCTTTGGATCATCTTTTGGGGGGGCAGGGTTGAAGAGATGGCTCAGTAGTTAACAGCACAAACTGGCTGCTGTTCCAGAGGACCTGGGTTTGACTCCCAGAACCCACAAGGCAAGTGATTCCAGTTTCAGGGGATCCAATACCCTCTTCCGTCCTCTGTGGGCACTAAGTACCCACAGGGTACACAGACATACATGCGGGCAAAACACCCATAAACATAAAATAATATAATCATCACCACCATCATCTCCTAAAATCTTTTACTGTTTCTTCCCTACCACTTTGACAAACTGACTCATAGATTCACCAGACATACAAAAGAGACAGCTACATGTCTTGAGGTCATGCAGAATAAGAAGCATGTACACATGATATGAACCAGTGGACACATGATAGAGCCTGTGTATAGACAAAGCAATCAGCACTGTCCAAAAGGAGAGCAATGTAAATGTGTAAGCAAAGGGCTGGAGAGATGGGTCAGTGGTTAAGAACACTGTCTGTCCTTCCAAAGGACCTGGGTTCAAATGTATACACAGATTTCCATGCAGGTACATGGACGGAAAGGTTTATCTCTATCTATATATCTGCCCATCTGTCCATCCATCAGCCATATATCCACCACCCATTTCTCCATCATCCACCCCATCTATCCATCCTTCATCTGAGAGGGCCCCTCCAGGTGTCATACGGGAAAATGAACCATGCAAAGAGATAAGAATGAAAACACGGTACAGAATTGACTTCGTCAACCTGGATCAGCCTTCGGGGAGTCTAATAATAGGCAGTTTATTCCCAATGTATTTAATTTGGAAAAAAAGTTTCCTGGTGTAATAGAGCCGGTGCACAAGAAACATAATTACATTGAAACTCAACTCTGGGTAGCATCCTTTCTTCCAAGAAGACGGGTTCTAAAGATAGGCCACCTGTACTAGCTTAAGGGCCTGAGGGTCTGGCCTGGTCTCAGTCACACAGATAGCGTAGAGGTCATCTGGGCTTTTAGCCACCTCTGATCCTAGTTGTGGGGGCTTGGGGGATCCTCTGGCTATAAGAGTCATTTGGATTACTAGCCACCTCCAGTCTTGGTTGTAGGAGCTTGATACGGCCTGACCCAACAGATAACAGAGGCTGTTAATCACTTCCAAGTCTCAGCTTTCTGAATGGAAGAACAGGTTTTTCATCTTTCTCATTGGAATGACAACCCTGTGTGTTTAACAGTCCTGGTTTCTCTGGAGATCTGTGGCTGCAAGGACTTTTGTGCTATGCTCTCAACACCCCTCCATCTTCTACGTATCTCTCAGACCTATCAGACCTAACTATCAGAATTCTCATGGTAAATACACATACACTCATGGACACATACCACAGGTTGCCGAGTGCCATGTAGTATTGGCCCTCAAGAACCAGAGAGAATGTACTGAATGCTACACATCATCTGCAAGTGCAGGCCTGGGCAGAGGGCAACAGAGACAAAGCCTAGAACTTTCAGGGGTCCCCTACATCCCCTGGGGATATAACTGGGGACATATACAGCAGAATGTAGAAGGAAGCAAGAGATGCTGCTAACTGATAGGAGATTCTAAGAGTTCAGCTCTTGGTCTCTTCCCACCCAGCATGTTACTCTTGAAGAAGGCTGAGAGGAGACAGGGTGGTCCCTAATTAGAACCTTGGAAATATGGCAGGTTTCTCTAATTTTAGAGCCCCTCTTAATGACCCCTTTCTTCTCAGAGGTCTCCCCAGAGAACTCATTCAAGTAGGTCCTACTTTCAACAAGGGCTCCCCTAGAAATGCCAGTGTCAGGATATGGTCACTGAACCCCCAGGATGGCTTATTTTTGAGACCTACATGGGTTTCTGGTTGAGGACTACAGAGAACTCAGTTTAGGTCACACCTTGGCTCTCAGTGTACCACCTGACTGAGGGAGGCACAGCAATTTTGACCAGCAAAACACAAAGAGACTCAGGGAGCTTAGGAGTTGATGGCCTTAGGGGGTGCTCAGTGTGTGATGGGCACAAGGTATTACTCACCCATGTAGCCAACAGTGCCTACCCGGCCACGGATAAGGTCTCCCTCAGGGATCTTCACAGCCAGTCCCAGGTCTGAGATCCTGATGTGGCCTGTTGGGAACAGCAGGGTCAATGAGTTCCTGTGGTCCATAGACTCTCGAGGCTTCTGTCCAGTGAAGATGTGACCTCAGTCTGCTCTCTCAGGGTAACCATGTGACCATGGGAGAGAATAAGTGAGATGTGTAGAAATTGTACATAATAAGGGGAACATTAGTGAAGACACAGACAGGGCTGGCCACTGGCCAACCTGCCACATTTAATACCCACCCCAACGAGCTTCCTGGAAGACTGAGGTCACAGAGTTTAAAACGTCCTGGCTGATTCTGGGATTGCTTCACGGAAAAAAAAAAAATGAGGTTCTTGACATTTTACAACAATTTGCTTAAGGGGATAAAATGTAAAGTAATTTGGGAAGCCACTCCCCACCTTCCTGGTTAGCTTGTTTTTGTTTTTGTTTTTGTTTTTTCCTCTTTACAAAGAAGGAGAAATTAGAAGGACAGAGCCTGGCCTGGAATATGAGCTCAGAATCCAAACTGCCCCTCAGAAGCAGGCAGCACACCCTGAGGGTTCTACTTCTGCCTCTGTCACACTTACTAGGCAGGATCATGGCTCTATTTCACATTCAGGAAGGAACACATGCCCTGTCCATAAGTGCCTGTCTGGCCTGAGTGGCTAAGACGGCCTCCAGCTCAGTGGTGTCTGACAGAAAAGGGTAAGAGAGTATGTGAGTACCAGCAGTGGACTGCCTCTCTGGGACTTCAGTGTGAGTAGTTCAACGAACACACTGTGGCCCAAACCTCTCAGAGGACCCTGTGCTCCCTACACAGCTCTCTCCAGGTCACCGAAAGAGTGGGGGGTGGGAGTTGTGTGTCCCAGGAACATGCAGAAAACTTGGTAGCACCACTGCCAAGGTCAGGCTGGTTCCTCTGAACCTCAGGCTTATTATGTGCCAGATAGGCACTCGGATGCCACCTGCCCTTCTGTGGAGATGGGAAAATCTAGCCAGGTACAAGAGAAAACAACTCTGTAGGTGAGGGACTGAACTGTGTGAGGGGCTGCTACCCACACGTTCACACCCAAGAGAAAGTAACAATGATAACTAATGACATGTTCACAAGTAGCTGGAGTCAATAGGCTGTTTTCTGTGGGCCATCATGTAGTACCGTCACTTCACGGTCCTCCCCATGGTGGCCAGGACAGTCCTGGGGTTTCTGCTTCACAAATAGAACAAGGAGCAGGACAAGTGGCGTGGACATTCAGTGTAAGCCAGAGCCTTTACATGTTAGCGCCTTTACTTGGCGTTCTCTGTCACTGACACTGGCTCTGATGTCAGAGTCAGCTGTCATCAGGGTAGAAGCCTCCCTCAGGCCCAGGAGTAACGAAAAGGAGTGGGGTCCTCTACCCTATGGGTCTCCATCCCTTCCCATGGTCATGGCCCAACCCCCTCCATTCCTGAGAGTCTCTGCAGGCACTTGTACCGGGTAACCTGGGACATTAATCTCAGATACTGTAACAGAAAATGTCCCATCTTCCAGCCCCTGACTTACCATAATCATCCAGCAGGATGTTTTCAGGTTTCAGATCTCTGCAAGGTGAAAACAACAGGCATCTGAGCATGGCCGTTCCAGGCAGCAAAGACACACTGCATCTGGGCTGACCCTCTAGTGACAGACACGCCCAGGTACCACAAGATGTCTGCCTCCTACCTCTAGGCTGGGGTAGTCTGGTCTGGTCTCTCTGGGTAAAGACCATTGTATGCTCATCTCTCTCCTCCAAGTAATTTAACACAAATAATGAGGTTTGCCATTGGCTTCTTTTCTTTCTTAGAGAGTGACTAGGAGGTTAGGGAAGGCCAGTTCTGGTGCTTATCCTCAAACAGGTAGTGCATGGGACAGAGGGCACTGGCTAGTACTGTCAGAGACTCCCTGGAGGGCTGGGAAGACCCGACATCACAGAATACTCTGTAGGCAGAACAAGCTGTGGAGACAAAAAGAGGTCACCAAGCCCACAGCATTAGTTCTGCTATTGGGAAGCAGGTGTGAGATGAGCCAGTGACTCCTGTGAATGGAGTCCCAGGAGGCTGGCGGACCTAAGTCCTGCTGTGCCAAAGCCTGGGGAGAAGCTCAAGGCAGAAGGAAAAGCTGCGGCAGAGCTGCTTCTCCTTATCCCCAACGTCTCACCTCTTCAAGAAGAACAGAATCTTACTCATAAAGGAGAAGAGAGAGGGAACAGGCAGAAGACTCTGGATTTCCCGGTGGATGCTGGGTAAAGGAAAAGCTTTAGCTTAGGATGTGTACCGTGTTGTCACATCCCAGATATGACGGTGCTGACATCTGGACAGAGGCTCCAGTTTGCACCAAGCCAGCTTTGCTTAACTGGTGGCTGCTGTCCTTGTGTGTGTGGGGGGGTGATTCATGTACCCAAATCCTGGGCAGTTTCACCAAATGAGATGGGTATTTGCATACCCTTCCTTATTACAAACCATCTTTGCTTATTTTTGTTATTTACATGGATTTCTTTTGATGTGCTAGCAATTCCAAATAAGGGCAAGAACTTTCAACTCAAGAAGCCAGTGGCCACGGGTTGAAAACAACAGCTTGCTACAGACTACTTACTGGACAGGATCAAACCCACAGACAATCTAGGCCAGGTGGTCAAGACAAGGAGGAATACCTAGGCCAGTGGTTATCAGCCTGTGGGTTGTGACCCCTTTGGGGGAGAGGTGTTGAATGACCCTTTCACAGGGGTTGCCTAAGACCATCGGAAAACACAGATATTTATTCATAACAGTAGCAAAATTACAGTTATGAAGGAGCAATGAAAATAATTTTATGGTTGGAGGTCACTACATGAAGAACTGTATTAAAGGCCATAGCATTAGGAAGGTTGAGAACCACTGCCTCTAGGTCTTTGTTGCCCTAAAGGCAGAGAATTTGGAACTCCAGGGTTCCTCACCCTCACCCCAAAACACTTTTTCAAAAGTGAAAGGTAATCAAGGAGGTTCTCTGTTTTTAGCCTTTAGGGGAAATCTTCTGACTACTTACTTCAATTACAAAAAAACAAAAAAACAAACAAACAAAAAAAACCCACAAAAAACAAACAAACAAAATTCAAACAAACAAACAAACAAAAACCAGAAACACACTAGCATTTGAGGTAGGAGCTATTGAGAACGTTCTTTCATATCTGAAAACCTCCTGCAATCCCCAGATAATCTTTATCCCGTAATCCATGCAGAGTCATCAACTGACTGTGGGTCTGTGAGGACTGACAGGGTCTCATATGCTGGCCGTGCCTAGTGTAGAGTTCCTAACATCATTCCTTACCTTTCAGGCACTTATCACAAGTTTTTTTTTTAAACAGCTGATGGTGGAAATCAACTTGCTACAACAATTAGATTCCAATGAGTCCCTTGGGAAATATGATGTAACTGGCCAATATCAAACATTAGCACCTTCTCCTGAACATATAAGAGAATGATTCAATATTCATTCAAAATGCAGGAGGGGAGGCAGAAGAGACAGCACTTAATACTCTTCTAGAGGACCTGAGTTTGGCTCCCAGCACCCATATCGAGGTGGTTCACAACCACCTGTAATCCCAGATCCAGAGGATTTAATCCCAGTCCTTCTGAATTTAGCAGGCATGAATACAGACAAATCCACAAACACATACGTATACATGTAAATAAGAATTTTTTTCTTAAAGTGCAACTTTTGACAATCCTATGCCTGTATGAAGATAACATAAAGTCCTGCTCACTGTGAGAAGCATCTTGGTATGGGCTTCTATAGAGTCCAGGCTATGGTGGAAGTGAGATGAGAGGGAAGGAAGGTGAAGGTTAAGGCAGGCTCAAGATGGGGTTGGGCAGGACATGTGGCAATGTGATGCCCTTGGATAGTGACTCTCTCTACATCTTGTTGGGACTGGTTCCAGATAGTAGCCACCAGGATCCACACAGTGTCCCTGGGTACAGGGTGACAGGTGGCAGTGATCAGTCTCTCCTTGGAGGAGGAACGTGGAGAATACCATTTTATTGGCTTCTCTAATCATTAAAGGCCAATGACACCACAAGGAGAGTGGTCCACCTCACTAGCTGGGCTCCTGGGAGCCCTGTATTGCTAGAGGAGTGCAGGAGCCCAGCCCGACTCTAGGAGAACAGCTCACCTGTAGACAGTGTTCTCACGGTGTAAGTCTTCCAGGCCACAGAGGATCTCAGCTGCATAAAACAAGGCTCGCTCTTCCTCAAAGCCAGGGTTCCCCATGTTGTAGATGTGAAACTTCAGATCACCCCCATTCATGATGGTCAGAACCAGGCACAGTGCATCTTTGGTCTCATAGGCATAGGCCAGGTTGACCTGGGAACACAAGAGCAGCACTGTGGTAAGGTCACAGACCATCTCCTTAGATGCCAAAAAAAGCATTTGACAAAATCCAACACCTGTTCACTTTAAAATTCTTGGCGAGATCAGGGATACGAGAAACATACCTAAACATAATAAAGACTATATACAGCACGCATGACTAATACTCCTTTCCATGGGATCATTAAAGCTGGAGGGCATGGCGAGCGGAGGGTATAAAGTAACTCAGACCCTATGCCCAGACCTCCTCTCAATGATCTTGCCTGCTTTCTTTCATACCCAGTGAAGAACTCATGCTCATATCTTCTGACAAGTGGCTCAAAGTAAAGGGCTAAAGGGAACATGGGCAGGCAGAACCCTGACCTTACAGCTAGTCTATCAGGGTGATGACGGCTCCGATACCACAAAGGCATATGCATGCATTAGTTTGTTAAAACTGGATGTTACCTAGTTGGACAATCAAAAAAGGAAGGCATAGTGGCCCTTCATGCTACAGGAAGGGCAATGAGGATTTGGGGGAATAGAACACAGCCTGGAAAAAAATCTATGTGGGATGTGTCAACAAATGTGTGTCTGGTGGATTCCTGAAACCAAGGTGCGGTGGATGGGCAGGTGGCGCCGTGCTGAGGCAACTTACACTGTGCTGTAGTCTCCACCTTGCACAATGAAATCTGGCCACTGATGGCCAGGCTTGGGATAGGCTGGGCTGTAAAACTTGGGTGTAAACATCAGGAAGAACAGATTTATTCTGGCGTGAGCTCCAGGCATTTAGTTCCATTGCCAACTGCTGAAGCTGACCCTCTTCCCTCCACACCTGGCCAGGTGAGCCCCAGGAAGGGTCTAGGAGATGTGTCCTGTTTTGTATGGTTTTTTAATTTGTTTTTTTTGTTTGTTTGTTTATGGCACAAATTAAGGAACAACAGGGCTGCTTGATGTCGGATGGGAACCTCCAGAATTGGAAGCCAAAAGAAATCTGTCCTTTTTATTAGTTAAATGTCTCAGGTATTTTCTTATGGTGGCAAAAGCTGACACCAAGTGTTACTGTGGGAACTCTCTACCACAAGTAGTGGATGAAAACGGTCTAACTATCAAAATCAATGGACCTAGAAGATGTGCCAGCCCAGGCTTGTCAGGCACACCATGCTTTTCTGAGTAGGACCCACTAGCACCTCCCTCACAGATGGAGGATCCGCTGGGTATCATCAAGGTGACAACTCAAAGTCAAAATGGCCCAGGCCAAACCAGGCTGATGTTAACTTTGTCCAAGTCCTCCTTTGAGGGATCACTGAATTCTCTACTCCTCTCTAAGGACAAAGAGAGCAACTGGGACAACCTAGAATGAGACCCAAACACCAAAACTTCTGTCCTGTTTGAGTATCACTTCATAAAGCAACCCTCCCCTGAGGAACGATCAAAGGTTGATGATGGTATCCCTTCCTTTGTCACACAGCTGCTGGGAAATTAATTGAAGCAAGTCAGTTGGGAAACAACTGTCAGATAGTGTGCACAGCCCTTAGTATAATGATCCCTCTGCTATGACTCGAGGCCCTGACTATGTGCACAGAAGCACACCAGGGGATGTTTGAAAGTGGACATCACAGCATGGTTGGTAGAGGTTCACAAATAAGAAACAACTTCAATTTGTGGGGATGGGTTATACAGAGCAGTGATGTATAACTTTTTTTCTAAGGGAAGAGCTAAGCTGTAGTTCTAGACAGAGGGGGAAAAATAAACAACCTTAGGGTAAAAATCATCATAGCATAAGATGTATAGGATGGTCCTGTTTGCTAAAAATAAAAGCATATACACGAATAGAGCATGACTGAAATGACTACTCAAAAAAACCGTATTTGCTTTTATTGTGTATCATTTTGTGTCATTTGAATTTTACCTCCCAAATATATTAGCTTTTATAAGACTGGAGAGAAGGCTCAGTAGTTTAGAACATTGGCTGCTCTTTCAGAGGACATGGGTTCAATTCCTAGCACCCACATGGCAGCTCACAACTGTCTGTAACTCCAGCTCCAGGGGATCAAACACCCCGCTCTGGTCTGTACATACATGCACTACATGTAGTGCATGAAGGCAAAACATAAACACATAGATGATGAAAGTATTAGTTTTTATAATAACATGTGGAAGAAGCATTTAGAGCTTACCAAATATCCATGCGCCTCCATGCTCCCCAGCCTCCGCTGCAGGAAGCGTGTCCCTGAGATGACTAGCTGTGACCAGTGGACTATGGGTGAAAGCATGGCATGCCAGTCCAGCCGAGACAGTACTCCCCCACACCCCAACATTCTTTCCCACCTTTAATTGGGGAAGCCAATAAGGTGAAGAGGGTGGCTCAATCTGACTGGACTTGATGTGGCTTTTGTTGTGTGCAGCTACATAAAGTTGGGGCTAATTCATTACTTGGGTAGAGCCTAGTCTAGACTGAGTAGGAGGTACACTAACAAAATAACACCTCTCTAGGAAACTCCACCATGATGGTCTCCATCACAACAAATCAGCCAAGAGCACCTGTGGAACCCAGAGATCCTAGTCTGGACCTAGAGTGGCCTTGTTTTGTGCATTGAGGAGTTTTTAAGGTGGCCATATAGAACAGAGATCCCAGAGGAGGGAACTAGCTATATTGGAGGGCTATCCCTACTTGCAAGGGAAGAAAGTCCCAGTCACCAGAATAATGGGCCTGTGACGGGGCCCTGAACACTCACCACAAACTGGCTGTTGACCTTCTCAAGAATCTGTTTTTCATTGAGTGCCATGGACTCTCCTTTCCTCTTTTTGATCCTCTTCTTCTCTAAGCGTTTGCAAGCGTACATTTTACCAGTGGCCCGAACCTGGCAGGCACAGACCTGCAGTAGAAGGCAGACGCTCAGGTCATAGGATACTACAGTGGTCTACCCAACTTCAAGGCATGACATCCTGGCCAGGACGGAGCAAAGGGATCCTTCTGAAATCACTACTGCTCTAAAAGCGGTGGGTAAGGGGAGCAGAGGCCTAGTCCCTTCGATGGAGACATTCACTCACCTCTCCAAAGCCCCCTTTGCCCAGAACTCGATACTGCCGGAAAGTGTTTTTGGTCACTGGTTGTCTGAAAAATATCAAGAGTCCGAATTTTTCTTCTGAAGTAAGATTTAAGATCCATAAGAAACAGACAAGGATGGTTGACAAGGAGCAAGCCCAGGGCATGTAATGTCTTCCTCTGAGGCTGTGCTAAGAGACCCAGACCTCTGGCTCTGGGTCCTAGGAAGCTAGGGGCTAAGCCACTCTGGTTTGCTCAGGAGGGGAGGAAGAAGGTTTGGAGGAACAAGCCCACAATGTGTAGCCATGTTGAGTAAGGGTTCTCTCTTCCCTCTGCAGGAGCTCAGCCCAATCCAGGCAACTAAAGGCAGTTACCTTTTCCCTGACAACATCCCTCTGCTCCCTCCCAAATGCCTGACCCTCTCTCCTGCTGCCAGACCCAGAAGGAAACTCTGCCTGGGGTGTGCAGGTAGGGGGTGGCCTCTGAGGCCATAACAGAACACACAGCCCTCCCAACACCTGTAGGGCTTAGCCTGCCTAGCAGATGGTCACACTCACTGTTCTAGGCACCCAAGAGTGAGTGCACCTCACTTAGAGCAAATGTCCAGGTACTCTGATCACGAGCTCTTAACCTTTTCTTCAAAGGGACTACTTTGTTATATTTCCATACATCAAGGATACCAAAAGATCCTGAATGGCTAAAGAGCTGGTGATAAAATATCCATCATTTTCTGTCTCCAGCTTCTCAATTTAATGAGAAGAGCCAGTGAACATGTCTGATCAGACAGAATTTCTCATCAGAAGGCATGGATGGTATTCCCAGGAGTCAACAAATAAAGTCATCTGGCTCTTTGCCAAGAACTCCAAGATGGAGTTTTTAAGCTTTAGTCTGGTTGGCAAAAAGCCATCAAGGTAATATTGGAAAGCCACCTCTGAGGTCACAGAAACTATTTTGGAGAACAGAACAGAGAGAAAGAGAGAGAGAAAGAGAGAGAGAGAGAGAGAGAGAGAGAGAGAGAGAGAGAGAGAGAGA
>OU015757.1:78156113-78191758 GCA_907169655.1 Acomys percivali | reverse complement strand
AGAGAGAGAGAGAGAGAGAGAGAGAGAGAGAGAGAGAGAGAGAGAGAGAGAAGAAGAAGAAGAAGAAGAAGAAGAAGAAGAAGAAGAGGAGGAGGAGGAGGAGGAGGAGGAGGAGGAGGAGGAGGAAGAAGAGGAGGAGAGGAGGGGAGGGGGAGGGAAGGAGAGGGGAGGAGAGGAGAGACTAAATCGGTTAATTTGAGGAGGACCCACAAGCCTCCAGCAACTCTTGAACATTCATATCCTCTAAAGAGCTTTCCTGCTGACAGAACTGGATTTCAGTGAAACTGACTTTTCATACTATAGTTGCCCTTGGGATAACCCTGAAAACCCAGGGAACTCCAAGGTCTTCATGTGTGTGACACACTTTTCTCTTTGCTGATCCCCATCAGATGCACAGGGCACCCCACCACAGAACCCCTCAGTACCTGGCTTCTTACTTAGCACTAAGGCACCTCCGGTGTCACAGAGAAGCCTGCTAAAAGCTAGTATCTAACACAGGGCCGATACAGCCACAACATAAAGACAGAAAAGATTATGCTAGCATAACCATTAACAATACACTGAGAATAAACAGTCACTACTACTGCAGAACTTCTCTGCTAGAAAAATGACTGTCCTGCAATTTTCTAGGAAATTCTTGGTTAACCCTGGGAGGGGAAATCCCCTAAATTTTTCGGTAGCACAATGTGAATAGGTTATGATTGAGGGGAAAAGCTGGAGACGTGGGGAATTCCTAAACTAGGATCTTATCTTCCTGACTCTAAGAATTTACTACCTTCCAAAGAGTGTATTCTTAACTTGCAGCAGTCAAAATGTCCATTTTATGAAGCTAGCGCAGATAAGTAAAAAGGGAGTGAACACAGCCAAGAGTCAATTAGAATTGGACTGCTGGGTAGATTGAGGACCAAGGATTTGAGTGAAAGATGTTGGGTTTAGATTCTGACCTTTGTCAGGCCTTGGCTGTGTGGCCTAGGGCCAACCTATCGATCTCTCTAGGCCTTCCAAATTTAGTAAAATGGAATAATGAGAAGGTAGATGCACCCATGCCAAAGCTCCTCATAAGTTGCTTTTGTTGTAGATGTCATTATTTGTAATAAAGAACATGGCTGCTCTGCCCATCTTTAAGCTGACAATACCTGCTGCTGGATGTGTTTTGCTCATTGGCTCTGTCATGGTTTGAATGCAAAACTGTGACCCCAAAGCTTACATGTTGAAGGCTTGGATCCCAGTGCTGCCATGATCAAAGGCGAGCCTCTGATCGGGTCATTGACACTGGTCAGTATAGAAAAACAGTGGCTGTAAGTAGTTGATTTCCTGCAGAGCATCCTGAAGTGTGCAGAACAGAATGTACCTGGAGTCTTGAGATGGCTCCTGGCCCATAGCCTTTAAGTATCTGCAAGGGACATGATCCATGAGTGCTATATATGTGCAGGCCACAGAATAAAATGGCTTCCTGCTCCGAGCATAAAGCATACCACTCGGGTACCAAGCTTCGATGGACAGGGACCCCTGAGCTAAGTATGCTCAGGCCAGCATGCTTTAAGCCAGGTATAAGCTCTGTCAATCATAAAATGGTCCTGGACTATCTCCCCTACCCCCTTAACACTGACTGGCCTAGTCAGAGACAGACAAGTCATATCTCTTTCATGACTCTTGCTTTCTTACCAGTCAGAGAAGCTACATCTGCCCAAGCGAAGAGCCATCCATGAGAGTACTTTGAAGAGACCGAGGCAGCAAATAAACCACCAACAGATGCCCAGAGAGCCACCTCATAATTAGTGAGGTGGAAAACAAGGAGTAAGGGTACCCACTGCTCATTAGTGTGGAGGAAAATGAGAGCCATACAGGGCACAGGGAGGAGGGGACTCAGGCACTGGCTGGAAACTGGACTGACTATTTCAGAAGGCAACTGAACAGCCCTTCACAGGTTATAATTGGGTGCCTTTTGAGACTGCATTGCCAAAATTACACAGAGTTTTAGGTACAAAGTTATTCATTCCTTAGGGAAGGGTGCAAACAGACTTAGGACTAAGAGCTGGGGGTGTAGTCAACATGTATTTAGCAGGTGTAGCGTCTGATCTCAGACCAGGTGGGTGGAGGGGGGTGTTATCCAATAGAGAAAGAGAACCAAAGAAGCATGAATAAAATATGTATGTGGGCACAACACAGAACCTGCTTTCTTGAGCACATAACATTTTTAGAATACCCAAAAACTTAGTGGGAGGAGGATGGCTGATTTGATTGTTTTCATGGGTCCATGGAAGGTATCTGATCTCTGTATGAATTATCGTACATAGCAACTGGGTACCCTCCCTTGCAAACGTGCAAACTCTCATGTGATGAGTGCATGGTACTCACCTTTCTAACCACTTCCACTGCAGAAAACGGTCGAAATACATGCTATCCAGGTACTCATGGAAGGGGTCTCCCTTCAAGTAGTCATGGACAGACCTAGTCCAGCGTGACAGAAAGATGAACATGTTATAATTCCCATCTTGAAGAAGCTAGACAGAGTCTAGTAGGTTACTGTCTTCAGACTGCAGACAAGCCAGGCCTTGCAACAGACACTCAACATCTGGACAGAGGCCTATTTGTTCTGCCAATGGTTGTTTAAACTGGATATGAATATTGTAAGTATTCATAACGTCCCTGCCATGGTCCAGCATTTGTTTCTAGCCCTGTAGGGACTAAGGGTGGATACTCAAAAGGGGGACATAAACAGAAAACCACAAAGTTTAAGTTAACAATTCCAGAGATGAGCTATACTAAGTTAGAACTCAGGAACAACTTTCTGAAGAGACCATGAGCTGAAGTGGGATTAGATGCAGACTTGCTGCAGTAGAGGAGGGGCTAGGATTCTGTGGTGGGGAAGAACAACGTGAGATACAGTCCTCAAGAACCTGGGCTTTGGGTCTGCTCTGGAACCAGCAAAATCACTGTATTTCAAAGAAGACAGGGATCTGCCCAGGAAGGCGTGATTTGCCTGTGTAGGTGGGAGTCTGTTTGGGTAGGTAAAAGTCATCCCAAGTAGGCAAAGGTCTGCCCAAATAGGCATGATCTGCCCAGGTGGTCAGGGCTCTTGCTCAGTTAGGCAGAGCCAGATGGCAGAGCACTTACTGAACACACGCAGAGAAGAGTTCTTTGCCAGGCCTCTGCAGGAGCTTCGTCTCTGTCTGGGAGGCCAGGTCCTGGCCAACTTGGGCAATGAAGGCAGGGGACTGGAAGAAGGAAAGGATTGTTGTTAGTGAAGGGGAAGGAACAGGATGGCTCAGGCTTCCCTCACAGATTCGGGGTCAAAGACAAGCCAGATACCAGGTGATAGTAGAAAGACGTAGCTACCTGTCCCCACATATGGCCACCTGCCCTCTATCTGCCCCTGCCCCTCCCCTAACACACAACTGGTGTAGGATGTATGGACAGTGTTTAGTGTTTCAGGGAGGTTATTAGACTGGATGGCAGTAAATAAACCCAGGCTTAGTGTGAGGTTTCGGGTTGTGTGACTTCATGGAGGTTTTTCAGCATTTTAAAGTCTTGTTTCCCCAGCTTAACCCATCTCCTCCCTGCCACTCACCCTTGGCAACGGCTCCTAGGACTTGACTCACCAGCTAGATGTCAAGTTAGGATTTTAATAAATTACAGGGAAAATTTGAGCAGACAGCAGGGTGTAGACTCCGAAAAATATAACGTGAGTTATGAAATCAGCTACAGGACTAGGAGACTTGCTATGGACCATTAGGCAGTGCCTGCCAGGAGTGGGCCTGGGGGTGGGGTGGGGGCAGCTGAAATGTCCCTTTTGAATAAAGGTGGTGGTCTACTTTCTGCTCTTTACAGTTTCAAATGTTGGAATCCATTACTTTTTTCCCAGCCCTGCCCTTTGTGTGGGCTCACCCCCCTTGGGGACTCTCTCCTCAGCTGACTGGAAAGGCCCCAACCCTCATGGAGATGGCCTTTGGTGTAGCTACAAAGCCATTTTTACCAAGCTCCAGCTGGAGCACATTTTCCATCATGAACTGTCTTAGGTGGCAGCAGTTTCCTCTCTCTACTTCGCACCCTGCCTGGTCCATTCCTGTCCTCTTCCCATTCTCTGCTCCAGGAACCTACAGTTGTATCTTCCAGAGATATTTACTCTCCTGTTGGAGCCTACACCACAGCCAGGGGCTTAAGCTACTTTTCACCTCTGACTTTGCCATCCTGTGGCTCCATCCCTTTCTATGGAAGGAGGGAGGTGCTCCAGAAATGCTGTAGTCTCCTTTGAACTTTGAGAATTGATGAACTTTTAAAAGTTTCCCCCTACGAAGCATATGAATTTGTTTGGGGGTACGGATTCCGGCAGTTAAGTCTCTTCAGAGCCAGTAACCACAGGCAACGAAACAGGACAAGCCATTAGCTGGACACAAACCTGTCTCTGGAGAAAGATAGCTGACTGTTAGGCCACTTGGATTTGTGGGAAGGGATATGCCTGGCAGATGGCTGCTCACTGCAAAAGTGTCAATCATTGTGGTGACAGAATGCCTAGTGTCATGGTGTGATCTTTGTCTAGTGTGAGTCAGCAAAAACAACACAGAGATGCTGACTCTGGGAGCTGTAGGGAAGAAGGAAGCCATGTTTTAGCTTCACAGAGGAGGGGCCCAAGTTGTCAAACTGTCTGTACAAGGTACACACCTCTGCCAGGGTCCATTTGCTTTTTACCTACACAAGACCCAGCTTGTTCCTTATCTGTCCAATTGACAGCTGGCATGAGAAGCATGGGAGAGAAAAAGGTAAATAAAGCCAGTGTGGTCTTGACCTCAAAAGTTATTCTCCAGTCAAGACATACAAATGCTGTAATGTAAGGTAGCACCCTACCAGAAAAGTCCCAGTGTCCCTTGGTTATATATAGTCATATGCAAAATAAACTAAAACCAGAATTTGATGGCCTTTAAATTTCCTTAGCTCCTATTACTTATTTACAAATGAAAATTGCATACAGATCTAACATTGAAAAGCAAAGCAAAAACAAAAACAAAACCCCAAAGCCCTTTAACAATGTTTTGCAACCCTTGTCAGTAATGAATTGGAGGTAGGGGGGCGCAGAGAAGGAGGCATAGGCTTGTCCTAGGATAAGGCCACCAGCTGGAATTTAACTCAGCACATACACATTATTTTATTTAATTTATACCATGTCTCTGTGAGGTAGGAATTGCTATGCTATCCATCTTGCAGAAGATGAAAGTTCAGAAAGGTTAAGTAATTTTCCCAAGATCATTCAGACAAGAAGTGGCAGAGAAGGGATTTGAACCCAGGTTGGATTACTCTTGGTTGAGATATGACTATATGATCATCTGGTACCATCTTCCACCTCCCAGTATGACCTCAGCCTTTGGGGGCCTCTGCCAATGTAGAGGATAGGACACTGTAAGGTCTGCTACCAGCCTATAAATTCATCTGGGAAAGACTTTTGGGAAGATGAAGTCAGAGACAAAACAGTTCCTAACCTGAAGCCTCCTCATCCCTCTTCAGCCTTTACCTGTAGATGGTGGCGACAAACAGGGTTGTCAGGGACGAGGTGACCCATCTGTGCACATGACGTCAGCAACCCTCATAACTGGGTGTGGCTGCCCGCAGGCAAAGAGCCTTGGCAGGGAAGGCATAGAATAGCCTGATAAAAATGTCTTGGCTTAGTAACTATGGCTTTAAATTTAGCTTATGGTTCAACATGAAGAGATTAAGTTATTCAAACCAAATCCTCTTTCCAGTGACTCCAAGAAAAGACTTTTGCCAACAAGAAGGGACAGGTCTAGACTGGCAATCTGAGCCAGACAGAAGACTCAGACAGAAGGTGCCAGGTCAGTATGCTCCTCGCCTGGGGACGACCCCTTCTGCTATGTTCCTCACTGCCTTTTCTGCCCTGTTGATTACTCTTCCTGAGGTTTCCTCTACTTGTTCTTCAAAATTCTAGCAGCTCCCAATGCCTAAGTTTACCAGAATATCTTTCCAGGCAGAAAGAGAGAAAAGATTCACGTAAGAGTTTTCCTAGTCGCTACCATGCAGGGAAAAACTCTACTCTGTTCTGAACCACGCAGGCCCCTGACAATGGCTGGTCTTGTTCCTTCGTTTCTATCTAGGTCTCTTCCCACCCTTCTACCCTCACCTCCTATGCCACCCACTCTGTGACCCTAAGCTTCAACAGGCCAACTAGGAGCACGGCCACTGCAATGCGCAAGTGTGGCACTGGTGGCCAGTCATGTATGATGCAGGGGCAACAGGCCTTGGGATGTAGATGGCCAAGGTAGTGATCTGACTGGATGGAAGAGTTGGGGGATCCTGGAGCTGTGTAGGTAAAGCAATGGGTCTGGAATGAGTGCACGCTTGGTTGGGGGTGGGAGGAGGCGGAAAGTATGTAGAAAATTTACAACTTACCCCATCCCAGTGACCTGGGAATAGCTCTGTGCAATGCTTGGCCCTCCAGAGTCCTGCCTGTGGTGTCCCACCCGTGGTTATGATTAACTCATAGCAGAAGTAAGCCTGAGCATTTTGAGGACTGAGGAAGGCTGAGGAGGAGATGGGGCGCAGAGAAGGAGGCATAGGTTTTGTCCTAGGATAAGGCCACCAGCTGGAATTTAACTCAACACTCAATCCAGGAAACATGTTTAGATCACCCCCACACCCAAGGCCTCTGCTGACACATGCCTACTTCCGGATGACCTTATAAAGGGCAGCTAGCAGCCAAGCCTGTTCAGCTGAGGCTAGCAGTCTAGCAGCTGGTATGCAAGGTAGTGTTATTGAGCCCCTCCAGTACTGCTTCCTAATAAAAGGGAGAGGGCACAAGAAACACCACAGGACCAGCCAGTTTTTTATCCTCAGATGTGGGCAGGCCTGAGGAACACACTTGAAACAGTCACCCTAGATCACTTTCACCCCAGTAGTAGAGCCTTTACTGTAACAGTGAAAGGGAAGAATAACTGATCAATTTGGGAAGGGGATATTAAGTGGTTTAAGATAAGAGCTGGACCTCAAGGGAGACAAAGGATTTACCAGATAAAGAGGGAGTGCATAAAACACAGACACAGAAAAAGAATGGTGGACAGGCAGAGACTGCAGAATCTTTAGCCTGTAGAGGACATCCTTAAAGTGGAGCCACTGATGACCTCAGTGGTGCCATGGTTCTCCTGAGCACTATCCCTAGAGACACGAGTAACAAAAAATCAAAACAAAAAAGGGAGAAGACTGCATTTTCTTATCAGAGAAGGCCCAAATGACTAGAGCGCTCATGATCAGAGCCTTGTCCCTCCATCAAAGACTTCTGTTTCAAGAAGTTGAAGCGGAAAGGAGCTCATAAAACAAGAATGTGCTCTTCATCTTCAGACTCCTTTACCCACATCTCCTCAGTGATCATTAATAGTCTTCTGCTCCCCTCTGGGCCATCCTAGAAATACACATCCTACAAATGGTGTGAGAAGCTTAGAAGAGCCCTTGAAGGAAGACCCCTTGGGGCTCACTCTTTAATCCACCATGGCAAACTGGTATAGGAAAACTGAGAGAAAAGACCCCTACTGTCCTGATGTTTGCTTGTGGTAGAGCTAAGGGGCCTCCAAGTAGGCCATGGACTTTAACCTCTTAAGTCCAGTTCCATGGGAAAGACAAGACTTTGTCTTCGTCATCTCTACTCAAAACCAGATTGTCTGCATTTTACAACCCCAGCCACACAGGTCCTAGTGTCTCTCCTCCTCCATCTTAGCACTCTGGTTTCCGGAAGTCTCACCCTGGAGACTCCTCCTAGATTCCTGCTAATCACTTGTCCCAAGTTTGACATCAAAGCCCTCAAAGGAGTTTTCTTATACACCACAATATCTATGATCCTTGTTGTCTTCAGGACCAAGTAATGAACCTTTTTGGAGCTGCCCCTAAAATACCCTTTCAGACCTGCTTTCTCTTTCTGGCTTCTCTCTCAATGCCCTGGCTATTTCCTGAGTGAGCTCTGGACTTCCAGCCACTGGGCCTTTGTTCCCATGGACAGAACTCTTCTCACCCATCACGGTACCTATGACTCAAGAGAGGCTTAAAACAAAATATCCTCTGAGCAGCTAGGGCCGCCCACGCAACCACACCTCACAACAGTAACTGTCAAGGTCATTGTCCTCATGGTGACAGCATGATGAGGGTACCACATGCCAGGTATGGGGGCTGTCTACAATGTGATCTTGTATAACTCTCTCAAGGCAAGTTTTATTATTGCCATCTCTAGTTTACAGATGCAGAAACAGCTCAGAAGTTAAGTGACTTCCCCCAAGGTCATACAGCTAAAATTTTAAAACTCAGTTTAAAACCTGACAATTTGGCCAGAGAGCTCCGTCTCTAAACAGTAACATGATGTGAAGGCTGCCGAGCTCCTTCCTAGGTAGTATGTAAGAATGTGACTGTGCCCTTGAAGAGCAAGCCCTGTTAGCAGGCCCACGGTCACTGGAAAAGGAGGCATGTCACATTATATGAAAGTATCATATGTAGTGTGTGTATAAGTATACAGACATGCAAGCACACACACACAAGCTAACATCCAACATATGTTTTGCTTCAACATAAGGAAACATGCCCCTGAGGAACTTAGTGCTCATTAGCAGTGGTTCTGCCAGTGGGCAAAAGGTCAGCTAGGGAGACTGTCTGCTCTATCTCCAGACGCAAGTACTTAGGTTTTAATGATGTGTATATTTTCATATGTGGGTGGCTGACATTTCCCACATAAACTATTTGCAATCTCCTAACTTTCTCAGGAAAAGTGGAGCAGCAGCAGCGAGGCAAGACTCTGAAACAAAGGGGTCCTCGGTGTCCCCTTCTTTCTCAACAAGAGAACTGGTTTGTTCTGCTGGACAAGGATGGAAGCAGCTGTTTTGGGGATCCTCATTTCTCCTCAGGGAGGGGAATAAGGGACATCACTCCCACAACTGTACCCTGAATGTCCTTGACATGAGAGGATTTGTATTAGCTAAAGGAGGGCTGGCTCCAGCGGTGGGAATCAGGCACCCAAGCAGGAGCTAGGGTTGGAGGCAGTGGCTATGGGCACCATGGGGAAGGCCTGACTTGACAGCTATTGGTCCAGAGCAGAGGCTGCTATGTGCTGGGCCCTTCCTGTAAGTTTTCTATCCATTTATATTTCTGCTGTTCTTGGAAAGGATGCTGTATAAAGTGGAATCAGTGGTTCCAGGATCATAGGCATGTATGCTGAGAGCTAAGAAAAAGCAGGTTAGTGTTTCACTCCAATCTCCCAAAAAGGAGTACTCCATACATTTCAGAAAGGACCAAATATTCAGGAAGTGGTGGACTTGACACTTGATTCAGGTCTACCTCAATTCCAAATCTGAAATCTTTCCAATCTGCTTGCTGTAACAAATGGGTGAGGTACTCACCGTGCTTGCTAAATAATGGTATATGTACATACATGTTAGGGCTAGGAGTAACTCAATGGAAGAGTGCTTGCATAGCACCTGCAAGGTCCTAGGTTCCAAGTTCAACACTACATTTTTGGAAAAAAGAATTCCCTCTTTGGATACCAGAAGCATCCTTATGGGTCATCTGGTGTACCTCTGCTTTGGTAACAAGCTGGGACAATTTTCTCAGCCAGAACTAAATGAAAGATCTGTATTAATTTCAGGCAGATACTCGGGGTTGAAAGCTAGGGAGTACTGATCTGCTTTGGGGAGACATTTCTTAGGTTCAGGTACTTCCCAACTCAGCCCAAGTATCACCATGTCTCCTATCGGTGCACCCGATGAGATGAGAGTCTTTCCCTCCTGCATTCTAATAATTTCCCCTGTGAGCAGCTAGAAGATACCACCTTGTCAGTTGCTAGAACAGAGACCAGGGCAGCGAGAACAAGCATGTGACAAAGACTTGTTCCAACTTGGACAATTGGCTCAAAACTGCACAGTCTGTCTAACCACAACCAGAAGACAAAGGGAAAGAATGGTGGCCTGCAGCCCACGGAAAACATTTCCTGTTTGGGGGCTGATTTAAGTCCTGGCTGACAGGAAGAAAACATGCCTTTTTTTTTTTTTTTTTTTTTTTTTTTTTTTTTTTTTTACCTTTTAAATCAAAACCTTAGGGCCATGTGTTAGAGCTGCTGCCACCTGCCCTCAAGTCCGTCTGCAGCAGTTCCTCCCTGTTTGTGGTCAGGCAGGAGACACAATCACAAGCCCCAAACAGGAACAGATCAAAGGAGAATGAAAGGTTTTCTTTTCTGAGTCATCAGGGAGAAAGAAATCAGTATAGCTCATGAGCAAAACACCCTCCATACTGGATCTAAGGTTCATATCCAGTAGCTCATGGCAGGAACATCCCTTTCCTCACTCTAGGACCCTAAGGTCAACCCAGCATGTCAGCTATAAGTCCTGAGCACTGCCATGGTATCTTAGTGGCTATTGCCATGCAGAGGAAGCCAAGAAAGGTAAGTTTCCTCCATCAGGTAGCTGATCATGCCTCTGAAGTTCTCTGGGAAGTGGTGCTCACTGCTTGCCAAAGAAGAGTCTCCAGTCAGGAGCAGAAGCACCTACAGTAGAGAAAGCTTGGGGCTCTCTACTGGCTGCCCTGGGGCAGCAATATTACAGAATATATATAGGATATACAAAAATAATATAGAATATTCCAGATGGGAGGAGAGGACACTTTCAGTGGACAGGATTAAACAAACAAACAAACAAAAAACCACTTCCAGTAAACAGAGATGGCACCAGGAATTTGATAAATTTTTGTTTAATTTTCAGTATTCACTTTTGTACATAATGTACTCTTTTTTTCAAGTCCATGCTTTTATCATCAGTTACATGTTTTATAGAAATGTGTAGTTACATAGTTGTAACAAAAAGACTATGTTTCTACACATTGTTCTATTTGCATGCAGTTGTGGGGACACCCCTACTTTAGGTGCAGCAGATGCACTTATCTGAATCTTTGCAGATACAGTCCTTGGAGCACTTTGCACAACCCACAAGAGACTGGTGGTTTTTGAGTGCTAGGAGAAGGCTAGATCTAATGTGCTCTTTTTCTTTTTAAAGGAAGCTTTATTTTTATTCTACAAATGTTTTACCTACAGCATGAGTGTGCACCATGTGTATACCTGACAGCTAGGGAGCAGAGCAGAGCACTAGATGCTCTAGAACTGGAGTTACAGGTGGCTGTAAGCTGCCATGTGGGTACTGGCAACCCAACGTAGGTCCTCTGCAAGGGCAACAAAAGTGCTCTTAAGCTCTGAGCCGCCTTTCTAGATCTCCTTTCTAGACCTCATGTGGTGCTCTTTTCTTTCTTTCTTTCTTTCCTTCCTTCCTTCCTTCCTTCCTTCCTCCCCTCTGAGGCAGGATCTTTTCTTTAATATTTATCTTATGGGCATGAATATTTTGCCTTCTTGTATGGATGTGCACCATGGGCATGCATGGTGCCCTAGTCAGAAGAGGGCATCCAGATTCCTCAAAACTAAAGTTAGGATGGTATGAGCCAAATGTGGGTACTGGGGATCAAATTCATGTCCTCTGAAAGAACAGAAACTGTTCATAATAGCTTAGTCATCTCTCTAGCTCCATGAGGCAGGATCTTGCTTATAGCTCAGGATGACCTCAAACTAACGAAATGATGCTCCTGCTGCCTCAGCCTCCAAAGTGCTAAGGTGTGCATGACCATTCCAACTACTACTTATTTTCTTTTTTAGTTTAATTAAAACTTTTTATTATAATTTATCCACATTACATCTCTATTGTTTTCCCCTTTTATCTTCCTGTTCCTATCCTCCCTCCCTTTCCTGCCCTATTCCCCTCCCCTAGACAGCTGATGGGGGGAAGGGAAGAGGGGGCGTGTTTCTCCCCCACCAGCTGAACACAGCCTATCAGGTCTCACTCTGATAACCTACAGCCCTCCCTTCCTCTGTGTACCCACAAGGCCTCCCTGCTAAGGGGAAGTGACCAAATCTCGGGCACCAGAGTTCATGTCAGAGGCAGTCCCTGCTCCATCCCTGCCCCCATACACAGTTAAGGGTGAGCCACCCATAGGCTATATCTGAATAGGGGGTCTAGGTTCTTTGCATGCATTGTCTTGGTTGGTGCTTGAGTAGGCCTCTTGGGTCCAGATCTACCAGCCTTGATGGTCTCCCCGCATGGCTTCTGAATCCTCTGGGTTCTTCCATCCCCCAACTCTTCCATACCACTTTCAAGGGTCTGGTCTATATTGGGCTAATATCCACTTATAAGTGAGTATATACCATGCATATGGCTTTCTGGGTCTGGGTTACCTCACTCAGGATGATTGTTTCTAGTTCCATCCATTTGCCTGTAAATTTCAAGATTTCCTTGTTTTTAATAGCTGAGTAGTACTCCATTATGTAAATGTACCACAGTTTCTTTACTGACTGAGATGTGTTTCTTGAATGCAGCAGAATGCTGGGTCCTGCTTATGCATTCATTCTGTTAATCTGTGTCTCTTTATGGAGAGTTGATACCATTGATGTTGAGGGAGATTTATGAGCAGCAACTGTTAGGTCCTTTGATTTTAATGTTGGTTGTGGTAGTGTATTTGTGTGTTTGTCTGGTTATCTATTTCCTCTGTTTTCCTGGGTGTGGTTAGCCTCTTTGGGTTAGAGTTTTCCTTCTACTATCTTCTGTAGGGCTGGATTTGTGGATAAGTACTGTTTAAATTTGTTTTTGTCATGAAATATCTTTTCTCCATCTACGGTTATTGAAAGTTTTGCTGGGTATAGTAGTCTGGACTGGCATCTGTGGTCTCTTAGGGTTTGCAAGACCTTTGTCCAGGCTCTTCTGGCTTTTATAGTCTCTGGTGAATAGTCAAGTGTGAATCTGATAGGTTTGCCGTTGTATGTTACTTAGTCTTTTTCTCCTGCCACATTTAATATTTTTTCTTTGTTCTGTTCATTCTGTGTTTTGTGGCAAGAAGATTTTCTTTTCTGGTCTCCCCTATTTGGTGTTCTGTAGGCATCTTGTATGTTTATAGGCATCTTTTTTTTTTAATAGGGTAAATTTTATTCTATGATTTTGTTGAAAATATTTCCTCGGCCTTGGAGCCAGGCATCTTTTCTTTCCTCAATTCCTATTATTTTTAGGTTTCATCTTTTCATGGTGTCCTTGATTACTTGAATGTTTTATGTCAGGAAATTTTTAGATTTAACATTTTCTTTGATGGTTGCATCAATTTCTTCCATTGTATCTTCTACACCTGAGATTCTTTCCTCTATTGCTTGTATTCTGTTGGTGATGCTTACCCCTGCAGTTCCTGTTTTCTTCCCTAAGGTCTTTCTTTCCAGGCTTTACTCAATTTGTGCTTTTATTATTGTTTCTATTTTCATCTTCAGACATTGAACCGTCTCCTTGATTTCCTTCACCTGCTTGTTTGCATTTTCCTGAATCTCTTCCACTGATTTCTTCATTTCCTCTTCATAGGCCTCTGTCATGGCCTCTCTAAAGTCCTCAATCTGTTTGGCTGTATCTTCCTGAATTTGTTTATAGATTTTATTTGTTTCCTCCATTATCATCTTTATTAGGAAATATTTGAAGTCATTTTCTTGTGTTTTAGTTGTGTTAGAGTTTACAGGGCTGATTGCTTTGAGATAACTGGGTTCTGGAGATGCCATATTATTTTGCCTTCTGTTGTTTGTGTTTTTACACTGGCCTTTAGCCATATTGCTATCTCTGGCATTGGGTGTCCTTCTGGTTTCTGATGTCCTTTGCTGGCTGTTGAGAGAGTTCGTAGGTGAATGGCTACAGGTTGAGATCTCTTTACCTGCAGGGATCAGGGACCCATTCAGTGGATCAGGCAAGTGACCTGGGTTCAGTTCCGGCAACTTTCCACAGATTGGCCGGGTGACCTGAGGTCAGATCCACTTCTGCTCTATACCATGGGGTCTCCTCTGGGCTGAAAGACCCAGACACTATTGCCTTGAGGCCCACAGTTTCATCTGAAACAGAAAGCACAGGTGTTTCTCGATGGCCAGCATATGGTTAGGCTTTAGAGACTGTGCCTGTGCTTGCTTGGACCTGGGAACTCTTCACGGATTGGCTGGGTGACCTGAGGTCAGATTTACCCATGTTTCACACTTTGGGGGCTCCTGTGGGCTAGAAGACCCACATACTGGTGCCTTGTGGCCCACTGCTTGCAATGACACAGAGAGCAAGGGTGCTGGGCACCTGCCTGCATGAAATCAGGGTTTGGGGACCACTCCTGTGCCTTACTTACCCTGCCTGGACCCGTTAACTCTCCATGGATTAGCCAGGTGACCAGAGGTCAGAACCAGCCATACTCCACACCCTGAGGTCACCCCTGAGCTAGAAAACCCAGACGCTGGTGCCCTGCAACCCACAGTTCAATCCGAGACAAGAGTGCTGGTGTGGCTAGCTGGTAGGTGTGTGGCTAGCCTTTGGAGACCGTGCCTGAGCCTACCTGAACCTAAGAGCCTTCTGTGGATTGGCCAGGTGATCTGAGGTCAGATCCAACCATGTTCCACATCCTGGGGTCTCCCCTGGGCTTGAAGACCCAGACACTGGTGCCCTGCAACCCACAGTTCAGTCTGAGACACAGAGTCCGAGATGTAGAGTGCCGTTGCAGCTTGTAGGCAGTCATGCAACCAGACTCTGGGGACTGAGCACACGCCTGCAGGGACCCAGGGATTCCTCTGTGGACCAGCTAGGTGGCCTGAGGCCAGACCCAACAGTGCTCCACACAGTGTGGATCCCTCTCACCCAAGGCACTCCAGCTCTTGTACTCTGTAGCTCCTAGCCTAGTCCTTTGGCTCAGTCCCCCCGATTAGACACAGTACATGATTGGCGCTGTCATCTTGGATCTCCTCATTTTCTTAAAGAGGATATTTTTCACATTCTTAAAACTTCTGCCCCCACAAAACCTGGACTTTCCCTTGCCTCCACTACAGAGGGATAACGCTCAGTCTCACGGGTTCTTCTCCAGAACATAGCTCATGCCTCAGCAGCCTCCAATCCTCTAGAAGATGTGCCTAACGTGCCACCTCTCTCTCTATTTCACAAAGATCTGAAAGACCCAGACACAGTCTGAACTCCGTAGAATATCATGTGGTTGGGTGTTTGAGCAACTGGAAGGTAGCACCTTGCTACTTTCCATCTGAAACTGGGCTAGATTTTTCCACAGTGAAGATTTTTTTTTTTGGTTTTGTTATTCTGCTCTTTTTGAGACAGGGATTCTCTGTGTAGCCTTGGCTGTCCTGAAACTTGTTCTATAGATTGAACAGGCCTCAATAGAGAGCTGCCTGCCTCTGTACTAGGATTATAGGCATATGCCACCATGTGAAGACTTTAATCTATGAGTGCTAGTGATTAATGAGGGATAGCAATCTTCAAAGATGGAGGAATTCAACCAGACCTCCACTCCCATCAGATGTCATACTGCTGCCCAATACCCACGGGTGGGTGTGGCACATAGGAAAAATTCAGACTCTAGTTTGGAAGGAGAAACATCTTATATGAGGCTCCTAATTCCATCACAGTGCAGGCATGTGGCCACCACTCTGGTAACTAACTCTCTAGGTGGTAACCTCTTGCACCTTCTGGGTGGTAGACCTGAGGACAACTGAGGATTCTGTTAGGCCAAGAGTAAGCAGAGGAGGGCTGGTGAAATGGCTCTGAGTTTGAGAGCACTGGCTGCTCTTCCAAAGGTCCCAAGTCCAGTTTCCAGCAACCACATGGTGGCTCACAACCATCTATGATGAGATCTGGTGCCCTCTTCTGGCCTGCAGGTGTTACATGCAGGCAGAACACTGTATATATAGTAAATAAATCTCAAAAAAAAAAAAGTAAGCAGAGGTTAAGGACACTGTGTGATCATTCAGACACTTTTCCAGCTAGGGTCTGAGTCAACTTTATCTGCCATCCATAGGCTCCCTGAGTGTTCACCCTGTGTCCATGTCACAGGACTCAGCACAGTAACTTAAAAGTCAACTCAATTGCCAGTGGCAGTAGTTACAAACCAATGAGGACTATGGACGGCCACTGTGGGCAGCCTCTCAGTGCCTAGGGAGAACTACAGAGATGATCTCATCAGACAAATGTAGCTCAACAACTAAGGCAAGACACGACCACACCTAAAGGTAAAGGGATTGATCAGGCAGTAAAGATGTCCCTCCATCTTTCCATTTCTAGTGTTTGTGCTCTAGGAAGTCTTCAAAGAAAACTGAAGTTCTTGACAAATTCAATTTCTCCTTAGGGAAAAACTGATATATTTATGGACAACTTTCAGACGATAAGGTAGTCTACAAGAACCCTGACTGACAATAGGTGATAAAGTGAAGGCAAGAAAGTCTGGAGCAATCCCTACTGGGCCAAAGGACCCAGGGTGTCCCTCTGCATCAGCAAAGCAGAATCACAGAAGCCCTGAGAAATAGCTGTGGCTCTCAGAAGGACACTCACTGGGCTCAAGAGATCTAGACACACATTTTCTTGGCTTTTCAAGTGACTTCAGAGAGATCAAGATGAAAGATTCTTGAGTAATGGGAAGAGAGACAGAGAACATTTTAAACAGCATTGGAATTTAGCCAGGGATGCTGGGAGCTAGATGGCTCTAATGAAAAGAAAAGAAAACCACAGTGACTCTGACCCAGACCTCGACCCTTTACGTCAGAAGCGAAAGAGGATAATTAACAAAATGCAGTGTGCCCAAACATGGAATGAGAGGCCAGCTGAGCTCTGTCAATTTGATAATCTCCAGTTGTGACCTGTGAACCGAAGTGTGCAACCAGAGATATTTATACAGGCTTTGCACATGGGGCTTGCAGCCACCAGAGAAGTTGCTGGGGCAACTTCCTCGTAGTTTGATCCAGCCAGCTTTGTTCTGCATGAGTCAACACCGGGACATGCAGGTTCTTGGCAACTGGCACACTGGTCCCAAGGGACTGAAGTGTAGAATGTTCCTACAGGAGAGCCCCTTAGGCTTAGTACGTGAGAAGCGAAAACACAGCCAGCTGGTTTTCTGTCTTCTAGAATATTCACTGCCCTACTGTTCCATAGCTTCCAATTTAGGCTCCATCTAAAAGTATGCTCGAATTTTCTCTAGTAAATATTTTAATCTATGGATCTTGGAGACGAAGTAGGGATGGGAATCCCTATGCTTACTAGATGTCATGTCTGTGCCCAAGGCCTAAAATAGGAGTGGGAAGTGGGGTATTCAGGGAGTCAGCCAAGCACAAGTACTTCTAGGACCCATGTCCTTCCCACCTAAGAAGCTGGGCCAGGGATGCCCAGGAAGCAGTCTTTGACTGCAGATAGCCAGAACAGAATTCTGGGCAGGAAATACATAGAGAATAAAGGAAGTCAGAGGCAGGGCAGGCTCTATGGTTATCAAAGGAATGTCCAATTTTCTGACCTGTAAGGGCACAAGAAAGGAAAAGGGGCTTAAGGGACGTGCTTCATCTTCCTGTGAGAAGCTAAAATGAAATGAGGCTATAGAAAAAAGACTATTCTGTTTCCAGGAAAAACTGTTCAGGAGTCAGAGATACATCTTGGTGCTGGAACTTATAATGATACACTACAAGTAAAAGAGATGACCAGACTTAGGGCCAGGGGAGTCCAACCAGCATGGACATGCTGTGGATGCCAGCCCCACCTCACTTTGACACTTGATCATTCTTCTTGCCTCATCACTCCAGCTACACCCAGGAAGTTCGTTCAGGGAGCGTCTTATGTCATATTCTGAGATGATTATAGAGTAGAGAGACCACAGCTCTACGCTTGGGCAGAATAAGGTTACATGCCAGCCTCACTCTTTTACATGGCAAAACAAAACCATGACACTTTAATCATTTTTAGGTACACAGTTCAGTGGTATTTAGTTCACCCTCTCAATCACCTTTTCCTAAAAATTTCTGTCACCTTAAGTCCTCCTTCCCCATCATCTGACCCCATCCTATAAAAACTCATTAGATTGCCTGCATCCTCTTCCTCTGTGGCCCGGCAAGGCCGCCACACCAGGAGGAAGTGATCAACAAGTGGGCACCGAGTCCACGTCAGAGATAGGCCCTAGTCCCGGTATTGTGGGACCCACAAGGATATCGTGCTGCCTATCTACTGCATCTGAGAAGAGGGTTTAGGTCCTTACCATGCATGGTCCTTGGTTGGTGCATCAGTCTGTACATGACCCCTCCCCAGATCTGTTGGCTCCATTGGTCTCCTTGTGGAGCTCCTGTCTCCTCCAGGTCCTTCTATCCCCCAACTCTTACATAAGACTCCCTGCAGTCCCTACCCAGATCTAGCCAATGGACAGGACATTCTTCACAGTTGAGAGGAGAGTGGAGTCTGACTTTCACACAAACTCTGGTGCCCCATATTTGACCACATCCCCTGGATGGGGAGGCCTGGTGGCACTCAGAGGAAGGACAGCAGGCTACCAAGAAGAGACTTGATACCCTATGAGCATATACAGGGGGAGGAGGTCCCCTCAGTCACAGTCATAGGGAAGGAGAGTAAGGAGGAAAATGAGAGGGAGGGAGGAATGGGAGGATACAAGGGATGGGATAACCATTGAGATGTAATATGAATAAATTAATAACATAAAAAAGATTATCTATTCATTCACTTATTTAAAAAAATAAAAGACTCCCTGCACTCCACCCCAAAGTTTGGCTGTGAGTCTCAGTACCTGTTTTGATCCCCTGCTAGGTGGAATCTTTCAGAGGAGCTCTATGGTAGACTCCCATCCTGTCCTTCTCTTCAACTCTTTGATGTCTATTCTATTTGCCCTTCTGAATGAAAATTAAGCATTCTCCCTAGGGTCCTCTTTGTTATTTAGCTTCTTTAGGTGTAGTGTGGTTATCCTATATTAGGTGGCTAACATCCACTTATAAGTGAGTATATACCATGCATGTCTTTCTGAGTCTAGGTTACCTCACTCAGGATGATAATTTCTAGTTTCATCCATTTGCCTGCAAATTTCAAGATTTCCTTGTTTTTAATAGCTGAGTAGTATTCCATTATGTAAATGTACCATAGTTTTTTTTTAATCCTTTTTTTTTTTTTTTTTTTGGTTGAGGGACATCTAGGTTGTTTCCAGATTCTGGTGATTACACATAAAGCTACTATGAACATAACTGGGCAAATGTCCTTGTTGTATGGTGGAACATCTTTCAGGTATATGCTCAGGAGTGGTATAGCTGGGTCTTGAGGTAGAACTATTCCCAATTTTCTAAGAAAGCAACAGATTGATTTCCAAAGTGGTTTAACAAGTTTGCACTTTTACCAGCAGTGGAGGAGTGTTCTCTTTTCTCCACATCCTCACCAGCATGTGCTGTCACTTGAGTTTTTGATCTTAGCCATTCTGATGGGTTTAAGATGGAATCTCAGATATGTTTTGATTTGCATTTCTCTGATGACTAGGGACGTTGAGCATTTCTTTAAGTGTTTCTCAGTTTAATATTCCTCGGTTTAATATTCTGTATTCCATTTTTAAAATGAAATATTTTTGGTTTAGTCATGTTTAATTTCTTGAGTTCTTTATACATTTTGAGTATTAATCCTCTGTCAGATGTAGGGTTGGTAAAGATCTTTTTCCAGTCTGTAGGCTGTCATTTTGTTCTGATGACAGTGTCCTTTGCCTTCCTGAAGCTTTTCTGTTTCATGAGGTCCCATTTATTAATTATGATCTTAGACCCTGAGCTGCTGATGTTCTGTTCAGAAACCAATACCAATGAGTTCAAGGCTCTTCCCCACTTTTTCTTCTAACAGATTTAGTGTGTCAGGTTTTTTTGTTGAGGTCTTTGAGCCATTTAGACTTGAGTTTTGTGCAAGGTGATAAATATCAATCTATTTGCATTTTTCTACAAGTAGACATCCAGTTAGACCAGCACCATTTGTTAAAGATGCTAGTAAACACAAATATAACTTTTTGCCTTCTAACTTCCTATCTGTTGCCCTGCTAATGGAAGAGGAAGAGGCCTACCCACACTGGGGCTTCTTGAATAACTCCAGTTGTCTGGGGTCCCATAACCCATGAAGTGCCCAATCTCATCTGATCCTGGAAGCTAAGCAGTACATAGGCTGCTTGGCAATGGATAGAAAGTGACTTCAAAAGTCCCACCCTCAAGCTTTCTTTCCATCCTTTTCTGCTCTCAAGTCTCCTCCCAGTACTGTAGCATGAAGCTGAAAAGCCTGGCATATGGCTCCCCAAGTCTTCCACCCTAGCCAGTCACCTGGACAGATCCTTTACTCAGGCAAAGGTGGACTCTGAGCTCATTTCATTGATTGACAATGGGTAAATATCCATTCCTATTGCTGGGAGACAAGAACCAATAATCTCAGTAGAGGAGAAAAATAAGGCTTAGGGCTAGTAGTTAAAGTCCAAGGTCTACAAAGAAAGATAGAGTCCTTTTATAGGAGTAACTCTAAGGCCTTGGTTGCCCTGGAGACCATAGGTTGGTTAGATGGTGTGATACTTAATACTGAAAGTCAACTTGACAAGATTGAGAAATGCATAGAAAAATCAGTAAACCATACCTCTGGGTATTTTCATTAGCCTTCCCCCCCCCCCCCCATAAACATTGAACCATGAGGGCTCTGATCCAAGATTAATCAGTTGAGTAGATTCAATATTTAAGCAGACTACCAGGAGGTGGGGAAACTGTAGGAGGGAGAGCCTGGTTAGATGAAACTGGATACTATGAGTAAGTACCTTTTTACAGGTGATAACTTACCCTGGTCTCTTCCTATTGCTTCCATCAAGAGGTGAGGGGAAGAGCCACATACTCCCACCACCATAATGTACTTACCCAAACACATGTAGCTGAACAACCATGGACCAAACCCTCTAAAACAGTGAGCCAAACAAATCTTTCCTTCATTAAATTGTTTCTACCAGGAACTGCTCACAGCAACAGGAAAATTATCTAATACAAGTAGATTCTATACTGCCTCCACCAGGGTTGTGTCACTTGGTCCAGGAATCCTTGCTCTAGGCCATACTATCTTCAGTGCCATCAAGCCAGCATCCCATATTGAAATCACTAGCTAGGGAGCAGAGAGTATTTCCTAAGATAATTAATGGTCTTATGAGAAACCAGGGTGACAAATGACATTGAAGCATTCAAGAAAAGTTTATCTTGTTCAATTCTTCTTCAAGCCTCATCAGAAAGTCTCAGCAGTGCTAGTAAGTCATTAGCTCACTACTGACACATACTAATCTCCACACAGTGAGAAAGGTTCATCAAGTTCAGAGCATTACTCTCCAGTTTTCCCTATGACATGTGCATACTGGTTCGTTTACCTTACAGCTCATTCAGTTAAAACATGATTTGACTCAAAAAAAAACAAAAACAAAAACAAAAACAAAAACAAAAACAAAACCACTTGCCATCGTTTTCATGGTTTGCAAATACAATGAGATCTATGAAAGTTGATGATGGTAATAAATCCAGGTCTGCACTCACTCCCTTCATTCTATACTCAGATGACTAAACCAATGTGCTGTTATGGTTTAAATCAGAAAGGTTCTCCATGAGTTTAATATTTTAGTGCTTGGCTTATAGCTTGTGAGGTATTTTGAAGGCTGGGGAAGCTTTAGAGGGCAAAGCCTGTGAGAAGAAAATAGGTCATAGGGCCTTTGATGGCTATGCCCATGCCCTGGTGCCAGCCTGTCATCCCTGTTTCTTGGCTTTCCACCACATGAATAACTTCTACTCTGTCCTAATTAACATTAATTGTCAACTTGACTCAGCTTAGAAATGCCTAGAAAAAAAGTTTCAACTGAGAAGTTGTCTTATCAGGTTGGTCCATGAGCACGTCTGTGAGGAACTGTCTTGACTGCTAGTTGACGCAGGAGGGCCTGTCCACTAAGGGCAGTATCATTGCCTGGGCAAGTGATCTGGCTTCTATAAGGATGCTAACCAAAGAAAAAGCCAGCAAGCAGCATTTCTCCACCATGGGTTTTGTTTCAAAGTTCTCCTTGAGTTCCTAACACAACTTCCCTCAATGATATACTGTGACCTCAAAGTATAAGCCCCCTAAACCCTTTCTTCCCTAAGTTGCTTTTGGCCAGAGTGTTCTATCACAGAAACAGAAAAGAAACAAGAACACACTCAAGATTCTGCCATGCCTCCCCCACTGTGATGGGCTTTGAAACTTCCTAAAACCCTGAGCCAAAATAACCCTTTTCTCTCTGAAGTTGCTCTGCCAGTCATTTTATAACGGTGATACAAAAGTTACTAATACAGGCTCTAAGGAAGCATGCAAGGCTTGGAAGTTATTAGGACTGGTCATCTATGTGGTCCTGACAAGAAGGAGTAAAGGCAGCCAAGTGCTCTGAGGCCAGAGCTGAGAACAACCCTGATGAGCATTGCTCAACATCCTGGTGTGATTTATGGGGCAGAAAAAAAGGTAGTACTGAGTTGGTGCAATGAGTAGGGTGGGGATTGGGAAATGAAGGAAAAAAAAAACTTGGATTCATTATTTCTTTTCATACAACCCCTTTTCCTTTTTTTCAACGGTGTCTGTTTTCCCAGAGAGCTAAACAAGCATTAGGGATAGATTTCTTTTGTGAAAAAGTAAGCTGATAGGTGCTTCCCCCATAACAGGAACAAACTTCCCTGTTTTACACTGTCATTGTTTATAGAAACAAAGAGGCAGCCCTATGTCTGTAGAGGGCACCAAGAACAACATCCTGCCTCAGGGCTTCTGGCCAAAAATAAACTCCAAATACTGCCTGGGCTGAGCATTCCCAACACCCCACAGAGGAATACTACAGTGGTCAAGTCTGCCCATCCTACCTGTCTAACCTTCCTGCCCAGGAAGAACCCCACACAGGCGGTGAGTTCCTTCTCTACCTTCCCTCAGTGGTAGACAGTGATCTGCAAAAGTAACCAAACAAACACTTTTCTCTTCTAAGTTGCTTTTGTCAGTGATTGTATGTATGTGTGCTGGGAGTTTGGGGGTAGGGGGCATCTATGTCCCAGAACTGAGCTTCATATAGATCCACTGATATTTCCTAGCAAAATTACAACTAAAGTAGGAACCACCTGCCAAGTCTTAGTCATTACAATTTCAGTATTGGAGACACAGCACAATGGTTTGTGAGCCTGACTAAAATGAACCACAGCAAAATGTCCTACAGATAGCACTGCTAAGGCAAACTACTAGGGTCTGCACTCCGAACTAGCTGCTCTTCTCAGATCTCAGCTGCCAGATCCGTAAAGTGGATGCACAAATGCATCTCTGAGAGTTGCTGGGAAGATCCACACATCTGTAAGAAGTCAGCGCAGAGCAGTGTTGTACTCCAAGGGGCTGAAAGGCTGTAGAAGTCTGTCACAACAGACAACAGAACGAAGTTGGTGTGGAATGGTTATGAAGGCCTGGTCTTGACCTTACTGACACACATCAGAGCTTTGGTTCTCCAGAAAAAGAGTGGTTCATGAGACATCATGTACACCATGATTTGTTCATTGTATCTCTACACACACCCTGTTCCAAGAGGAACAAAGGACTTCTTAGAAAGACATGAAAAATAAGGCAAGCACAAGTCATTTGAAAATAAGTAACAGGAATGAAGTATAAATTTCACCAAGAAATTAAAAATGTCTCAAATGACACCATCAAGAAAGTGGAAAGAAGCCAGATGTGGTGGTACACACCTTTAATTCCAGCACTCAGGGAGGCAGAGGCAAGTGGATTACCACAGAGTTTGAGGCCAGCCTGGTCTACAAATCACAGGACAGCCAAGGCTACACAGAGAAACCTGTCTCGAAAAACCTAAAAAGCAAACCAACAAACAAACAAACAAACACACACACATGTAGCCCACAGTGGAGAAAATAGTTGCAAATCACATATTTGAGACTTGCAAAGAGAACACACAAAGAACTCTTGCAAGTCTGTACCAAAGAGACCAACAAGTAGCTTTTAAAATGGGCAGATGACACGTGTTGTGGAAGTTTTGGTTTATATATAAACATGTTTTTGTTTTCATCTCAGATGTGGGATATAGGGGCTGCTCCAGTTTGTCCACAGCTGATACCTACCGCCTGAGAGGGCACCTGATGATTGTCAGCTGTGTGGGGGCGTGGACTTTGTCAGTGAGAATAAAAGCCAGACCCATAGAGAGACTGGGGGCGCTGAGAAACAAGGCTGCTGGAGCTCCCTAACCACCCACAACCCCCAACCCGCCATTGCTTCAACAGGAAGCAGCTAAGGAAAACCACACCCCCTCTCCACACTGATCTTCTCTCTCCTCTGCCTGGTATTGGAAGGGACTGGGGTGGAGTAGGGAGAAAGAGATTTAAGGAACCCAAAATAAAAATAGTGTTTTAAAAGAAACATCAACAGATATGAATAGACCTTTTACAAAGAAAATACATAGATGGCCAATAAGCATAGGAAAAGATGAGCCATTATCAGTGACCAGGGAAATGCAAATCAAAATCATACCAAGAAACCACCTCATACCCACTACAGTTGATAAAATTAAAGACAGAACACTGAAGGCTGAGGAGATGGCTCAGTGGGTAAAGTACTTACTGCTTCTGTATAAGCATCAGGACCTGAATTCAGATCCCCAGAACACACATAAAATCTGGATATGATGGTAATTCCAGCATTGAGAAGCAGAGTCAGGGAGATTGCAGGGCTTGTTGGCCAGCCAATCTAGTCAAAACGGTGAACTCCAGGTTCAATAAGAGACTCTGCCTCAAAAAGTAAGGTGGAGAGCAACATTGGAAGACTCATAAATCAACCTCTAGATTCCACACATGTATACACAGGTACACACACACACACACACACACACACACACACACACGGAGGGAGAGAAGGCGGGAAGGAGGGAGAAAAGGGAGAGAGAGAAGTACTGATGAAGATGTAGATAAATCAGAGCCTTCAGGTGATAGTTACATGAGCCAATACAATCCATTTCATTTTATTTTATGTGTATGAGTATTTGCCTGTATGTGTGCCTGTGCACCACTTGTGTGTCTAGTGCTCACAGAGGTCATGAAAGGTCCCTCCTCCCCCACCTTTCAGATCTGCCTCCTAGAAGCTCCCCTGGTTCACTTGCTGGGCTGGCAGCTTCTTGAGACTCGCTTCCCTGCGTGGGCTCTAACACTCCTGCCATCATAAACATTCAACTGATTTTCAACTGGGCTCTAGAACTTTCTACATAGTATTATTGACTATCAGCCAACTGATCGTCTAACTGGGCTCCTCAGAATCCCACACTGAGGCACAGACGCCCAAGAAAAGAGTAGGTTACTCAGCACCAGATCAGAGCAATGGGCTGGCTAATGGCAAAGGAGGCCTCAAGCAGTGGAAGACATGGGAACCACACAGAGAGGGCAGTATTCTTAAAACAGCAGGGAAAAGATCAATGGCACCTGAATAGCAAAACGGGCCTGGGAAGGCTGGGGATAACACCTGAGATGTACCTGAAGTGGAGCGAGGGCGGGGAATTGGCTCTGGGGCATCGTTGAAGCCATTAGCTACTAGCTTAGACCCTCACCCAGCCCTTCCTTCCCCCTGCACCTGGGGTCTGCACCACTGAGAAGTGGAGCAGGCTTTTGAGAAAGATCCTCCAGGAAAGGCTGAAAAGGTAGTTCAAAATGTATGATAGGAAAACACTCACCCCAGGGGACGGCCTCCCCAGGGCCCCTGGACTGCAGCAGATGGTGTGGCTTAAATTTCAGAAACTGAGGAGTACTTAAGAAAAAAAATGTTGGCAGGCATCAAGGTACTTATAAAACCATCTGAGCTGATGAGGGAATCCAGGCCTCATGACTCTAGGAGATAAGACAGCATGAACAGAGGTAGGGAGCCTGAAGGGCTCAGATGAGGATTTTCTGACAGAGGCTTTCGGACTGAGGAGAAAGAAGGGGCAGCAAGGTGAGAGAGAGGCACAATCCCAGTGATTTCTGACACCCTACACTGAGATAGGCCACAGAGCCTGTTCATTCTGGAGCAAAGGAAACTACCTTCGCCAAATGACTAGGAGTGGGGCATACTGAATGGGAGGAGTGATAAATGGCTCCAAGGGAAAGATCTAGAACTCCTGGATCAACCAGACTGGGCTCAAGTCCTGGCCTTGCTACTTTCTAGCTGTGTAGCCTGGGATCTGACAGCAAGGGGAGCTGGCAAGCCTCCCCGTCCTCAGCTGTAGGATGGAGGATCTATAGAAATAACAAGGACTTTGAGCTAGTGGTTGACACAGCAAGTGAACAGGACTTGTCAGCTTCCATTGCTTTGGACAGACACATGCAGGTGGCACCCTCATTAGTGGTACAGATGGAAAACAGGGCTAGGTCTAGTACACTTGCAGTAGCAGATGCCTTGGTATAAAGTGATAAAGACTCCATAGGCTGGCAACATGAGTTCTGAGCTCTTCAGGCCCTGACAGCCTGTCTGTGAGTAACCTGGAAGCCTGGCACACTAGGAGCTCAGCCAGGAAGCTGTTGTCACCTCCCCTTAGGAACACCACCTCTAGTCTGTTCATACTCACAGTCTTTGCTGTGTTTTACATGGTGGCTAGACCAGAAAAGCAGCCACTTTCAGCTACTTCATATGCCGTGACTGTGGGTCAACAGGATAAACCACTTGCATGCTGACGGGGATAGCATGTGTGGAATGAGACAAGGACGTGTTATTCAATGGCTTGCAGATGGAGGGAGTAGCTACACTGTCAGGTCCCACGCTGGCCAGAGCAGGCTGAGCGGGTTTGGCTTTGAGGTATTTTACCAGCATTAAGTCTGCCAGTTTTGAAAAATGATGCCCGCAGGTCCCATTAACAGAAGTACACGGTTAGGATGGAAACAGAAGGGAGGAAGAGCCAGGGCAGAGCAGGAAAAGGAGATCTGTTATATGTCAGAAATGGCCACTCATTAGGCATTTGGAGCAACAGAATAAGAAAGGTCACACATTTGGCTGTCACGCTGAGCTTGGAACAGAAAGGTCACAGCCATGACAACTACAGTCATGGATGAACACACCTGCGTGAGAACAGATCCCAAGTATTGGGAGAGAATCACTGTATTCTCTAATATCTTTCTATGCTTTAATGCTCTGGAATTATTGATGAATCTTCTCTGGGTCTGGGACAGCCCTCTCTCTCTCTTTTTTTTTTTTTAAATTTTTTTATTTTTAATTAATTTATTCTTGTTCCATCTCTATGGTTATCCCATCCCTTGTATCCTCCCATTCTTCCCTCCCTCCCATTTTCCCCTTATTCCCCTCCCCTATCACTGTTCCTCAGAGGGATTACCTCCCTCTGTATATGCTCATAGGGTATCAAGTCTCTTCTCAGTGACCTGCTGTCCTTCCTCTGAGTGCCACTAGGTCTCCCCCGCCAGGGGACATAGTCAAATGTGAGGCACCAGAGTACATGAGAAAGTCAAATCCCTCTCTCCACTCAAGTGTGGAGACTGTTCTGTCCATGGGCTAGATCTGGGTAGGGGTTTAAATTTTACCGCCTGTATTGTCCTTGGCTAGGGCCTTAGTTTGAGCGAGACCCCTTGGCCCAAATCTGCCTATCATAATGTTCTACTTGTAGGTTTCTAGGACCCACTGGATCCTTCTACATTGCTATTCTCCCATTGTTCTCTCATCTAGAGTCCCAATAGGATGTCCTCCCCTCGGTCCCAGTTTCCTGGTAAGGGAAGGCTTTCATGAGACATGCCCATTGGGCTAGTATGCAGATATAAGTGAGTATATACCATTTGAGTCTTTCTGCTTCTGGGTTAACTCACTCATTATGATCATCTCTAGCTCAATCCATTTGTCCACAAATTTCGGGAATTCCTTGTTTTTAATAGCTGAGTAGTATTCCATAGTGTATATGTACCACAGTTTCTTTATCCATTCTTCTACTGAGGGACATTTAGGCTGTTTCCATGATCTGGCTATTATGAATAAGGCTGCTATGAACATGGTTGAGCAAATTTTCTTGCTGTGTGCTGGCTTCTCTCTTACTCTCTGCTAATCCTTAGCCTTGCTATTTGGGAAATGGTTGTCATTGCTTTCTTTCTTTAAAAAAAAAAAAAAGGTGGCTAGGACTTTGTCCTGCAAGTGTGGTGACTTACTTGGTCTATCAGTAACCTGGGGCATCCACCCAGGAACTGTACCCAATGTCTAGAGGCCTGAACAGGATGGTCATTATCCTCAGGGGGTGAGGAAGTGCTCACAAAGAATGGCTCTCATCTCCAGAGTTGATGGCCTGCACCAGGTGAGTCCAGTGGGAAAGCTACTTTTCTAAAAGGGAAACTAAAACTGGTTATAATCATACATGTCTATAATCCTACCAAGTTGTATGCTGAGGAAGATTAAATATTTGAGGGTTGGTGAGATGGCTCAATGTGTAAAGTCACTTGCTACCAAGCCTAATGACCTGAGTTTGAACCCCAGGTCACCCATGGTGGAAAGAGAGAACTGATTCATCAAAGTTCTCCTTTAACCTTTACACATGTCATGGCACATGTGTGCATTCATGCATACATACATATGTATGTATACATATACCACACACACAAAATGGAAAACTTTTTAAATGTTTGAGGTTATACTTACAGTGAGTACTTGGCTATCCTGGAATAGTGAGATCTTGTGACACACACACACACACACACACACACACACACACACACATGGGGGTAGAGGAAGAGGTATTTCTAAGGCCCACTCAGCTAAAGCAGCTTGACCAAATAAGTAGAACAGCTAGGCCCAGACCAAGTGGGTCAAGTCCGTCTGTCCCTCCCTTCCCCTGACCTCACCAAAAGCGTTTCATTAGGGTTGTTTACAGGAACTTGGGTGAGGGTGTGTCTCCCTTACCCAGCAACTGTTAACTGGCTACAGATACTCAGGGAGGAGTGGGTAAGGATTCATGAGCCCTTCTTTATCCATGACAGACTCAATCTTATTACAGATCTTCTATAGATAACTACAGTGCAACTGTGAATTCAAGAGTCCAACAGCTGCTGGGCAGTTAATCCCAGCAATTAGGAGGCAGAGCCGGCAAATCTCTGTAAGTTCCAGGCAAGCCTGGTGTACAGAGTGACTTCCAGGACAGCCAGAACTAGACAGAGAAACCCTGTCTCAGAAAACCAAACAACCAAACAAACAAAGAGTCTAGCAACTATGTCAACCAAGTCATACCCAAAAGACAGTGCTCCATAAACTCTGACCCTTACATTCTTTCCACTCTTTCTTCCACAGTGGGCCCTGAGCCTTAAACAGAACCGTCTAGATGTAACCCTCAACCATCACTTATTCACAACACTGACCAATTCTGAGTCTCAGGAGTATGTTTCTCCACAATATTGTGTCTCAAGGCAACTAGAAAAGATCATCCTGAGTGAGGTAACCCAGACCCAGAAAGACACACATGGTATGTACTCACTTATAAGTGGATATTAGCTATAAAGTAACAGGTTAACCATGCTACAATCCACAGACCCATAGATGCCAAGTAACAAGGAGGGCCCAAGGGATGATGCCTAAATCTCACTCAGAAGGGGAAATAAAATAGACTTCTAAAGCAGACGGAGGGAGGGACCTAGGTGGGAGAGGGACAGGAAAGGGGACAGGGCTGGCAATCAAGAGTGTGGAGGAGGGAAGGCTGGGAGACAGAACTGAAACTGGGACAGGAGAGGCTTCCAGGAGTCTATGGCGATGACCCTAGTTGAGACTTCTACCAATGGGGAATACAGAGCCTGAAGAGGCCCCCCGTAACCAGGTGGGACTTCCAGTGGAGGGAGGGGGCACAAGCCCACCCACAAAACCTTCAACCCAAAATCTGTCCTGCCTGCAAGTAGTTCAGGAATAAAGATGGAGCAAAGATTGAGGGAATGGCAAACCAGTGACTGTCCCAACTTGAGACCCACCCCATGGGAGAGAGCCAACCCCCAACACTATTAATGATACTCTCCTGTGCTTGCAGACAGGAACCTAGCATAACTGTCTTCTGAGAGGCTTCGTCTAGCAGCTGATGGAAACAGATACAGAGACCATAGCCAAACAAAGCTCGGGGGGAGTCTTGTGGAAGTCACCGGAAGGATTGAAGGAGCTAGAGGTATTAAGGACACCACAAGAAGAACTACAGAGTAAACTAACCAGGGCCCATGGGACCTCACGGAGACTGAGCCACCAACCAAAGGGCATGCTTGGGTTGGGCCTGGACCCCCACACATATGTAGCAGATGTGCAGCTTTTTCTTCATGTGAGCCCCCCGACCATTAGAGTGGGGACTGTCTCTGACACCATCGCCTGCCCTTTGATCCCTTTAACACAGCTGGGCTGCCTTGTCCGGCCTCAGTGGGAGAGGATGTACCTAGTCCTGCTGAGACTTTGATGTACCAGGGTGGGTTGGTAGGCATGGGGGGGGGGCCTTCTTCTTCTCTGAGGATAAGGGGATGGGGAGATAGGGGGTGTGAGTGTGGGACTGGGAGGAGAGGAGGGAGGGAAGCTGCGATTAAGCTGTAAAATGAATAAAAGAAAATAAAATAGCCAGCAGATGCTAGAAAATCCACGTCCCCTGACCTGTGGGGACAGTCGTTCTGGTTCCTTCAAGAACCGGATAGGTATTAAGGTCAGGGTGCATTCTTACGCTTCAGTATTCCCTAGAACACACTTCAAAATCCCCCCATATTATTACAAGTTTTCCACTGATAGCCCATTTCCAAGTTGCTTGATCTACCTCTCCCTCCCGGTCATTCCTGGCCCCTCATCATCATCTTAGAACTGCCTTTTGCTCAGTCCTTTCTTTTCTGCACTTCCAACCCCAATTTTGGTGAGGCATTCACCTTCCTGTCTAAATGTATGTGCAGTGGGCAGTAAGAAGATCCTTGGAAGGGACCAGGTTTCCTACCCTATGCCAGTCCTATCCTGGCCTCTGTGAGGCTGAGGCACGGTCTAAGTGAAGATGGAAATGGTTGCACTCTGGAAACCACAGGCAGCCATCAGCCCTGTATGTCAGGGCTGCCCATATCCCTAGACAGGGCTTCCCGTACCTCCCAATGAAAAGTTTGGGAGGGCTCTTACCTTTGGAGTGAGGTACTTGGTCATTATTTCCTTGCCTTTCTCTCCAAGATTTTCATCTGGAGTAACTTCATACTCTGCCTAAAACAGAAGAAGGGGAGAAGAATAAATAATTCCTGATTGTTTCATGGTTTTCTGTGTTGTAGTTTATTGTATATATGTATAATAATATAAATGTATATGTAAAAAAAAAAGAAAAATAATTTTTAAAAAAGAAAAACATTCTTAACAGTAGCAAAATTGCAGTTATGAAGTAGCAGCCATGAAGCCAGAGGTGGCATGGCAGGGGCTCCAATGTCCACACTCTGAACTCTTTCTTGGCGCCATTAAGAAACTTAGGACTCCAGGTTACTAGTCAATCCAAAGGCTTACAAATTTTGTTATGGCAACAAAGTAACTAAAACAAAAAAATCAGTTAGTACTGAGAAAGGGGTTCAAAGCTGTGATATCCATAACCATGTGATTTGTAGGCCTTCAGGAAATACCCAAACAATCAAGGTTTTACATTTTCCTTGAGCCAAGATGGTATCATTTACTCTTCCAAAGCACTTGCTAAATGGATCAAAGGACTCATGTGTAACAAGAAGCCCAAGTGAGTTTACCATTTTCATTTAGTCAAAGCAACTAATTGAATATGATTTCTAATTACTTCAAAATCTACCACCTGAGAATGTGTCAGCCTCTACACCAAAGCACATCTCAAAAAGGCACAGGAAATGACCAACACAAACAGGTCTTCATGCTTCCAGGCATTCAATGGTACAGTAGACACGAGGCCCTCCTTCCCAAACTGAAGGCAGCTCCCAGCTCAGGGTCTAAATTCTGTTCCCCCTTTGCCTGCCAAAAGACCCTCCTGGATGGACACACACAAGGCCAGGAAACATGTGGAAGGGCCACAGAGGGCCCTGCACTTCTCTATCCAAGGCAAGCAAGTTCCCTTGCCTTGCTGCATCTCTTCTAACAAAAGAGCCAAGAGCCACAACTCTCCAATGTAGAAAAATGAAGCCAATGACCATCTGAGTTATGGTGTGGTAGCTCTCGAAAGAATTCAACCATTTACTTTATAGGCTAGGAGCAGAGAACTTGCCCAAGTGCACACAGCTGAGTGAGGACTGGCTTACTAGGCCCTGGCTCCCACTCTGCCACCAGGTCACAGCATCTCTCTCCTACAGCCAATTCCTCCTCAACAGCAAAAGGAGACTTGGACTACTGAACTTTTCATGGTGAACTTGATTTGACCAGTGAGTTTTTGAGATGCTTTGAGAAGAAGCAGTTCTTTTTTTTTTTTTTCTACTTCTTCCTGTTACTTCCTTCCCTTATATTCCCAACAATCTCCCCAAAGTTCAGATAGGTACTGTACACATATGTACACACACACACACACACACACACACACACACACACACACTTCCACATGGAGACTGATGACAGACTTGCCCAACATGGCAGGCATGACTGTTCCCAATATACAGAGGAAAACACTGAGGTTCCAGGCTTTAAATATAGCAGAGCTGGTAAGCAACAGAGCTTCAACACTAAGGCCAACCCCCGTTTTCCAGAGAGAGCAGAGAAGCACCTAGTACCCTGTGTTCCTGGAAGCCTCACCCTGTGGTCTGGCACATGGTCATACCCAGACTGCTTTATAGAGCCAGGCCCCTGAGCAAATGGCTGAAGACCATTTGTGGTAACGCAATCCCACTGTGAACACTGAATTTGCACTGTCCCAAAATATATCTATGAAGGCAGTTCTATTTAACCAGACAGAGGTCTAGGACTCACTGATCAGGCTCAGTGACCAGCTGAAAATATTAATGCTCTAGGATAACATCACATTCAGGTCAACTGTCTCCCAGCAGAGGCCAGATGGGTGCAAAGCTCCACAGGGAGGCAGCTGGGAGCACTTGGGGACAGGCCTTCCCACTCCTGGACCAAAAGGTCTTTCTTTGAAGACTATGGCAGGCCAACACCACTTGAGAAGCATTAGTTTTGGGAGGCAGAAAACCAACAGAAAGAGGCCTGCTGGGTATTTCACACTGATTAAGTCACCTAGAGTGACAGGCCTTGTCTCCAGAATGATCCCCGTGAAGGCTGGGGCTTGTGGGGACAAGTATTGAGAGGCCACCTAAAGAGAGAAGGAAGGTGCTGTGATGGGTGGGCTCAAGGCAGGTCACGTGACACAGGGCTGGGAGCAGCGCAGAAACCACCTCTCTGCCAATATCCTGCCCAGTGGTGGGGAAAAGCTTCAATCATCTTACACCAGCTTATAACAACAGCAAATGGAAGTTTGTGCCAACAGCCTAGAATTTTCAATCAGATTTGGTTCCAAAAATGGCAGGCCGACAAAGACTTCAAAGAAGAGAGCTAGCCATGTGTTGTGGAATAAACCCATAATTCCAGCACTTGAAGGTTGAGGCAGGGGAATCCCTGAGTCAGCCAAGTCTCCATAGTAAGACTTCTAAAAGACAAGGAAAAAAAAACCCCACTAATTTAAAGAGTATCCTTTGAACGGCATCTGAAGATAGTCCCTCCCACCACAGTGGTTAGCACGACATGTCCCCTACCTCAGCAGAAGAGATGCTAAATATCCTCTTTCTTAGCCACTTCAGTCTTTCCCACTTCAGAGCTCAATGCCCTTCAAGGCTGTTTCTCCTTGTATTTCACTCCAGGTGCAAACAAGGCAGGCAGTGATTTCACCAGCTTCTCTATGATTTATGACAAATGAAGGATAGCCTTGGGGAGCAGGTGCCGCCCTAACACCAGGAGCAGAATGCTCTACTGAGTTCAGCCAATAAAGGATGAGTCATCTAGCTGTACTGCCAGAGAGCACCAACATCACTGGACATGCCAGCTTAAAAACCTGCCATTTTATGCTCTGGGCCTGCTTAAATTGTATCATCAATCTCAGAAAATGCCAGGGAAAGCCCCTCTCCCTCAGATGATTTTTTTTTTTTTTAGAACCATGTTGAAAAGAGCAAGACAGGATCAAAAGTAGCATCTAAGCTGGATGTGGTGGCATACACCATTAATTCCAGCATTGGGGGAGCAGAGGCAGGTGGATCGCTGTAAGTTTGAAGCCATCCTGGTCTACAAAGTGAGCTCTAAACTAGCCGAGGCTGTGATCTTGTCTTGGGGAGGGGAGAGCAGAGTCCATACTAGTTTCTGCTTCACTTCAGCTGACTTAGTGTCACCTTCTCTAACACTGGCAGAAAGATTAAGTCAGACATGCCATGAAGCTTTGCTACCTCTATTTTCTGTAACTACTGATGTGGTCAGCTATTCCAAAGCCTGTGACGCAGAGGCCTGAAACATGCCTGGTCAGCAGTACTGGTCCCAGCAGACCTTTCTGGAAAAACACCAAGGTCCGTCCACACTGGCCCTCATTATCTGCACGTGCTGCCTACAGAGGCTGTCCCTCTAAGCCCTTCCCACCCAGTAGAGGGGGAGGACAGTGTGAAATGAAGTCGTTTTCTCAGCTCCCTTCCATGTTGGCATCTCATTGCCAGACCTTCTTCCAAAGGCCCAGCTCTCAGAGGCCAGCCTCCTGCCTCTGTCCCTTCCCTCATCCTAGCATGTCAGAGCATGGTGAAAGCACAAGGGAAGCACGTCAGCTAATCGTCTCACCTTGTGTGTCCTTTGTAAATTTCCCTGCTCTGAACCACATTCACACTTCAAGTGAGTGTCCATTTCCTTGTGGGGTCCGAGGTGATATAGTCTGCACCATGATGCAGTGGGGTGGGGCCAACCTGACTTCCTTTCTGCTCTACAGGTACGATGTTGATACAGATACACTACATGGGGAACACCCTCAGAGGTCTAGAATCAGATGGATCTTGCCTACTCCAAAAGCTGTGCCTGCCTGTCTTATGTTCCTCATTTGAACAGACCACTCAGGACCCCAGGTCAGAGATTCAGTGTCATCTTCGCACAGCACATGGGATGGGATCAGTGAAGAAACGGAAGAATGGACCGTTATCTATGCTAGCGTATAGGCTGAAACTACCAGGAATGACCTTTGGACCTCAGCCTATAAGTAATGACTGGGCTAGAGCAGGTACTGAACAGAAGGGAGGAGGAAAGAGCCACTGCATCTCCCAAGGTGGAGGTGCATAGTCCCAATGTCAGCAAGTCTCATGTCAGAGGAGTTTTGGTGTACCACCTTCTGTCTGTCCCACACTGCTTTTCTGAGACTCAACTCCAGATGGCTCTCCACCTTCTCCCGTTCTGGCTGCTTCTCCTTCTCTCCCTAGAATGAGTTTCCCACAACCAAGCTCATCAAGCCTCCACGCAAAAGTGTCCAGGTCACTCTTAGTTCTGAATGAAGGGAACCTCAGACTAAATCAGCTCAGGTAAAACTTTGCTTGGCTCCTGGAACCAAGGAGCAGTTGAATGTCAGGCTGTAGACTGAGTAGAATGCAGCTAGGCCCAGGAAACAGGAACTTGGGATGTGCTTCCCTGAAAGTCCCTCTTCTCCCATGTGGAAGTGTACACATGTGTATGCATGTATAGATTTCACAGTCAGCCTCAGACTGACTGACTGGCTCACTTATATAAGTCATGGTAGAGAGCACAGCAGTTATTTATTTGCTGAGTACCCTAGTCTAAGCCTTCTTAAGTTCATATATATATATATATATATATATATATATATATATATATATATATATATAT
>OU015757.1:78120463-78156103 GCA_907169655.1 Acomys percivali | reverse complement strand
TATATATATATATATATATATATATATATATATATATATATATATATTTGCGTGCACATACACACACAGTCCCATGCATACCATGGCAATCATGTGAAGGTCATAGAACCACTTTGGGAATTAATTCTCTTCTTTCATAGAGGCAACTGGGAATGAAAGTTCGGTCATCAGGCTAGGAAGCAAACACTTTTACCCTCTGATCCATCTTAACAGCTCCCTACTTAAGCTTCCTCCATATGAGAAGCACTTTCCCTCAGTCCACTGACTCTACAGAATCAGAGGCTCAGCTCTGCTCCAATAATCAACTGTAGTCTAGGGTGGCATCATTTAGATTGTACATATTCTAGCACAGCCATACAATTAGGGATTATAAGTGGGAAATCTATGAGACTTCGAAGTTTAAAAGTGTCTACTAGGGCCGGGCGTGGTGGTGCACGTCTATAATCCCAGCACTCAGGAGGCAGAGGCAGGTGGATCGCTGTTAGTTCGAGGCCAGCCTGGTCTACAAAGCGGGTTCAGGACAGCCAAGGCTACACAGAGAAACCCTGTCTCAAAAAAAAAAAAAAGTGTCTACTAGACAGCCACACTTTAGAAGGAGCACTCTTTTCAGATGACCTTGAGTATAACCGGCTTTGACAACTGTCCTGCAGGTCTCACTTTGTATCTAAAGAGGTATGACTCCCAGGATGGGCATACAGCTCAGGTTAGGAAGAGCACTTGGCTGGCATGCATAAAGCCCTGGGTTCAATCACTAACACCACATAAAACCAGGCTTAGTGGTGCACATCTCTAATCATATCACTTGGGAGCTGGAGGCAGGATGATCAGAAGCTCAAAATCATCCTCAGCTATTTATTATGTTTGAGACCAGCCTAGGTTACATATATCCTGCACACCCCCACCCCCAAAAAGAGAGAAAATAGGACCCTCAAGAACAGTAACAGAAAGAAGGGGAAAAAACCCAACTAGGATACTTAGTGCCCTGACGAGGTAGAAATGATCATTTTACAACAAAATTCCAAACTAACAGGCATAAAGCCATTCATTATGTGTGCTCATCTGTAATTTTAGGCCAATGAAAGTCTTGGCTTCACTCTTTAGCATTTCCTGATTGGGAGCTTCATTTGTTATAACTTTGTCTTTGTAACTGCCGGCAAACAAAATGGGCTTAGTAACCCTTGTCTCTGGTTCTGGAGAACTTTCTTTTCATACTGACCCATGCTAACACATGTACCTGCTGACAGCAGCACGGATGCACTGAGACCAGGTTGCAGCTCCTACTATGCTATTGTATTTCTTACTCCAGAGAGAGTCAGCCATAGTGTGGGGATGCTCAAGCCATCCCATGAAGAGAGCTGCCAGAAGAGTGGCTGAAACCTCTTGTCAGCCATATAAGTAACCGAGGAGCAGATCCAGCCACCACCTTTGTGACCTTTCCAGACTCTTGAGCCAAGAACACCTGCTGCACCATCCCAGAGCACCTGACCCACAAGACTAGCAGCTAATAGGCTGAGTCTTACTCTTTTTTTCTTTTCATATTTTTCCTTATGAAAATAGATTCTTTTCTCATGCAATATATCTTAATTACAGGCCTCCTCCACTACTCCCAGTTCCTCCCCTCTTCCCTTCCCTCTGGATCCACTCCCTTTCTCTTATTATAAAACAACAAGCTTCTGAGAGATAACAACCAAACATGCAAAATAAAATATGAGATAATGAAAAAAAATCCATCACATTGAGGCTGGAGAAGGCAACCCGAAAGAAGAAAAAGCCTCAAGGGCAGGTACAAGAATCAGAGACTCACTTTAATATGTTGGTTCTTAACAGCTCTAAACTTACAGCTGGTGGTGCTTACTTCTTTTTGTTGATTTTCTTATTTGCTAATTTTTAATCTTTTCTTTACCCAAAAAGGTAAGCTCCAATGTCATAAAGAGTTTGCCTTTTCTATTTACTATGCAGCCCCCAACTACAAAAGGCAGCCTCCCTCATAGGAAGCATCTGACAAACACACACCAAGTAAACTTGGCTCAATATCCACCAACTTTCCCTCACCCACAAAGAAGAGACTAGCAAGCTTTAGATCTTATCCAAATGTGGGTTTTACATGAGTGGCCAGCTAGTGGTTAAGTCTCCAGGGAAAGGGTTTAAGGACCAGCCCATCCATCTTGAAGATGCTCATGGCAAGATCCTCTTGGCATGTGGGGTTGACACTAGCCTGAACCACCATCCAGTCTCTGGACAGATAACCAAACCTTTTTCGCCTTCCAGAAATCAGACTTAGATTCCTGACCCTGACTCTTGAGGACAGGATGGGAAGCTCCTTCACAGCCCAGACTGGGGTGAGTTAGCTACACTGTCTGATGAGCAGTACACGAAAGTTCTACCCCCAAAACCTCCGGGCCCATTTGAAAACAGCCACAGTTTGTACTTGACCCGAGAAACACAGATGATGAGACAGCAGAGAAGAGCACTTGCTGGTCTTTGCCACAGCCATGTAAGGACAACTTATTTTTAATAAGTTCCACCTGGTGAGGATGGCACTGGCTGAGGCCCTAAGTATCAGGGGTGGTAATTAACTGCAAGGGTGCTATTACCTCCCACTTCTTCCACTCAGTCAGGATGAGAGAAAAGATTTCAGATGAGAAGTTTTGCTGGCACTGGAAACTCAGCAGAGGCTCCAAATGTAAAGGAGGAATCCAGAAGTTGATTATGACAACAGGTGGCAATGAAATGAACTTAATTCCCAGCTGAAAGTACCAAGGGGACAGTCAGCCTCTCTAAACGAGGGCTCTGTCAGGGTGTATGTAGGGCATTTGACTTGATAATACAAGAGTCAGAATCCTGCTTCTTTCCTAATAAACAGTTCTTCACATTGGCCCAGTAAGAAGGGAAGAACAGCACCATCAGAATAAAAATGGGCATCCACTGAGTTTTATTTTTTCCCTTCTCGTGGATTAGATGCACCTAAGAGAATACACGGCTGGAAAATTCCATCAGCTCCCACTCCTTCTAGTCTTCAGGCACATGAACGCCTGTGCTGACCATTCTTCTCAGCACTACAATCACTTTAATCTGCTCTGATTTTTTTTTTCACCCCACCTCCACTTTTTAGGATTGAGAAGCACTGTCCTCATTGCTTATGGCACATGGCACGCCCTTTCCTGGCTAGACGGTAACGACTCAGGCTCATATCTTTGAATGTTTGGTTATCAGGGAGTGGCACTACTTGCAGAGGATTAGGAAGTGTGGCCTTGTTGGAGGAAGTATGTCAAAAGCCCATGCCAAGCCTACAGCCTCTATCTGTCTGCCTACACATCAGATTTTAGCTCTCAACTACTGCTCTAGCACCTACCTGCAAGCTGCTGCGCTTCTTATCCCACCAGGATGATAACGATCTAAGCCTCTGAAAGTGTAAGCAAATGCTCAGTTAAATGCTTTCTCTTACAAGAACTGTCATGGTCATGGTGCCTCTTCACAGCAAAAGAACACTATTACATAAACCCTTAGTCGTTTTGGGTTTTGTTATTGTTGTTGCTGCTGTTTGGTTTGGTTTGTTTGTTTTAAAGAGCCCTTACTCTTTAGAGATACATAATGACAATTTCACAGATGAAACAGTTTTGATAGGTAATATTTGCCTGTGTGTGGAAGTCTGAACTGAACACTGCTGAAGTGAGGTGAAAGGCAAATGGGAACTCATTACATTATTCACTGACTTTTACTTTTTTAATAGTCTGAAACTTTCCATAATAATAAGTTTTTAAAAAAAACACCAGACCCCACTCTCAGAGATCCAAATTCATTAGTCTGGGTTTTGGCTAGGGCTCTGGTAATTTTTAAGGTTCCTCAGTTATGGTTGAGAACTAGCTCGATCACTTGAGTGAAAGATGTCAGGGCCAGTGTCTGGACCAGGACTCAGGCAGAAGCCACAGTGATGGCAAGGGCTCAAGAAGTCAAGGAGCTAAGCACACAGTCCCAGAACATGAGAGAAGAATGAGGAACAGGGAAGAGTTAGGAGAACTACAAAGACTTCAGCGTCCAGTAACTGGGGAGCAGGGGACAAACTTAGGGTTGAGAGGTTTGGGGACCTGGGAGAAGTGGCTACATATGTTGGGTATGTTGACTTGGTGGTGTAACTTTAAAAGAGCTATCTATCCCAGTAGCATTGCTGATAGGTCTAGAGACCACAGGAAAACTCTGAAGAGACATATAAGTTGAGCTCTTTGAGGAAGCACCCTAAACAGCAATACAGGCCAAGTGAGTCTCTAAGAAACAGTACTATCTTGGTTCTACTTTTGAGAAGCTATCCCACATGACTCCACTTCCATTAAGGAGTTCTCTGTTGCTCTCCCTTGCTCCCTTGGACCCTCAGGTAGAAATACAAAAGGTCGTTTGCCAGCCCACGAGCCTGAGGGGCCATGACCATCCTCATCAAAGGCTAAGGAACTCCTGAGTATTTTTATAATTTTCCTAAAAACTCATGCATTTGTTAAACAAATGAGAGACAACACAGCTGAAGGAAGTCCTGGAAACACCAGGCACAACCACCTGACACAGACACTGCGAGGATTGGCTTGAAACTGCCAATGGGCACTCGTTGAGCCAAAGTTTACTGATGGTGCCTGTGTGTTCAGGGAACTCTGCTGGCTGGGGTGACCAAGAAGCTCAAAGGTTTGCATTCCCTGGGAAAATAAACAGTAAACTGGTAAACAAAGATGCTAGCTGTGTATTTTATCTGAAGCATTTCAGCTGGAGGAAGGGCAGCAGCACCGAGGAGCTACCTCAACATTTAGAATCTTCCCAGTTTCTCAAGAAACAAGAGTTTGGATTCTTCAGGTTTCAAAACCATCTGGCTTATTTTTATTTTCTCCTGAAAAAAACTAATTGCTGATCACAGAAGAGCCAAGGGCCACTTGGCAGGGACTTACCACTAAATCCAGGAACTGAATGTAGCACTCCAGCCCAGGCCTGGTTTCACAGAACTGTCGAAAAAGCAGTCTCCCAATTGGCTGCTTGTCACATAGACTGTAGTAATCTCTGTCTGGAGACAAGACAAAAAAGTGTGGTGAGACCAGAAGAGCACCAAGCAGTGCCATCAGTTACTCTACAATTGGGCCCAGAATCCTGGCTAGATAGAGCAATATAATGGTGAACGGAGGCCATTATCCTGTAGGGTTAGGAGACCCAGAGAGAGAGAAGTCTAGAACAGAGGGTGCCAGGCCACATCTGGCTCTGTTTTACAGTGCTATGGATTCTATATGGAGACATCAGTGGTTCTGGTGACTATGGTGCTATTCCCTGTCGGGCCAAACAACATGAAACAGAGCCTAACCTGGTGACTGGGTGATGGTATCAGGCCCTCTCTCACTCTGGGGGGGCCAGTGCCTAGAACAGTGTCCTTGACCTTGTAGAAAAGCTGCTGTGAGATTGAGGCTGAACCAGGAGGTCAGAACTGAGAAAATTACAAGAAGCAGGTTGGTCCCTGGTAATGTCCAGATCTCTGGATCAGACCATGCCTGTATTCTCCATACCATAGCTGGAAAACTGATTTAAGGGAACAAATTCCCTCTGTGTAGGGCAATTTGAAAAAAAAAATCCTAAATTGCTTATAATTTAAAGCATCCTAGTGGACAATTTTGCATTGGGTTTTTTGTTGTTGTTTTTTCCCCTTCCATTTCTACCTCATTGGAGCAACGCCCACTCTTTGGCTGCCTCTAGTGAAAACTGTGCATTTCCCAGATGAATAAGCATAGAAACTAGAAGTAACTAGCCTCAGTACTAAGCCACCAAAGAGGTTCTCAAGAAGAAACAAGGCGAGCCATCCAGCCCAAAGCCAGGAGCTGGAGCACGACCACTGGTTGTTCTGGTACTTCAATAGGCTCACCCTACCCTCTCTTTGACCCTCTTTGTCAAGTACATATTTGAGGCTAGGACCAGGATTTTTTTTTCCCTGCAATGACACTACAGCTTCTTTGAGCTTTTTGTGGCCAGAGGCTGCTTGAGGCACTGACTAAGGCATGCTGTCTCAGATGCTCCCCAGCACTGGGCATTCTGGCCTTTCCAATCTGCAGCTGTCCCTCAAACTAATAGAGCTTGGAATCAACTTTGTGGAAAGGAAGGGCTTAGCTGTTAGCCGTTATGGAGCAGGAACAACCATCTGCAAGCAAGGGGGGGGGACCTGTTATTAGCCTGGATACATGTCCTGTTAGTCTATTCCATCTTTTCTTCTAGGGAACATCCTCTACCCAAGTCTGAACAAATCCCCACCTAACCTTCTGGTTCTGAGATGCTGGTGCTTCCCAAGTTCTGAAGATGATTTGTGACTCAGCCCTAGCCAATCAGAGTCACCTGTCTTCCAGTCATGACACGTTCGTTTTAAGTGAGAGGATGAATTTACCTGGTGATAAGTGTAACTATCTCAATTCCTATGTTCAAACACACAGCACAGTAAGCCTCTCCCCTCTGTCTTCCCAGGTCAGGCTGATATTTGCCAAGATGTCAACCAACAGAGGACCAAAGGCCCTGTCCTCAGAACTTTCCCCTAGCAATACTTGGGTGCCTAACCTGGGTCTCTCACAACCCAAGGACACAACAGAGGGAAGGTATGGGCCAGAAGCGTCTCACTTGTAATCATGGGTGTTGTAAAAAAATAAAGGGCTATTAATATTTACCATTAATCCATAGATATAATTATTATGGCAGTTATCATTTAACCCACTACCATATCAATAAAAGATACACACCTGATAGATCTTTGTTTTTATGGTTTTTTGTTTTGTTTTGTTTTGTTTTTTTGAAACAGGGTTTCTATGTGTATTCTTGGCTGTCCTGGACTCATTTTGTAAACCAAGGTTGAACTCACAGAGATCTGCCTGCCTCTGCCTTCCAGTGCTGGGACCTGATAGGGGCTGGGCAGATATTAGCCTCCTAAGCAACCTCATCATCTCCCAGTCCCACATCCCATGCCATTTGCTCTAATCATTCCTATCTGAGCTACTTTCCATCCAAAATAATATAAATACTTGCACATGCTTTCTATCTGGGCCTGTTCTCTCCAGCCATGCCAATCCTCAGAATAAACTCCTCCCGGCCACATGGTTCCTCTTTATGCTACCCCATGGAAGGCTTTCCCTTTCCTCGCCTCCTGTCTCCTGTGGACTCTCCCATCCCCATGATTCTTCTCTCTCCAAGCCTTTGAATCTTAGCTCCACCTATGTCTCGTCTGCCCTGCCCAGGTGTAGGTATTTATTGAGCCAATCAGGAATAATTTCGAGGCAGGGTTACACAGCAACATTTATACAAAGCACCAGGCCATGCTGTAGCACATGGGCCTGAGTTTCCAGACCCCAGTTTCTCATCTACAAAATAAAGGCATCAGAATGATCAACTGCTGAGTTCCTTCACAGCCTGGAGCCCCCCTTGCCTACCAGTTTCACAAGCAATTAGGTCTCAAGATAGACTCCAAGATCAGTACTAACGCTCACTTTTACCCAGTATTCCAAAGCTCTCCTTTTGTCCACTCCAGGTGGCAATAGCTGGTCTGGTGTCTCCCTCCCTGAATCTAAGGCAAAGGTTGGCAAAATTTTGTAAGACCAGTAGTAAAAATTTTAGCTTTTGAGGCTATATGGTTTGGGTCAGTTACTCAACAATGGGGTTATAATAAAAAGTCCCTCTGGCACTGTATGAACTATCTATGGGTATGATGTGTCTAATAAAATTTTATTTACACAAACCAGTGGAAAGCCACAATTTGATCACATGCTAATCTCTGTTTTCACATCCTTGGGCCTCCAGCCCCTTTGCAGTGTGATGGTGATGCTGAGCTGATTCCTCTGATACAGCTGTCTCCTCCCTAAGGCCAGAAAATATCTACTATCTTGAAAGATCTCAGGAGGAGCTACTAAGTACTGAAAACATGCTTGTCATCTGAGCACATAACCAGTAGAAAGGAAAGCAGGTCTGAAATCAGAAAAGCCAAGTCCATTCCAGGTAAAACCTAAGCCCAATAACCCCTGGAAAGAAACATACATCAAAACACACACACACACACACACACACACACACACACACACACACACACACTCACACACACACAACCAGTAGGAAAGGAAAGCAGGTCTGAAATCAGAAAAGCCAAGTCCATTCCAGGTAAAACCTAAGCCTAATAACCCCTGGAAAGAAACATACATCAGTAAACACACACACACACACACACACACACACACACACACACACACACACACCCCACATTTCTGCAAATACCACTAAACACTCAACCTACACAGATAGAGATCAGGAGCAAACACAGCGTGGATGAATCCAAGCAGCACTGTGTGGGTCCAAGAGCTGGAAACAAAATATATGTATGCAATTGATCCCATAAGTCTAAAAATCAAAAAAGGCAAATCCACAGTAACCAAAATCAGAACAATGGTGGGAAAGTAGGGAATTCATGACGAGGTGCATGAAGGAGCTTTGGGTATGGTGAACATGATGGGTATGTCAAGACTCTGGTGATTACATGGCTGTACATATTTTATAAAAGTTCATTTCATTATACACTTCAAATTGGTGAGTGCACTGGAGGTAAGCAGTAGTAACATTTCAATAAAGAGAATCAAAGGAAAGAAAAGAATTAAGTCACACAACCTGAGTTATCTAAGCTTGTTTCTTCAGTCATAAAATAAGAAGATCCTAATCGTGGCCTTCCTCGAGGGCAGTGTTACTCCAAGTAGGGACATGTCTGCATCCTCCAGGAGCTGGACATCTCCAGGTTCCTTCTGACTGACCGGACTTAAATGCCCCATGTGGGGTCCATTTTGTGTTTGAACAAGTTGCTCCAGTTTCTAACAGTTGCTCACTCCTAAGAGGAGGGACACTCTTACACTTCTAGCCCATCATGGATGGAGACACACTTAAAAACTACACCACTAGCAAGTCCAAGAATACCTAACTGCTTAGCATGTGAGAGGTCTCCTGAGCATGAACCTGGGTTCACACCACAGGAACTGGTCGTGAAGGTCAAAGTGCGTCTATGGTTACCACAGACCAGAGGCAGCAGAATTACAATGAAAAAAAGAAACTGTTTGGTCTTTTCTTTTCCTAAAGTCTTTTTTTGTTTTGGTTTGGTTTTTTGAGACAGGGTTTCCCTGTATAGCCCTGACTATCCTGGAATTTGTTCTGTAGATCAGAGATCAGGCTGGCATTAAAGGTGTTCACCACCACATTAGGACTTCTTTTCCTAAAATCTTTTGCCCTTAAGCTAATTTATTTTAGATTTCAGTTTATTACAACAAAAATGGGCTGATTAGTAACCCTTTCAGCCCCAAACAGTATTTGGATGACTCAAAATGAAAACCTGTATCCAAAATCTTTTCATGTTCCTAAGTGCTCTGTTACAGCAAGCTCCTGCATCGTTCACAAGCAAGTACTGCTTCCATCTCACCACAAAGCTGCATCTGCACAGAGATTCTAGAAACTATGTTTTCACTGCTGATTAGTCCAACAGCTCAGAAATATCCAAGCACCCCATCCTTCTTGTATCCCAGAGGAAGACAGGGCTGCTTGACTGGGTGAGAACTCCTTTGGAGCTAGTGATATGTTGGGATCTGAGTCCTACCTCTATCCTTTGGCTTGGAAATCCTCAGCTGGGTGTGGATCTAGCCATGCCTATATAATGGCTGTCTTTCACACTGTAGTTACAATGGATATTAATGTGCCTAAGACAGGCCCTCTATAACAGGATTACCCAACTACCAACAGAAATAATGCCGACAGTCAGCAACTGGCCCTGGTGACTAGGTTGTCTTGGGTAAATCCTTTTCCTGAGGCTCAGCAGGCCCATGGAACATTCAATCAAAGTTAGACTGCTGCCATTAGGGCTACCAGCAACACACAGGAGCACCCCACACAGCCTCAGCACATGGTCTGACCTGTGTGAACAGCAGCCAGGAAGACAGATGGTAGAAATGATGGCTTTTAACACTTTGAAGGCTCAGAAAGATAAGTAAATGGAACCAATGAAAAGAGGCTTGACTTCCCAACAAGGTGAAAGCAGGTTCTTGGGCTGAGTTGCTTCTCTGTCCTTGAGCCACTGTCCAAGCTCTGGGAGGGCTTGGCTCTATTACCAGCTTTGCCTTGCATGGAGAACCTCTGTCTGAAAGAAGCCACACATCTCTCAATAGCTCATGCCTGAGGTTAAAATCTTACAACCCAGATAATTCCTTTAAGACTCAGAAACAGGAATGATATTGATAGTGAAAATAAATAAATGTTGTCATTGTTTTCATTCTTTTCTAGTTACATGAAATAGGAACATATTTTCTTAGTTAAGACTCTGTGGTATGTGGGCACTTAGAAAGCAACCAGATCTCCCAACAAAAGGCCAGAACACAAACATAGAGGACATCAGGGCTCCCCTCTGATGGCCACAAGAACTGAGTGCAACACAATGGCCACCCAACACCCTCCTGGGCTCTTGAGAATTGGTGGCCATCGTTCTAAACCAAGCAGGGCACACCCATGGGTGGCGATGTAGGAAGGGGTGACCATGACTGAAACCTGCTTAGGACTGTTTTCATTGTTGCCCCAGGCACTCCTTGAACTTGGGCCAAAGAAAATGTACGTTCCATTTCAGGAATAAGAGCAAGAATGAAATGTGGCTTCCTGAGGAAATGGAAATGTTAACACTGGAGCCCTCTGAAATGAAACCACATGTTATGGTAAACTGGGAGGGGGGTGGTCCAGAAAGGATTCCTGCGGCCATCTCTCCACCAGCTTGATACCCATGTCACTGTACTTTATTTAACTGTATTTCCCTGAAGCACCAGGTTATTGGCAAGGAGGTATGTTCCTCATGGTCCCTGAGACAGTATAGAAAACACATGTAGAGACTGGTGGATTAAAGTCTGCAAGCCTCCATTCTGCCATATTCCAGGTCTGATACAACAAACAGAAAATGTGATTCAGAATAAGCTCTCTCTCAAAAAGTCCTGCCAAAGCTAGAAAAAAGCAGTCTGGCTTTTGCTCTGAAGACAAACAGTCTGTGATATTGGAGAGGAGTGATAGCACCCTGAGTAAGGGCAGTTCCTCACAGTTCTGCCCTTTGGAAGGAACAGGAAAAAGGAAACATTTGGTATTTAGTTAGCAACAGCTGAGCAGGTTCTGGTTGCTTCAAGAATGATGTTTTATGTTAATAAAAATTATATATGGCACATTACACAAACATACCCTCAACAAATGTCATCTTTCTGTGCCTCTTATCCCCTCATTCTGGCCTATAGTTTTAATAACTCCTCACGCTTGTCACATATCTTCTAAATAACACAAGTAGAAAGCCCAGGGTTCGCATATTTGCTAGCAGTTAGACAAGCTACATGTCAAAACCAGAGTTTTTGGAGGCCAGGCTGCCAGTAGGAGGAAAGGAAAGGTGCCTGCCTGTGATTTTGAGGAAAGAAGATCTAGGTGACAGGGGCTCCAGGGCAGGGTTCTGGCTGTCCCCATCAAGTGCATCAGAAAGGTACCGGGAAGTCTAGGAAGGGGCTAAGGCTGAGATTGGCACGGGGTGGAGATATTGCATTCCGATTGTGCCTCTTTAAAATACCGTAAGCTCAGAGTCATGCAATGACATCATCATTTTTTTTTTAACAAAGACTATTGATGATTTTTTTAAAGTTTTATTTATTTATTATTATGTATACAGAGCTCTGCCTGCATATACATCTGCAGGCCAGAGAAGGGAATCAGATCACATTATAGATGCTTGTGAGCCACCATGTGGTTGCTGGGACTTGAACTCATGACCTCTGGAAGAACAGGCAGTGCTTTTAACCGCTGAGCCATCTCTCTAGCCCATGACCTCATTATTAAAATACAAAAAAAAAAGCAGAGAACTTGGATATTTTCTCACAGTGACAATGGGATGAAGAGCTGGTAAATTAAGGGGTGGGGTGAGGGAAACGGAAGAAACAGCTAGGGTTAATGGGTCCAGAATCCTAGGAAGAGCTGAAGACAGACTCATGATCTGGGCTACAGATCTGACTTTCTTATTTGCCAATTTCAAAAGCGTAAGTTGGAAGCACTTAACTCAAACTGCTCTCCTCTACCCAAGAACTTCTCAGTGACTGAAAACCTCACTTCCGCAAACTACTCAGAGGACAGGGTACCTTGTGGCAGAAAAGTCACCTGGTGTGTCAGTGCTGGTTCTTTTGAATGATGGGGGTAAGTAGGAAACACACAAACGCATGACCTGTGCTCATTTCTATTTTTATAAATGTTGAAATTCTCACAGATGAAAGAAAACAACACTTCTAAAGGCCTGACTGAAAAGTCAATGAAGAGACTGTAAAGCAGAGGTCTGTGACTGCCAGCCACCCAATTCTGTGCAGGGAGTAAGCAACATGTAGTGCTCAGAACTCCGTTTTACTTTGCAAGCCTGAGACAGAACCTCCCAGCGATTTGGAACTAGGCCTGCCACAGAGCAACCAGGACAGCCTGGCTTAGGATGACTGCTGCTTTCTACCCTGGTGCCCTGCTGCAACCGTCCATTTATAAGGGCATTCTTTCATGTGTTTGTTTATTTGGGAGTTTTTGTTAGTTTTCTCTCAAACCCTTACAGTTTTAGAAGTGACAATACCCAGGCCACACCCAGACAGACTATATCAATACTGGGACAGAATGAATGTTTTATGAAGCTTTACCAGGTGATTACAACACTACATCCCTTAAAAAGTATTGCTCAGTTCTGTGCACCTGCAACAGCACTTGGCCCAAGCACCAGAATAGGTATGTGCATAAAACGAATGAGCAGTGATGCAGCAAACTAATGGAAGCAACTATCCCACTTCCAGTCTCAGTTTGTCCCCTCAGTCCATGACACTCCACCATGGTCAATCTGCCAGAAAAAAGGGTCACCCAAAAGAACCAGGCGATGGTTAATTGTCACTAACATGTCTCCCATCCAACAGCAATGAAGAAGGCCCAAGTGACTCACTGGATTCTGGGTACCAGTCAGAGCTACAGCAACCCCAACCCTGACCAGGTGTCCCTGCTTTTTCCTGGACCACTCGGCAGTGTTTAGTGAGGCAAATAGCTATATATCCAAAAGAATATGTAAACGTTCGAGAAGTAAATATTTGAGGAGGTGGAGGTAATGATGGTTTCCCCAAAGCTTAGATGTCTCTGGGTTGGCAGTCTCTCAGTCCTCAACCTGATTTCCTTCAACATGCTTCCCAATGAGACAGCCTTAGCCTGTGTATTTATGGCAGGCATTTCACCAATGGTACCCAGGGCTCTTTCTCAACCTGGTGCAAAAAGACAGGTCTTACCATGAAACTGCCCTTCAGCTCTAATTCTTGGTATGCAGAGAAAAAAAAAAAATGTAAGAAGACCCTTCCCTCCAAAAAGCATCTATTTCTTCCTGTAAGCCACCATGGGTTTGGCCTGATGGAATATAACCCAGATCTCTAGTGAGTAAAAATCAAACTACATCAAGCTTTCTACCTGTGATTAGACTGGTTTTAGTCTCATGAGGATCTGGAGGTGCTAAAGAGGTGTGCTCACAAGCACAAGAGCTTACCCAATGTCCATATTCCAGACAGGGGTGAGGATGGGAGGAGGATGTTTTACCAGGATCTAGTACAGGGGATCAGGGACATACAGTTAGATCTTGCTTAGAGTTTTCATCCATTGATGTTGGGACTATGTTGCCATCTGAGCATGTGCATCTGTGTGTGTGAGAACACATACATGTGAATAAGCATGTGTGCAAAGGCCACCACTGGGTTTCTTCCTCAATTACTCTCCCCTGTATTTTCTAGCACATCCTCATTGAACCTGGAGCTCTCCAATTCAGCTACACTGCCTGGTCAGAAAGTTCCACACAGCTCTGCCTCCTCAGTGTCTCCTTGGTGCCAGGAACAGAGACATGCACTATACATCCAGCCTTCTGCATGGGTGCTGGGTTCTAAGCCCAGGTCCTCATGCTTGTACAGGAAGTGCTGTATTGGTGGAGCCATCTTTCCAGCCTCTGGTGTCAGAATTTAGGTAAATATTTTTCTAAAACAGATTCTGACAGAAAGAGAAAAGGTTTAGGTCAGACAGTGGCCTTCCTATTTTCCTATTTTCTACCAGGTATATAAAACAACAACAACAACAACAATAATAATAATAGTAACAGTAATAACAACTGAAGAAAATAGGAAACAAAAATAAAGCTACCTTGCTGTATGACAAATACCATGCTAGGCACCACGTGCCTGTCTTGTGCTGTCTTCATAACTGCCTATGGGATAGGCACTATACCAGTCTATATTTCAGATGTTTGAAAACGAAGCCCTAATCAGAGTCGGCATGAGGCTGGGGAGCCTACAAGAGGCCGCGCTATGGTGACCACAGCTCCTGATGACTATAGAACTAGCTTGCATTTCTTAGCTTCTTGGGATCCACAGTAACAACAGACAAGGACCTGGGAGTCTAGAGTTGACATTATATCAACGCCACCAGGTAGCAACCCTCATGGGAACAAGAGGTACCCAAGTGTGACAGTTAATATGCTAACTTGACAGGAGCTAGAATCACCTAGGAGACAAAGCTCTGAGTATGCCTGTGAGGGAGTATCTGGATTAGGTCAGCCTCTCAGCATGTCTGTGAGGGACCGTGTATACTGAGACCGAATTAAAAGGAGAAAGTGAGCTGAGGGAGCAATTCATTTCCCCACTTCCTTTTTGCAGATGCGATGTGACCAGCTGCCTTCCCTGCCATGGCAGGTTGTACCCTCAAAATATGTGCTAAGATATTTTCTCCTTTAAGTTGCTTTTGTCGGGGTATTATCATAGCAACAGAAAAAGTAATTAAGACACTAAGTAATCCGGATTTCTTTTGGTCCATTTAGGTCTAGGCTGCCTTTGCCCTCTCAGTCCAGAGCACCCATCCTCCAGGAGATAAGGTCTGGGAAAACAGACCTGAGTGGCAAATAGGTGCCTTCATGCACTGACCAGGCCAGCTAAGAGAATGACTGGGGATGCCCCTCTCCAGTCTTGCTAAAAGCTGGACCTGACTTCACCTCCTTGAATCTTCAGCTCTGCAGCATGCACTACACAGGGCTTATAACATATTTTGTCTCATGCCTTTGGCTACTATCCTAAGAGGTGGCCTTGCCTCCTCAACTAAGCCATAAGTCCTCTTTGTCTTACTGTCTCTTCCCTGTAGTGTTTGGGACAGTCTACAGTCTTATGAGATCACCAATACATACAATAATAATTAAAGAAGTAGCAGCCCTGAGAACAGTTATTCACTAGGATCCTGTTTACACTTTTTTTTGTCCAAACAAATCTGGTGTTCCTTTAAGGAGGGAGTCTTCAAGTCCTCAGTGTCCCAAAGTGAATGCTTGGCTTTAATAGGATACTGTAATTGCATTTCACAGCACATTCCTGTGCGGGCACCTACATGGAGGACAGTCTTAAGCCAACAGGACAGAAATATAAACATGGTTGGCCTGCCTTAGAGCCAGCAGGGGACTCACTTCTCAAACATCCAGGCATCTAACATAGAGCCAGACACAGAGCTATGAACAATAACTCTTGCTGAGCCAGTACATGAACAGATTAAGATCTATTAGTCCCAGCACTTGGGAGGCAGAGGCAGGTGGATTGCTGTGAGTTCGAGGCCAGCCTGGTCTACAAAGCAAGCCCAGGACAGTCAAGGCTAACACAGAGAGACCCTTGAAAAACAAAACCAAACAACAACAAAGATCTAATTATACAGGGCCAGACACTCATGTGCTGAGGCAGGAGATTGTCACTGAGTTCAAGACCAGCCTGGGTTACACAGTAAGTTTCAGGTACAGTATGAAACCTTGTATTTTAAAAGGAGGGGGAAGCTAAAGTTCTAGCTGAGTTGGTGCTGCAGAAGCACCAACTCACAGCACCACACGAGCCAGGCATGTTTGTGCACACCTGTAATCCCAACACTTGAGGAGCAGAAATGGGAAATCAAAAGTTAAAAGCCCATCTTCACCTACATACCTAGGTTTTTGGGGCCAGCCTCGGCTACATGAAACCCAATGCAGCAATAGCTAGTGAATGGCTGCATGCTAACACATGTAATTCCAAATTTCTCCCTATGCTAGGCCAGGCTACACTCAGACTTATAGGAAACAAAGTCCCTTCCATATGAGCAGCCGGTGAGTAAGGCAAATCCTTTATTAAAACGTCAAGACCCTAGGCTGTCCAGATGGCTCAGCATGTAAAGACGCCTGTCAACAACTCTGACAAGCTGAATCTGATCCCTGGGATCCATGTACAACTGTCTCCTGCAGGTAGTCCTCTGATCTCATACTTGTAGAGTGGCACATGCAAACCCCTACCCCTACATAAAATGTCATTTTGAAACTTGAAAAAAAAAAATCCAAGGGGCTAAAGAGATTGCTCAGCCATTAAAAGTACTAGTTGCTCTTGCAGAGAACCTGGGTTTGGTCCCCAGCCCACAAATAGAGATGTACAAGTACTCCAGTTCCTGGGATGCAGCTCCTTCATCCAGCCTTCGCAGAGACAAGGCATATACACCGTGCACTTACATGCACACAGGCAAAAAAACTCATGCTCATGAAATAAAAATAAATATTTTAAGAAAATAAGGTTTTTTATGTATATGCTAGGAATTGAACCTATATGCTGTGAGATCAGACAGAGCTCTTAACAGCTAAGCCATCTCTTCAGCACCCCAAATAAACACATCTTTCTTTTAAGTCCCAAAATCCTCACTTAGGGACTCCCCACTCAAGCTTGGTACAGAGACCCCGCTGGTCTTTAGCCACTCTAGCCTCCTCTCTGGGGCCTGACACTTTGAACACCACAGAGCAGATTTATTCTGTCAGCCCAGAGGCCTGTGATGGATGCTACGCAGGTGTCTCATATAAATCTTCAAGAGCCTTCCCTGCATGGAGCCAAGTAGACACTTTAATCATCAGGAGCAAAGAAAACAAAATGCCTCATGCATTTTCATTTTTATCTCAGTAAAAGAGCACAATCAATTTGTCAGCATGCAGTAGCACTTCTTGCCAAACACCACTTATTTTAGACTAAAGCTTTCTCAGCTATACAAACACTGAATAGACACAGGCAGCACCCCAACACACGCTCTCTTTGCCTCTTTCTGTTGTGAGAGTCCCACACATCACATAACTGTCTAGACCCCATACGCTGCCTCACAGCTAGAGCGCCGCTCCCCAGTTCCGCTCCCTTCTTTCCTTTGACAATCATTCCTGGAAACAGATATTTAACTGATGAGAAACCTAAAAGAAGCCCTCCTGTGTGACTTAACATGAGTGATAACTGGGAAAAAGAATAAAGTAACTCAGTTAATAAAACACATGGTCATACTGAACACCTCATTTCTAACTGGTTTCAAAGTATAACCCATCATGGCTGTTTGTCACTGAAAAACTCCATACTGGAACCGTCCACGTTTCTTGACTTTCCTTCTAAGTAAGTAACTGGAGAGGGGATTTGCTCAGGAAAATGTAATAACAAGAGTGAATTCAGAGCTTCTGAAAATCACCTTGTCAGATTAGAAAGCTCCTCAAGCAAGCCCTCACAAGCCTGGGTTCTGAAAGGCTGAGCTGTGCCTATGCTAGGGTAGGTGGCTGGTGCTCAGCCGTGGAGAGTGTACAGCACAGCCTAAGTCACTAACTCTAGGAGAGAAGATGCTCTGGGAATCCACTTCCTCCCAAAAGCAGCTTGAACCTGAATCTCCACCTTGAAAACACAATTCACATACAATGTTCAAAGCTGAGGATAGGCAGAGGAACCATCAGCTCATCCTGATCTCTAGGCTCAATCCAAGAAGTTACAGATCTCCACCTCAGAAGAAGATTGTTCTAGGCCCACTGCATGCTGGTTGTTAACTGCCTCAGTTTCTAGCTCACCATATTGGCATCCCAGTTTTCTCAGCTTATTTGGCTGGAGGTGACTTCCCCATCCCTTTGTGTATATGTATGTATATATGAGTCCACAGGTGTGTATGCATATTTCTGTGGATGTGCATGCATATATGAGTGTATGCATGTGGATAGCAGAGGTCAACTTTAGGTATTCTTCAGGATTTGTGCCCTTTGTTTTGGTTTTTAAATTTTTTATTACATTATTTATTGGGAGGTTGATTTCACACTGGCACAATGTGAACGTGGAGGTTAAAGAACAACTTGTTGAAAATGGCTTTTTGAGACAGCATCTATCATGGGAACCAGGGTTTTGACAGCAAGCCCCAGAGATCTCTCCAGTTCTAGGATTACATGCCATCTCATCCAACTTGTTATGAGGCGCTGAGAATCATACTGAGATCTTCATGATTGGTCCCTTTAAAACCAACTTACAGCAGGCGTGCTGGCACACACCTTTAATCCCAGCACTTGGGAGGCAGAAGTAGGTAGATCGCTGTGAGTTTGAGGCCAGCCTGGTCTACAAAGCAAGAGTCCAGGACAGCCAAGGCTACACAGAGAAATCCTGTCTCGGAAAACAGAAACAAAAACAAATAAACAAAAAGAGTAGCTCATTAAGAAAAAAACCACAATTTCTAAAGCCAGGAGCTCACAGCTTCCTGATTAGACAGACGACCGACCTCCCCTCCTCCCTGAACAGCGGCAAGGCCTTTAGCCAGCTGCAGAAAAAATACAAACCCCAGACAGGCAAAGCAAACAAACAAACAAAAAAGTGACTCTTTAAAACAAGCAAGCTTCTCAAAGCTAGACCTTCCTAACCAAGGCAGGAACCTAAATTCCTTTGAGAAGGCGCTCTTGCAAATACTTGTGGACCCAATAACTTATCAGAGTAGGGGAGCTGCCAGGATCCCTTGAGGAAGACAGAAAAAAGGCCTCTCCTGGTAGCAGGCGCTAGCGAGGGACTGAGAAGCCTCACGCCTCTGAACTCGGAAGGCCTAGAAGGGAAGCTCAGGCTAAGAAAGTCAAGTCGAAAGAAAGAAAGAAAGAAAGTCCAGTCTTTGGGGAGAGGTTTTGAGATTAAAGATGATTATTTTCTATGTTGAAAATAGAGGAAGACACAGTGACACAGTGCTTATGGATTCCATTTGAGTATGTTTCTCTTAGCATACAGATAATTTTTCAGTGACGATTTTGGTTTTGCAAACCCTCTAGAGATCAGAATGAGACTGACTTGGAGAAGGAAGAGTCTGAGAAATTAGATGCTAAATTGAAGGCCACAGGGCAGAGGTTGGGAGAATCTTTGAATCAAAATAGGGAAGCTTCAGAGACAGCCAATCTGGAGGTTACAATAGCACCAAAAGAGGTATTTCCAGATGAAAACAATCCACAATGGTTTGAAGAAATTGCAGAATGGCAGCCCGTTGAGATGCTGGCTAGAAAGGCTTCAGCTACAGGCCAGCCTGGTCAGATTGGATACTGTTTGTGTATTGTCAAGGTTCAATTAATGGATGAAGGTCTATATGCTAAAGTAGAAATGTGGATCCTGTTTGGTGTGGCCTTAGAACAAAGTCTCGCAGTGTCTTGTGTGCTCCATGTTACACAGATTAGAGAACTGAAACACATGCACCATGACATAAGTTCATATGCAGAATCCCAATGCACTTTTGCCTTAAATTCTGGAGAGAATGATTCCAAAGTTACACATTTGTTAGAGCTGGTGACTGTCTTGGAGATGCATTTGCAAATTGGGGCTGATGGTGTTTCAGCATGTGCATCCGCTGGAATACAACATTTTTAAGATGTTATGACATGCAACATGTTATAGAATTAACTTATAATCCTATATGTCAAACAATTATGGAAAGATCTAACAGTAATTTTTAAAAGATGGTCATTAAACAGAAGAGGAATATAATATCTCCCAAAATAGATTAAATAATGGTATATTGGTTTTAAATTTTTTAAATGAGGTAAGTAGCACCCCTGCTAGAATACACTGTATTTTAGAAAGGACTGCTGAATTAGATCAGCATATACAGGTCCTAATTCCAAAATGGAAGACAGAAAACATGTTGCATTGAGGAGGATAATATTCCTTCCCCCCTCCCACCCTCCGAGACAGGGTTTCTCTTGCAGTCCTGGCTGTCCTAGACTCACTTTGTAAACCAGGCTGTCCTTGAACTCACAGCGATCCACCTCCCTCTGCCTCCCAAGTGCTGGGATTAAAGGTGTGCGCCACCACGCCCGGCGATAATATGCTCTTATCTCAACAGGAAACAAAAAGCCATGTGTTCCATCAAAACTGATAAAAATAAGATTTAACAGGGGGAGACCTCCTGAAGATCTTGGCTGCAGACAGAAGGAAAGAAAACAAGAAGACCAAACAGAACATGGTTGTTCTGGTAAGAGATCACATCCAAAGATCTAGGTCTGTGTAATCCTGCTGTAATACAAACATGCCTTTAATCCAGGAGACACAGGCAAAAAGACCTGAGTTCAAGGCAACCCTGGTATAGAGCAAGTATCAGGTAAAGAAAAGCTTAGGTCCAGGCCTTTAATCCCAAACGAAGGTAAAGTTAGTTTGTAAAAGGAAGCACCCATGTTTGGAAGTGAGTGGCAGAAAAGGTAATTTGACAGGATAGGATACTCCCAGCTCTCGGGAGAAGAGAGAGGAAAAGGAAGCTACTTAAGAGGCAGTTTTACCAAGGGAGGAGGCAGTTTTTACCAGGACAGTAATAGAGATGGGTTGCAGAGAGAGAACTTAGGTGAAGACGGAAGACCCAGAACGTGAGAAGCTATAAGATTAGAGCAGATTGCTGAGATAGTTTGAGGCCAAGCAGAGCAATTTGGGGCCAAGAGAAGCTAGATTAAATAAATCAGCTGGGAGAAGAGTTTGAGCAAGAACAGCTGAGTTGAACCAGCCAGCCAGTCCAGAGCTCAGAAAGAACAAGTAAGGGTGAGCTTATTAAGCAGTTACATCTCAGAGGCTAAAACACAGTAGGCCTACAGAGGCTAGAAGCTTCCAGGACTCAGCCTAGGTTAGCAGGAGGCAGTTAGCCTTCCAGACAATTGAGCCAGGAGAATAAAATTACTTTTACAGACAGGTAACACAATTTGCTGATCCCTCCACATGGGAACAGCTTTGAGACTGACTGAGACATGAAAAATGTCTCCAGCCAGGACTTCAGCTGTGCATGGCCAATAAATCTTTGGCTACAAAATCCCCAGGACTTTCCATGTTATTCTTTTAAATAGCATAGATTTAAAAAAAATGGTTTTTTTTTTACAAATAATCATCTTTGATTGACCTGTGTTCAGTGCACAACATGTACATATATTAATACAAAAAGTATAATACCTTTGAAAGTTAATATTTTGCAGAGCAAGAGGACCAGACACCAAAACAGAAAAGATAAGTTAGCCCAGGTGATCCTACCTCATGGATGGCCTCAATGACAATGTTTCCTTGAAAATCTTCATCTGGGACAATCTAAAAACAGCTATTTAGATTGTCCAGCATCACAGTCTGTTCCAGCCAGGACTTCAGTTAACTTTTTCAACATGCAGAGACTGGACAGCAAAAGTTACAGGTAACTTTGTTAAGACCGGACAATATCTCAATTTCCTTGTCACCTCCCCCACCGCAAAAGAAAACTACATGCCATTCCCATGGGGGGGGGGTGGATGGTTTGTGGTTAGTCAATGGGTGATAGATCTTTTTTATTGTTTAAAGGGGTTGGTTATATGAATTATAGTAAAAGTGTCGATTATTGAATCTACATTTAGACCAAACAAAATTAATAGCAAAAAATATTGCATTGGTATAGATCTTTGTATATTAAGATAGATATAAGATGACGTTTGGGCTGGGCGGTGGTGGCGCACGCCTTTAATCCCAGCACTTGGGAGGCAGAGGCAGGCAGATCACTGTGAGTTCGAGGCCAGCCTGGCCTACAAAGTGAGTCTAGGACAGCCAAGGCTACACAGAGAGACCTTGTCTCAAAAAACCAAAAAAAAAAAGATGATGTTTGGTTACAGAATGATAAGGTATTGTACCTATGTAATTCTTAAAGCTGCAATATTAAGTTCTAGTCATTTTGAAAGTTACTATTATGAACTGTTTAGGATAAGTAAGAAATGTATATTAGTCAGACCATTATACTCATAGTCATGTTACATACTAATTTAGTTAATTACAAAAATATATTTCCTAGATTGGCAGATAAAAAATAGCTAGAGGCAAGCAATTCAGATAAGATAGATGCATAGATGGTCTTCAAAACCTCAGAGATCTACAGAATATGGCATTTTAAAGATTGTATTAACTTAAGGCTGCTTCAAAGAACATCAAAGGCTTCGTTTGAGACAAGCTAGCCACTGGGTGATAAAATGTCCTGGTATCAATTACAGACAGAATACTGTCTAAACAGGACAAACTAGATGCTGAAGAGTGACTATCAAGCTTTTCAAGGACAAAGTAGGCAAGTCCTTTATAATATCTGCTTCACAGAAAAGTCTGTTAAATATTCTGATCCAGAAGGCTGAAGATGATGTTGCAATGCCATAGAAAAAATTTTAAGGACTGTCCAGGCAGCTCAATATCTATGTCATTTCTACATTTTTGGAAGCTGCTTGCTTGCACTTCCTACATATTTAGGTAATATTTATTACTTCTTAAGTCTCTGATGGTGTTTAAGACTAGATAATTATAGTTTCAGTTAAACTTAAATTGTTTAGGATGACAGAATTGATAGACAGTAAAATACTTTATCCAAGGATTTCCAAATATACAAATATAGCTCTTATGTAATAATTTTCATAGTTGTTATATTACATATAGGTTGCTAATGTATGCAAAGGAGGCTTTTATTAGACTAAAAGGGAGAAATATAGGCATAAGGTTATTGAGTAGTTTAAATTCTGATTTCCTGTCCAAATGTTATATAAACTCTGCTCCCCAACTGTCCTCCTGATATGTGAATAAAACAGCTTATAGCTAATCAATGAGCAGGGAGAAGAATAGGGCTGGACTTCCTGCTCGTCAGGGGAGGAAGACTTAGAAGAGGAAGTAGAGATTCAGCCACCAGGAGAGGTCCAAGGAAAATCAGGAGGAAGGAGCTGGAGCCAAGGAAAGCAACAAAATGCAAGTAGCACTGAGATGTTTGCTGGGAGTAAGACAAAATAGCACAGAGGGTTAAGAACAGACTTAAACTGCTCACGATTGTGTTGTGAAGCTCATTTTTAAACAAAAATATGAGACTCTCAATTATTTGTGTGGTAGCTGAGTTAAGAGAGAAACTAAGATAAACACAGTTGTATAAAAATAAAAGTAACAGAAGGTTCACCTGCTTACAGCTACTAAATCTAAACAGTTCTAGGTGTTGCTTCAAAAATGCAGTGCACTCACTGCCTTCTCTGCACGTGATCGAAGATGCTATAATAGTGCACCAAGGTCTCATTCCTCCCACGGTGCAAATAGAAGACTGAGGAATTAAGGTACTCAAGTCTCGAAAAGCACATATTCACCACAAGATGGTAGAAGTGCTAGACATTTTCTTTCCTATAGAATACTACTTAGTCTTCCTTCCTGGAGGTATCCTGAACCATCTTTATTTGAAGAACATTTCGCTAAGAGTCACAGTTTAGACACTTGGAGGTTCTGACATTAACAGAACTAATTCTGGGGTATAGAACATAAAATAAACACTCTGGTTCCAGGAACTTAAGGCAAAAGATCAGAGATACATTTTGTTTTCTCAAGATGCCAGGACTGTACAAGACTGTCTTGTCCTGGCCATGCCCCCAAGGGCACAAGAGGCAATGCTGAGCTGGTCATCCAGGATCAACTTTACTCACAAGGGACAGGAAGCTTGGTGTGTGTATGTGTGGAGGCCAAAGAGCAACCTCCAGGCACCATTCACCTACTTGGTTTGTTAGTTAGTTTGCTTGCTTCCTTGCTTTTTGAGAAACAAGGTCTCTCAGTGGCCTGAAACTGGCCAAAGAGAGTGGGCTGGCTGCCCAGTGAGCCCCAGAGATCTGCCTGCATCTGGCTTTCTGGTACTAGGGTTACAAATGTACCATCACACCCAGCACATGGATTCTGGGATGGAACTCAGGTCTGTATGCTTGTACAGCAGCACTTTTCCAAACTGTGCTATCTCCCCAGTTCCCAAAGACTGCTTTCTAAAGTGTGTCATACCTCCCTCACCCTATCACCATCTAGCCTTCACTGCCAGAAGCCAGGATGGACCTGCTAAATCCTGATCATAAGAAAGTCATGACAGCTTTGGGGAGGGGGGGGCACCTGCAGAGACTGGTATACCAACCACGGACCATGCATGGTGAGGATCTACACCCTCTGTTCAGATGTAGTCAATAGGTAGCACAGTCTCCTCGTGGGTGCTGTGTTATGGGGAGCAGGGGCTACCCCTGACATGGACTCTGGTGCCCACTCGTTGGTCACTTCCCCCCGTCAGGGCAGCCTTGACAGGACACAGAGGAAACAGATACAAGCAGTCCAGATGAGACTTGATAGGCCGGGGTCAGATGATAGGGAAGGATGGATCTCCCTTTCTGAGGGTTAGGGGAGGAGAGGAAGAGGAGATGAGGGAGGGAGGATGGGACCGGAGTCCACGACGGAGAGGGCTACAATCAGGATGTAAAGCGAATAAATCAAAACTAAATCATTGACGAAGGAAACAAACAAAAAAAAAAAAAACAAAAAAAAGAACAAAAGGCAAGACAGACTTTCAGTTCCTAGAGCAGAACATCAACAGTTTCCAAAGGGAGGCTCTGCAGGGCTTGCCTTAATGGCAAATGAACCTGCTGTAATTAGCATATTAATAGCATTTGATTTCTAACACTCCAAGAATCTCTCTCCAACCTCCTTACCACAAGGTTCTGAGGTAATCACAGAACAAAGAGCACAGGAGGAGACTGTGTGCCCCACCCACCCACCCACTTCAGGTGCTGGTACTCACACAAGCTTCTCCTAGCTTTCTTCCCACAGGACAGCATCCTGTCTCCCTCTAAGTAGAAAGAGCTCATTTCAGACCCACGTGGAAACACTCAGCCGAGAAAAAGAGGCTTTCTGGGAGCAAGCTTTGTGTGTGGACTAGTCAGTCCCCAGAAGAAGACTGGCAGCTCTGAGGATCAGCCAGCATGAACTCCTGAGAGATGAGAAGGCCAGAGTGAATGCATGCCTTAGTGCAGGAGGGAAGGGGCAGGGAGGGTGAGCTACCAAGACCCCATACTTGCCATGGGCTGCATTAAAAAACATCCTCCCACTAAGCCAGGCGTGGTGGCACACACCTTTTATCCCAGCACTCGGGATGCAGAGACTGGCGGATCCCTGTGAGTTCGAGGCCACCCTGGTCTACAAAGCGAGTCCAGGACAGCCAAGGCTACACAGAGAAACCCTGTCTCAAAAACAGAAAACAAAACAAACAAACAAACAAACAAAAAAATCCTCCCACTAAAGATGTGGCTAAACAAAACTAGGTGGCAGCTGGCCCAAGGTGCAGGTGTGAGGCTAGCTCTGAGACCTGTTTGTGCTGCTCCAGGGAATGGCATCTGGAAAGCTGGTCTTTTCAGAGGGCTATGGCTATATGCTATAAATATAAATACCCACCTGAACAAACAGAAACAGGCACGTGAGCCCTAGCCCTCTTTCCCAGACTTATCTTCTCCACTTAACTACCATGCCCTTCAGTAGGCGTGCCACAAAAAGCATTTTAAAGGCAGGTATTTGTTACCCACATCCACACTCCTGTATTGTACGGACAGACTCCCTAACAGTCAGGTGGCCAGTGAACTGAAAAGATGGGTCATCAACTTCCAGAAAACGTCTCAGGGTGGCTGCTTGTTGAAAGAACTTGAAAGATTTTTTTTTTCTTTTTTTCCTTTTTTCTACTTCCTTGAAACTATGTGGTAGCTGGAAGTCTGGGTCTGCTGACACAGAAAAGTCAACGAACAGCCTAACTGGAGATATCATTCATATAAGAAAATATTCAAGGTACTCACACTCAAACTATCCAGCCAGTAGGCACAATCATGTCTCCATCCAGAGAATATTCTATGTTACTTTCAAACATCTCTTACTACATTCTACCATTCACCCACAGTCACTTCGCCCAGGAAGCTTCCTAGGAGTACATCCGAGGCTAACAAAACAAAACAAAACAAATAAACATTCCTTGTATTGATGCTATATGGGTACAGTGGTTAGGATAAGGAGTCAATGGGCCTAGGATTCAACCCAAGCTCTCTCAGTTCATAATCACATTACATTAGGAAATGACGTCACATCTGTAAGTCTCAGCTCAGCTCACAGCAGGAAGGCCCAAGATTTCCTGAGGGTTAGATGACAACACAAGTAAAGATCCCCCAAACATGGCACATACCTGACATCTTTTCCAAACATCAGCCACACATGAGCTACCTTTACTCAAACGAAAGCCTGTAACTGTGACAATTGTCTCAATACAGTCATGTCCTGCATTAAAAAATTCTAGCAGTGACACACAGGATCACACTCCAAAATGACAGCCAAGTCTTCTCAGTTTGTAAAAGCATACTCTTTGTCTGCACAATGATGAGACTGGCTACATAACTATCTCTTGTTAAACTGGGCGTGGTGGTGCACATCTGTACTCCCAGCACTTGGAAGGCAGAGGCAGGTGGATCTCTGTGAGTTCTGGGCCAGCCTGGTTTACAAAGCGAGTCCAGGACAGCCAGGGCTACACACAGAGAAACCCTGTTTCAAAAACCCAACAAGAAAATAGAAAAAAAAGTCTCTTGTTAAACAATATGGGATGGTACTGACTTGATATCTCTCCTTATTTTGGGTTTTAATCAAGTCTCCTTCATATCTTTCAACTTAGTCTATCGCAGCTGTAACATATGGAGCTTATGCTATAGTTGTGATTTTCTTTCATACAGAATACATTAAAACAAAAGGATAATATATTCAGTCACTGCTAAACCACCCTAAATCATATCACACACCAAGAGGTATGGCTACCACCCCTATGGTTCTGACACAAACATTGAGGAGGAAAGTACAAGTTCTTTAAGATGTCTCGTGAATTCCCAGAGGCAGGAGCACAAGGAACACACTAAACATTTGCTTGGTTAGTGCTTAAACGTTCTTGCCCAACCACATCAGCGACCTGGAGAGAAGACCTAGCCAAATTCCATTCTAGCACATTCTGAGGGCTGTCCAAGTTCTTCTGCCATGCTTGATGCACGCTCTAATCAAAAATTACGTGCTAGGGGTGTGGAGATAACCTGTGTTAAAAAAATGTTGGGTGTCTGTAGCATATGTTTGTAATCCCATCATTAGAGAGGCAGACAGGAGAATTGCTGGAGCTCACCGGCCAGTTGACCTAGATGAGTTCCAAGCCAGTGAGAGATTCTGTCTTAAAAATAAAGATGGAGAGCTCCTGAGAAAGAACACCTAAGGTTCCTAAGCATGTCTTCTAGGCCCCAAATCTACACCAAGCATGTGCATATGTTAACACACAAACACATGTAGACATACAAAAATCACATGCTAGAAGTGAGCTGTCTACAGAGAAATCTGCAGTTGCTTGTACAAATGCATCTGTGAAACCCAAATGGATTTTGCTATGATAAGATTTGATTCATTTCATGGATTCCTGGCAAAACGAGTGAAACCTAGCAAGGACTTCACATAACAGGGATTTTTTTTCTCAGTCAAACAAAGAGAATCTTCGAAAAGCACCCTGCACCACATTGTCAGCTAAGAAAGGTCTTCAGCAGTATTTCCATCATGATTCTTACACGGAGCTGTGGTGACACTCTGAAAGTGGCAAAGCCCAAATAAAGCATAATCTGTAACAAGGATGCTATGGCTAGCTCCTGTGTCAGCATCACTTTTGAGAAATGGAACCATTTCAATAGAAAATTATTGGCTCGGCCAATTAAGAAGCAACCATGTAAAATGCCTTTCCGTATTTATTTTTGATTTGGCAAATTCATACTAACTCAGACCAGAAAGAAACTTACTTCTCCCACCGCCTCATCTTCCTATGCCCACATGTGAGGCTGGGAAAAATGAGGCAGGTGTGTAGGTGGCAACTGCTTGAGACCAGAGACTTGGAGACCTACAAGAAAATGGAATCTTAGCTAAGTAGGAGGCCCACCAGGCAGGTAAGGACTGAACCCTTCAGCTTGCTGAGGTTTGCAAATCTCAGGTTAAAAATGACAATGATCTTTCTCTGGTGAGAATTCTCTGTTTAACTCTGTACCCCATTTTTAAATTGGATTATTTGGTTTGATGGTGTTTAATTTCTTGAGTTCTTTATATATTTTAGATATTAGCCCTTTGTCAGATATAGGATTGGTGAAGATCTTTTCCCAATTTGTAGGCTGTTGCTTTGTTCTATTAACAGTATCTGGACACAAGGGGCCTGCACAGACTGATGCACCAGCCAAGGACAATGCATGCAGAGAACCTAGACCTCTGTTCATTCTCCATGGATGGAGGGTAGGGTAGGGTGAGGTGAGGGCACTGCTGCTGAACCTCTGACATGCACTCTGGTGCCCATGATTTGGTCACTGCCCCTTGGCAAGATGGCCTAATGGGCACACAGAAGAAGGGGATGCAGGCTGTCCTGATGAGACCTAATAGGCTGTCACCAGACAGTTAGGACAGAAGGGCTCCCCATCAAAAGTCTAGGAGAGGGTACAGGCAGAAGAAGGAGGGAGGGTGGGAATGGGAAGATAAGAGGGAGAAGATAGCAATCAGGATGTGATGTGAACAGATTATAATAAGTAAAATAGACATTTTAAAAAACTGACATTGATCTGATGAGCAACTAGGAACTGGGGCAAGCCAGGCATGACCTGTAAATGGGTAACCATAACCAAGGCAAAAATTTAGAACCTCATTTGTAAAGCAAAAGTGAAAAGACCACCTACTGGTTTCAATAGTTGGATGTGACCCTGCTCAGTGCTTGCACAGCATGTATCTCACAAGGCCCTGGGTTTCAACCCTAGAGCTACCAAAAAAAAAAAAAAAAAAAGGAGAAAAAAAAATAGCACTTCACTAGCCGTGAAGGACCACATGAGGACCTTTATGAGCTCAGGGAGGCTGCCACAGTCTCCACTGGGAGAAAAACACACCTAAAAGAACAGCCCATGCATGGGGTCTGGGTGCTAAGACCCACCAAAGGCTGCTGGTCACAGAAATCCCAGGGATCCTGGAGTAGTGATGGCTACTGAATCCGTCCTGGGTGGGAAAGCTAGCTTTCAGATGAAGGTCTGGCTGAAAGTAACCCCAGAAAGAGCTGTTCAGAGGGCTGATCCAGCCCTAAAGCACACCTCTTCTGTCCCTCCTATACATGATCTCACCAGGCTCCACGTCTAAGGACCCTCCTCACTGCAACTTGGCTGATGTTCATGAGGACTCCTGCGAGGTAGGGGTTATTTGCCCCATGGTACAGATGAAGAACTAACGACAAAGGCCAGCCTACTTCTAGCCCAGGACTCACTTAGAAGCCATTGCATTCCTTCCAGAGCTCTGCAGCAAAGTCTGACACATCATTTTATCACTGTGGTTCCTTCCAGAACTCATACTGCTTGGCTGCTGTGTTTCCTGCACCTTCGTAACAGCTAAGCCACAATGGCTGTAACCAGATACAGCAATAACTCCTTGACTCCATCTTATGGACCATGGAGCCTTCTGCCCTCTGACTCTTCCCCCTCTGGCCAAGCCATAATCTCTGCCTGACTATGAGAGTGACCTACACTGAGTATCATCCTGCTCCCAATTCAACTTTATAATGATAGAATGCACAGGCAGCTGAGAAATAGTAGTGGGAGTTGTCACTCAACTCTGATTGCTCACCAAAGTCTTAAATAATGTCTCCTAATGGTGCCCAGGACTTCAACAACAGCCCTCCAGTGGTGGCAAAAGTAGGCAAGGCCAGAGTCTGTCACACCCTCAGGATCCATTGGTCAATCATCTCGGAGGACTTAGAATCCTCAGTGTCTACCAGGGATGGAGATGTAAAGCATCAGGGCTATGCACCTGTCCCTAAGGTTTCTACTGTGATACCTACCTTCCTTCCAGGGCACTTCACAAATGCCTGGGTATCCAAGCCTTCACCAGTTTTTCCAGAATTGGGATCTAGCCAACTGCAGCCAACTCCTGTAGCACTGGCTCCTTCAGGGTTCCCTATCTGATACCTACGGGTATATTATGTCTCCTGTTTGAGTAACCAGTTCTCTGAAGCCCATGAGGGAACAAGCCTGGCAGTGTCCAGCATGCTGACCTGTCAGAACCTATTCTCTCACTCGATAGCAACAGGGTAGATTCTCATGAACACATTCTTCTGTGAGGAAGACCAGATGAACACAACTGCTCTCCAGCTCTGCATGGAGCCTTGGTTATTTTCCTTCCTCATGTGTACATTTATAAGTCAGTCCTTACTTCCCAAAGGGATCTACAGCATCTTCCCACGAAACCCTGTCAATTGTTTTTTGTCAATTGACAAAACATGGTCAATTGTTTCCGAGAGGAGAGGGGAAAGTCAAATGATTTCCCCCAGTACAACGTAGAAGATATGGAAATGTAAACAAAGAGGGAGCAGGTGGGTAACCAGGGGTGGAGCACAATTCAAAGCCTTAGCTCCACGATGGCTCCTTAAGCACCCCAGTGTATGCACAGTGCACTGAGACCCAACCTTGTGATTAAGAAGAGACAAATAGAAAGGACTACTGTGCTCACCCATGAGGACCCCTGAAAGGTAGGGGACCTCATTCTACCCCTCCCTCATGGAGAAAGCAGGAGCAGGGACTAAGGCAGAAATAGCCATGTATTCTAGGCAGGCAACACAGGGAACAAGCAAGGTTCCTTGTCTTTTTCTGCTGCGCAGTCTCTGCCTCCCAGGGAAGGTTTAGGTCCTACGAGGAAAGGCCTTAGTGGGCCTTCTTGCCAAGCAAGGAGTTGCCTGCAGGCATTATATAAAGAGGCCAGAGTGGGCTAGAAGACAAAGAGCTAGGAAGCAGAGACTAAAGATATTTGAAAAATCTCCAAACATGTCCAACTCGTGGCCTGTGGGATCAATAGAAGACAATATGATTTTTTTTTAAAGCTCAAAAGGAAATCCAGGTGTTTATAGCACACACCTTTAATGCCAGCACTAGAGACAGAGGCAAGTGGATCTCTGCAAGTTCGAGGCCAGCCTAATCTACAGAGCTAGTTCCAGTACAGCCAGAGCTACACAAAGGAACCTTGTCTTAAAAAAAAACAAAAAAAAAAAACAAAAAAAACCCTAAGGTCATAAAGTTGGCTTTCCCAGAGCTCCCACCTCCACAATGAGCCAATACCTGCCTTGCTGCCCTTTTGGCATCTGAGTCATTTCTCATCATATCTGTGCAGGTGGACAGGACTCAAACAGTCAGCAATTTTGCCTTCTGAATACCCAGGCTAGTGATGCGAATGTGCTTGGAAGCACGTGCATACAGACACACAAAATACACACTTCTATAAGCATGTATATGCCACACTGGCATATTACTCATACCTACACAATATTCAGTAGGAGAACATCCGCAGACTCTTCTAGAAGGACAGGAGTAACACATAGCACAAACTAGTCTTTCCTCAACTAGGTGCCACTTTGCTCCTCAGCCCCCAGTTCAGAGTAGTCAGCCAAACTGGTTTGAGACATAACCACACTCAATAGGCAGAAAAACAGGCCAAACAGGACAGGAAATTGATCCAAAAGATTGCCTTCCTTCCATCTCTAAGAGACTGGTGCCCATGCCGGGCGTGGTGGCACACACCTATAATCCTAGCACTCGGGAGGCAGAGGCAGGTGGATCACTGTGAGTTCCAGGCCAGCCTGGTCTACAAAGCAGGTCCAGGACAGCCAAGGCTACACAGAGAAACCCTGTCTCGAAAAACCAAAAAAAAAAAAAAGAGAGAGAGACTGGTGCCCCACTCCTCAGACCCATGGGGATGCTGGTCTGCTATATCCTCAAAGAAACCACTCCTGGGAGATATATCAGGAAAGCCTAGCTAGCTCATTCTACAGGCTGGCTTCTCCTGCAGCCTCCATCAAGAAGAACCCATAAGCCCCATAAGATATCCCAGGAAGGCTCAGAAACGGGCCAGTCCTCTCTGTTGACATTCAAGTGGTCAACGGGTGGTAAGAGACTGCACCCCAACTTGAGGGCCCAGCCCACACGACTCCAGGGAGAACACAAGGCATCCAAGAGCAAGGCCAGCATTGTTACGGGCAGAAGCCAACTTCAGAGGGTACGTTCATCCTCCCAAACCTAGCCTAGAGGTACTTTGGCTTCCCAGTCCATTAAAGATAAATTTGGCCCAGGGAAAGAACAGTCACAGACAGCTGAATAGTGTCAACACTACACCCAGGGAAAGTGCAAGGGCCCCATGCTAGACAGAGCAGCCCCACCAGAGCCAGGGGCCAGCCTGAGGCCTTCTGCAGGCCCAGGTACCTTGCTTCCACTCTATCTCATCTTTCCTCTCTCTTCCTTCCTTGGGGTACCTCTACTGTCTTGCTGGTGTTATATGCTTGTCCACAGCCCCCTAAAGCCCCAGTTTTGGGTTCCTAGAGATAAAGAAGGCACAGCCTTGGGAAGACAGATGCTGGGCCTCTTGATAGTGTGTGTCTTTGGGCAAGGAGCTTCATGATGACAAGCCCCAAATTCCTTTGCAAAATAAGACACCTTCCCTAGGTTAGGAAAAGGGCAGGGTTAGAGTTATTTTTATATAACTGCCTTTGTTTCTCAGTTTCTCTCTACCTGGCTATCACATAAGTAACTGAGGCTCTATTATCTTATTTAAACAAGCTACACAGCACAAGAACTGAGTAGTTATTACTCTATTCTTAACCCTCTAAGCTAATTTAACTTCCTCCCAGCTTACATCCCAGAGACACTTGTACTTTGTAGCTTTCCCTGTTCCAGATCTTTCTACTGATGTCTCCTAGACCTCTCCCATGGCTCAATACCCTAATTTCTCATCTTACTCCTCCTCCCCAGGAAGTCCAGGGCTATTCTCTTCCCTGTTCAGTGAGTGGCTATAAGCTGCTTTATTGGCACACCAGGGAGAGACAATTGGGGAGCAGTGTTTATACAACATTGAGACAGGAGATTCTCAGAACAAGCATTTGAACTACACAATAGCCTTATGTCTATAGCACAGAGAAATACAGTGTCTACCATATAAGACCTTAATCAGTGGTAGTGATAATAATCATTTTTATTCTGTTTCTATAGCTCATAGAGGTTAACCAAATTGCCCAATGCTTTATAGCTCTTAAACAGACAAGCAAGGATGTGATAAAGTCACTTGGAAGCCAGTTGGTGAGTTTACTCACAATCATAAGAAACCTGCATATTTATGGCAGAGTGCAGATAGAATACATGGGACAGAAAACAAAGGCATTAGACTTATGTATGCTAGGAGTCTCCACTTTTCACATCATCTGAGAAGTCAAAAACTTTCTGAATATAAATTACAAGGAGCCAGAAGGAAAAAAAGGGGGGGGGGTGAGGAGAAAAAAAAAGCAGGTATGGTCTGGGGACACAACTGAGCAGTTACGTGCTTGGTGTGAACTGGAGTTTAGATTCCTGTAAGCCCACTTAAATGCCTGAGGGTGTGATGGCCCATGTCAGGGTGAGAAGAATGGGAAAACCCATATACACCATAAGATCTTCCAGCAGTGCCCATAAATGTGCTAGTCCTCTCTGGTTGACATTCAAGTGGTCAACAGGTGACAAGAGACATCCCACCTTGACCCTCCAGGCCACATGACTCAAGCCTTAGAAGGGACAGGCAGGGGATCCCCAAGGCCAGCTGGCTAGCAAGACTAGCCATATTGGCAAGCTCTGGGTTTGATTAAAAGACCCTGCTTCAGTGAATAAGGTGGATGAGTGATGAAGGTTGATTCCCAACATTAATCTTGGGCCTCCACTTGTATGTACACATACACCTGCACCCATTCATATGTTTTGCCATACACATTCAAAAACATGCATATATACATGCACAGTGCATTACATACAAACACGTGAAAAAAGAGCAAAAACTGGAAGGAGACAATGAGGGAGGGAGGGAGGGAGGGAGGGAGGGAGGGAGGGAGGGAGGGAAGGAGGGAGAGAGGGAGGGAGGGAGAAAGGGAGGGAGGGAGAAAAGGGAGGGAGGGGGGGAGGGAGGGAAGTGAAAAAAACACCTAGAAACAGAAGGCCAATGGAGAGGCTACTGTACCAGTCTGGGCAGAGTGGCAAGTATGAAGACAATGAGGTGAAAAAGGGTAGGGACCCAATCACCATGAGAGACAGGAATCCAAGAGGGGTTCCAGTTAAGAGGTGGGTGGGAAGCTCATATAGATAAATGAAGCTGAGGGCCATACCTCTCCGGATCAGATGGTAACAAAGGGCACCAGCAGCCCCAGAAGAGAGAATCTCGTGGTTGGCCAAACAATGGGACCATGAGAAGTGAGGGGCCTCCTCTGTACTCCACACTAGGTTTATGAAGACATCTCACCACTCAGGACTCCAATTCCAATGGCCTTGAGTCAAACTCAAGGGTGGGGTAACAAAAAGTGCAGGCAGAGACAGACAGTGTGGCATCCATGCCCATCTGCCATCTTCCAAGAGGCCCTGCAGGGAGAAAAGAGTGAGAGGACCAACAGCAGGGGAGCAAGAAACCAGTCCTGGAAAGGAAGGGAAGAGACAGGTGGGCAGTAGGAACAGCTGCTAGCCTGGGGACTTCTGGCAGGTGGTGCCATAGGGCATCCTGGAGCGGGTGTCATCTCCACTGCCCTGACTGTAGGTGAGAATCAGCTCCCGCTGCTCTGCCTCCTCTGTTGCTACCTGAACCCTGGGGGTAGCATCATCAGAAGTAGAAAATGTCTGTGGTCCTGTCTATATAACTGAATTGTGTCCCTTCCTTCAAGACATACAGTAAGCCAGTCACAAATATGTGGAAAAGGCCAGGTGTGGTGGCACACGCCTATAATCCCAGTACTTGGAGGCAGAGGCAGGCAGATCACTGTGAGTTCAAGGCCAGCCTGGTCTACAAAGTGCGTCCAGGACACCCAAGGCTACACAGAGAAACCCTGTCTCAGAAAAAAAAAAAACCCAAACAAACAAACAAATATTTGGAGAGGAAGTGAACGTAGTCCTGCATGTCAAGCCTACTCTGTGCACACATCTTTTGTTATCTACTCTCACCCCAAGGGCAGCTTCAAAGGCTCTCAGAGCTACACTAATCTTTCAGGCTGGAGGCACTGATGATCCTCGTGGCCTGATTCAGTCTCTGTTTAACCTTCACAGTTTTGTGCAGAAAGTCCATCAAAGCAGTATGGACAGTGACCTCCCAAATGTGCCCAAGGTTGTCCACATCATGGAGAAATCACAGCCAACATAGACATGACTTTTTGCTTTGAGGCTATATTTGAATCTAGACTTTGCTTTTGCAGAGCTCTAGGACTCTGCAAAACTTACTATTCTCTCTGACTCTCTAGGTCCTTATTCCCAAAGCATAATTAGAAAATGGCCTCAGGCCCACAGGGTTTTGCATTGATAAATATGACCGTCAGAATTGCCTGGTTAGATGACGCTGACAATGCTGAGCCTACTAACCTAGCAGATCCTGTTCAACCAGTGCCCACAGGTCTATTAACCTAGCAGTTTCCTGTGCAACC
>OU015757.1:78098662-78115124 GCA_907169655.1 Acomys percivali | reverse complement strand
TAGTCTTGTGAGGTATGTTTTGCAGTTGGTAGGAGGCAGGTACATGGTGACTTAATGGATGTAGGGAAAGATGCTCTAGGAAAAGGATGGCTCAGATAATTCCAGTCCCTGGGATTGAACCCACTCACTCACTCACTCATTCACTGGTGTCAGTCGGAAACTAACAGCCCCATTCATCACTTAGATGCAGTGCAACTTTTCTGAGAAATTCAGAAGTCCTCTCAAAAGATCCTTAACTCAGCACCACCGTGATGATGGTAATGGGTATGAGACTGTCTGTTGTCTACCTAATGGCTCTACCAAGTTGACAGAAATGTCTCCAAACAAAGAAATATAATTCAGCAACTTGTTCTATGCCCCCCCACAATTGGAAGCAGCAGAGAAACTATTTGACCTTGTCAACACTGATCCCACCCAGCAACATCACTTCAACAGATGGTCAAGGACCCAGTGCTAGCACTATAACTCCCAGGTCACATTATTTGTTGACTGATGTTAAATAAACACCCAATGAGCAGGCTAAATCAAAGTAGTCAATACGGTTTGGGGCTTTCCTGACAGTTAACCTATCTTTTCCTCTGGGAATGTCACCAGCTAAGCCCTGCTGCTCCTAGGAAAACTTAACGTGTTAGTATATGGCTCTCTCCACAGGGCAATTCCATTCCCCTCAGCCTGCCCACGAGGGCTGCAACACATGGTGACACACTAGGCACAGGAGCCATTCTCTTTCAATAGCTTCCTCACAAGTGTCACTCCTGGTGGGGTTAGGGAGGGCTTTGATTTATTATATAGCTTTTGGATACTTCCTACAGAAAATAATCAGTCCTCTCACTTAAGCCCTGCTTTACTTTTAAAAAATAAAAGAATAAAGTATGAAATGATCCTGAGATAAATAAACAAAAATGTCACACTTTTGCCCAATAGAACCATCGGAGTCACTAAAAAATATCTGTAGTTTTCAATAATCTTTTATCTTTATGATGACATTTCCAATCTTTCAAGCTTTGGACATTCTGAGAATTTCTTTGATTTGAGTCCTCTAACAAACTTACATGAACAATTATCCTATTAACTAATAAAGTTGTGGTTGGGCTCTATCCTTTTCTCTCATGCAACTGTGTCTGTAATCACTTAACTCACGTCTGAGGCTCACATGAAAAGCAGATTCAAGCAGGAAAGATTCCCTGTCTTAATACTTAGTACTGCCAGTAACTGTTCTGGTGTCTAGGCCAAGGGAGTAAGGTCCAGCCAGCCACCTCGCCTGCCCGTCCATCCTGCCACCCATCTGTTCTTTCCTCCATCCACTTCACTGTGCCACAGTGAGGACTGAAATGGAGAAGTGTGACTGTAGCCCTTGAAAACTTCGCATAAAGATGTTACAGGAGACTAAAATTCATGCTCCTTCTTCCAGGAAAGTTCCAATGGGTGGAAATTGCTGCCATTATTCTCCATCTGAACAACTGGTCCCTCATCATCATGAAATGTTCTCAGTCAGGTATCACATCTCTATGTTAGTCACTGTCTTGTGCTCAGCCATGATTAAGCTCTGTTTTGCATACCTGGTGGGTGACACATAGCAAATGCAAAATAAATATTACTAAGTAGATGAGTGTGCAAAACACAACATAGAAGACACAGTATAGAAAGAGAGAGACAGAAACATCTGTTCCTTGGAGTGAATAATGAGTCCCTATGATTTAGTACTGGTTGGAGCGTGGGGCCCAAATGTTTGTGCTCAGATAGTGCTGGGTAGTGGAAAGCTGTAGTTCAAAGCCAAGGGATAATACTGTCTCAGGTGGTCATTCAGCTATGAAAGTCTGCCCACTCACTTATTTAACTGGAATTTATTTTTTATTTATTAACTGGAAAGGGGGTTTTAGACAATATGCTTCCAATTCCTTGAGACAGGGATTCTGTATAAAGCTACCATAACCATGCTAAGTACTCGAGCTGTAGTTTTACAGGGTCATGGGCTCATCCAGGAGCCCAGACTTGTCTTCCTAAACAGTGCAAAAAAAGACCACGACTGGGTCTTATCAATATGCTGATATTCCTTATCTTGAAGGATAAGAGTGGGTAAAGGTGTTAAGTTTAATACCTTCAAGCTTAAACCCCTAAATCTAAACTATCATTACTTTAAGTCAAAAACATTAGCTAAGGTTAAATTTAGTCACAGCAAATAAATGTCATGAATGTTTTAAAAAGAGCCCTAATTTAAAATATTTTGTGTCAATCTTCATCCAGCCAATATTTAATAATCCCTAGTATGTGGCAGGCAGTACTTAGGGAGTGAATGAGGTAAAACACAGACACTTCTAACCCAGAATAGTTGGCCCTGTAGAGAAACAGAAAATATACAAGTAAATGAACAAATGAAGATGACTTCAAATGGGGTTATGAGCAGAGACCATTCAATAAACAGCTCTGCATGAAAGAACACAATTATAGCAGGCTCTGCCTTAGATGGCTCCCCATTGGAGCTGATACTTAGTCTGGGACCTTAAAGTCCTCTGGCAAAACAAAGTGTAGGAAAGAACATTTTAGGTGGAGGGAACAGCAAGGGCAAAGGCCCTAGAGCTGCAAACAAGCTTGAGGAATTCACAGGACAATGAAGTGTCCAGAGAACCTGTGAACGGAGAAGGGAGTGACCTAAGGACACTGAGGGTGGACTGAAGAAGGCAAGGCAGAGACAGCACTGCCAAAGACCTACAACCTCCTATAGATATCACCTAGCCTTTCACCAAGGTCTACCTAAAAACTCACACTTCCTTTGACTACAAAGGTATACAATGCCCACAGTGATATTAGGAATGCCTGGGACTTAAGCAAACTGTAAATCCACTCATATCATGATTGCCGCAGATATCCAAAAATACCACTTACAGATACAAAATCATAATAGCTATTAACCAGCTTTTAGGCCTGGTTTATTTTAAGTACTAATTTAAAAAACTATATATTTCTATATTTTACATTTTTAAAGTATTTAATAACTGTATGTGAAAGTAATTGGTTTCCTTGGTAATTCTGTGTGTTCCATTTTGCATATGAAAAAAAGTATTATTCTGAAAAGGGGTCCTCAGGCTTCATGCCAGGCAAAACTTTCTGTCACCCATGACCTATGACCTACAGGTCAGAGTTAGAAGTTCATTACAAGCAAAGTAGAAAATCGAATGTGGGTTGGAGGTTGGGTGTGCAACAGAGGAATAATTGTCATTTTCTAAAGTCATCTGGGGGCTGGGCAGGGAGGATTTGTGGCTGCCCAAGGCAATGCTGAAGGCAGGAGAAAGCTGTAACTTTCAGCAATCCCTGTTCTAGGTGACTCTAAGGAGGTAGCGTCTCAGGGTCTTTTTTCAGCCTAACTCCTCCTGTCTGAGGCACAGCCTTCCCACTGTGCCGCCCAACACTGTCCAGTGAGCCCTTCTCAGAGCCTGTCCTGGGACATCTTCTCAGGGAGCTTCAGAAAATGAGCTCATATGTCCACAAGAAAAACAAACTTGGTGTTTGCCACTGTTTGGTTTGTGTATTGGTCTAGAAAAGAAATGAGATTTTTATGTAAGAAAGTCTTCCAGCAGGACCCCAGCAGCGGCTAGGCAAACACCACAGCGACAGACTATAAACAGGCAGCAGGCCCAACTCCTGGCCCAGGCCCATGTATGGCAGCCCCTCTGCTTACATCAGCCTTCGTGTTTTTTCCAGCCTTTTCCCTACTGCATCTGCACACAGAGGCTTTTCAATACTCTCTCAGAGAAGCAAGTCATCGTTCTCACACAGCAGGCCTGGTTCTCAGACCAGCGGATACAGGCTCCGCCAAGAGACCTGTGAAGGGACTTAAACTGGGCTGGTGTGGTTGGGTTAGGGTCCATGGTGCAGGGGACTCCAGGAGCAGAGTCTTGTGCTCCTAGCTCTCCAAACCAGAAGTGAACAGAATAGGGAAGGTACAAGGTGAAGAATCAGTAGGAAGTCCTCTAAGAAAAAAGGGTTAATGAAGGCATCTGGCCCCCTAAACTTGGATGAAATCTGGATATTGCAAGGTCTTCCCAGCTGCACTGTCTGCTCCTTTCTGAACACTTGCTTTTGGAGTTGGGAATTTAGCTCAGCGGAAGAGTGCTTCCCAAGGCCCTGGGTTCAGTTCTCAGTGCTGGAAAAAATTTTTTTACTTTTTAATTATTTTATTTATTTTATGTAATGGGTATTTTGTCCGCATGTATATACAAACACCATGTACATGCCTGGTATCCAAGGCAGCCAGCAGATGGCTCGGGTTTTTTGGAACTAGAGTTCTGACCTATCATCTGGGTATTGAGCCTGGATCCTCTGGAGGAGCAGCCAGTGTTCTTAACCACTGAGCCATCTATCCAGCCCTATCTGCTCCTTTTTAGAGGGGGAAAAAAAGGTTCTTTCTTTCTCTCTTCCTCTTGAGAAGAAGTAAGGGCCTTTTATTCCATTAGCAATAGCATATAAAGCTTTGTTTCCCCTAACACCCTATCAAGGGCATAATAGAAGCTAAAGAGAAAACCTTTGATTCCTCATATCTCAATGTCCTCACTCATCTGCTTTCTCTCTACCTTCCAGAATCTTCTCTGCTTCCTAGAGTTTTCAACTGCCCTTGGTAGAAGGGACAGAGAACACTGCATCTACTCCTTGTTTGAAACCAGAAGTCCCTGTACATTTTTATACTCTTAAGAAGCTGGTGGGAATACAAACTAGTACAACCACTTTGGAAATCTATCTGGTGCTATCTCAGAAAACTGGGAATAGGGCTTCCTCAAGACCCAGCTATTCTACTCCTTGGAATATACCCAGAAGATGCACCAGCACACAACAAGAAAATTTGCTCAACCATGTTCATAGCAGCCTTATTCATAATAGCCAGAACATGGAAACAGCCTAAATGTCCCTCAGTAGAAGAATGGATAAAGACACTGTGGTACATATACACTATGGAATACTATTCAGCTATTAAAAACAAGGAATTCCCGAAATTTGTGGATAAATGGATTGAGCTAGAAATGATCATAATGAGTGAGTTAACCCAGAAGCAGAAAGACTCAAATGGTATATACTCACTTATATCTGCATACTAGCCCAATGGGCATGTCCCACGAAAGCTTTCCCTTACCAGGAAACTGGGACAGAGGGGAGGACATCCTATTGGGACTCTAGATGAGAGAACCATGTGAGAATAGCAATGAAGAAGGATCCAGAGGGTCCTAGAAACCTACAAGTAGAACATTATGATAGGCAGATTTGGGCCAAGGGGTCCTGCTCAAACTAAGGCCCTAGCCAAGGACAATACAGGCGGTAAACTTTAAACCCCTACCCAGATCTAGCCCATGGACAGGACAGTCTCCACACTTGAGTGGAGAGTGGGATATGACCTTCTCATGTACTCTGGTGCCTCACATTTGACTATGTCCCCTGAAGGGGGAGACCTAGTGGCACTCAGAGGAAGGACAGCAGGTCACCAAGAAGAGACTTGATACCCTATAAGCAGATACAGAGGGAGGTAATCCCTCTCAGTCATAGGGGAGGGGAATAAGGGGAAAATGGGAGGGAGGGGAGAATGGGAGGATACAAGGGATGGGATAACCATAGAGATGTAACAAGAATAAATTAATAAAATAAATTTTAAAAAAATAAAAATAAAAAAAAAGAAGCACATAAATGCAACACAGCAAAATATGCAGACTTCTTTCATCTAGATGGTAGCAATGTGCTATGTTCATCAGACCTATTTGGTACGTTTGCTATGTCTCCACAGGAGCTGAGCTGTTGTTGGAGGTGGCCATGTGGGGGCTAGATAGAGACAACTAGGCTAAATCAATGAGTTAGTGGCTCCACCATAAATACCAACCTCCGAAGTGAGAGAAATAATGAGGCTAAAACAGAGTTGCCTCACAAGAGCAGGATGCATAGGATCCAGGAAAAACAGGCAGTTATCTTTGGGGATTCCAGTATTGCGCCCAAAGTACCCTGTGTCATTTTCCTATGGTTACTATAAAAATTATCATAAACTAAGTGGATTGAAACATCACATACTATTTTGTAGAACTAAGTGGATCAAAACCTTGCACATTTATTATCTTACAGTTCTGTAGGCTGGGAGTCTGACATGGGTCTCACTGAATTAAAAACAAGGTGCAAGCAAGGCTGGCTTCTGCTGGGTTAGGGTCCAGAGGAGACTCTTCTTGGGGGACTCCAGCCGGTCCTGGCTTATCTTCTCTGCTCTTCCTTGATTTGGAATACTGTGAGAAGGTTAAGGAGCCACTGTGCTTCAGTTTCTCTTACTGAGGCTAAATAACAGCCCCTACCTCAAAGGATACCTGGGAAGTAACAGTTCATCCTGGCACACACCAAATAACGAACAAATGCTGGTTGTATCTTTAGGCCATTAGCAAAGATGTAAGATGGAGCCAGGATTCCTGTGTTTGCTTAGCTGAGTTGTGCTGGCCTGGCTGTACAGAGGCCTTGGCAGTTAATGTGTTTCTTACCTATGGTCCTTCGGAGGTCTTCACACTGGCTGATGTGAGGAAACTTCAGGATTTCCTTCCATTTCTTGCTTTTTCCTTTGCGTTTTCCTCCACCCCCTGCAGAGATGGAAAGATACCACTGATGTTGGTGCTACCCGAAGCTCTGGAGCTTGCATCCTCCCCCCCATGAATTTCTCCACCAGCTTCTGGGCTTTAGATCAAGCCAGAACATGTTCTGAGCCCAACACACACACACACACACACACACACACACACACTTCCCAGACATAAGGATTCAGCTTCCAGAACAAGGCTGACAAATTCTGGAAGACATAATAATGTTCTCCAAAAATGTCCTAATCCTGGGAATCTATGAATACTTTAAACTACACAGAGGGGGTAAGATTAAAGACAGAATTATAGGCAACAATAGAGACATTTTCTTGAATTACCCAACTTGGTCTATAATGGCTAATCATTGTCAATTTCACTATATTTAAAATCACCTAGAAACAGCCAGGCATGGTGGCACACTTGGGAGGCAGAGGCAGTTGGATCTTTAAGTTTGAGGCCAGGCTGTCCAGGACAACCAAGGCTGTTACTCAGAGAAACTCTGTCTCAAAAAACCTAAATAAATAAATAAATAAATAAATAAATAAATAAATAAATAAAACCAGGTTAGGTGCACTTCCAAATGTTTCTGAAGGTATTACCTGAAGTGGAAAGTGTTACACTGAATAAGTATGGTACTGTTCCATGAGCTGGGTATAAAGAAAAATGAAAAATAATAAATCCAGCCAAGTATCAGCTTTCTCTTTTCTCTGCTGCCTGGTTCATTGTGATGCAAAGCACTCCATTCCACCACATTCTCCCAGACATCTTCAAAGGGTCTGAACTCTCTGAAACATTGAACTAAAATAAATTAATCCTGTAGGAATTTGGTCTCAACAACACAAGAACAACCAATAAAAAGGTCCAATGGAACCAAGGGAGGTAGAAGCATCAGATCTGAGTAAAGAAATATGAGAAAAGGCTGGTCTGGCCACTGTGATGGAAGCAACCTCAAGCCAAGGAATGGAGACGCCAGAGAATAGAGTCTCCTCTGGACCCTAACCCAGCAGAAGCCAGCCTTGCTCACACCTTGTTTTTTATCCAGTGAGACCTGGGTCAGACTCCCAGCCTACAGAACTGTAAGATAATAAATGTGCAAGGTTTTGATCCACTTAGTTCTACAAAACAGTGTGTGCTGTTTCAATCCACTTAGTTAATGGTAATTTTTATAGTAACCATAGGAAAACAATACAAGGAACTTTGGGCAAGTTGCTTTCCCCCACCACCACCTCCTAGAAAAATGACCTCCACACCTACATTTGGCCCTTAAGTTCTGCTAAAGTTCCCACAATATATCTAGCTTCCTATAACTCAGGCAGGCTGGAACAATGTCTAATGTCTTAACAAACAAACCTGCCTCAAAAAGATCACCACCAGACAACTAGCACAATAGGCTGTCGGGTTGCTATAAATTATATATTTAGTGACTGAGAGTGTTGACATTCTTTATTTTGTCAACAGAACTTTATTTTTTTGGTTGGTTGGTTTTTCGAGAAAAGGCTTCTCCGTGTAGCCCTGGCTATCCTGGAACTCACTCTGTAGACTAGGCTGGCCTTAAACTCAGAGATCTGCCAGCCTCTGCCTCCAAGTGACAAGAGTAAACGTATCTTGAGATACAGGCAAGTTAGGCCCAGTCTTGTTACTGTAGAAATGCCTCCATCATCCTGGCCACAGCTTCCCCCAGGCCTGCTGCCCCACTTTAGGGGGTTGTGAGGCCTACAAAGGGGTTCCCTATATCTGACCTGCCTGCTTTGTAGAGCCCAGACAGGATTCTGGGTTATTTTCCAGGCTTAAGCACTTGGGAACCCATAGGCTTGGCTCATTTTCCTTGGTGACATTCAACCCTTGGTCACCGGCTCCCTTGCCTTATTTCTCTCTGGACCACTGCTCTCAGGGCCTTTGCACTGCTCTGCCAGGAATACCGGCTTCCTGCTTTTCTTATGTTTCCCACCCCTGCCTCCAGTCTCAGCTCGTACCACAATCCTGGAGACCTTCTCTGACCTGGTCAGATCTGATCTGCTTCCCACTTTATCCACACAGCTTGGCAGAGTTTGGGGGAACTTTGGCTGGCTACTCAGATTGTCTCTCGAACACACACATCAGCTTAAGATCACTCATCCATTCTCTCAGGACATTTCCATTCACTCATTTGAACTGCGTGCGAAGTGACCACTAACAGTCAGGCCTGTACTCACAATGTACAGACATTGTTCTATGCATGGTGTGTCTGCCCACACTGACAGCAGGCATACAGTAGCAGAGACCTGGTCTTGTATTTTCTGCCATTCTCTCTCAGCCTGTGGTAAGTACTCAGTGTCTGCTGATTGAATGTGAATGCATGCTTTGTCTCAGGCATCTGCACACATCACATTACTTTGCCGACTCAAGTCTCTGTCAGCAATGGCCTTTCCTACCCCTCTATCTGCCAAAGCCCCATCTGGACCCTCAGGTATAGCTCCAACAGCCCCTTTCTGTCTGGCCCTTTGAGGGGAGACAATGATGCAGTTAACACAATACCCGGCAACTGTAAGTTTTCTTCATGTCAACTGATGGGAAAATAAGAATCACTGCTTGCAGGGACTGGTTACAACCTCTCCTGTGCTGTAGGCCTCTGCACCAGCTGGACCTTGAGTCCCACTCACAGGTGAAAATTCTGTGCTCAGTGAGATAAACTCGCCAAACTGACATTGTCAAAACTACATTCGAGCACTAGCTCACAGCCATCTAGGGATGCAAGCAGCCTTGAGCCTCTCTGGCTTTACTGCCTGCTCCACTGGAGCCTCAGAGCCTGTAAAGACAACCCAGTCTCTTGTCACTATGGCAGTAACCACTCATTCCAAGCAGTAAAGCTCAATGAAACCCTAGAGAAGTATGTTTATTGGTGTATTGGAGGAACCAGTTGCTAAGGTTGCAGTCCACCATGACCAGGTAGCCTTTCTAAGCTGATGGAGGGCTCCCTTTGTCTGCAAAGCCTCCTATTCCCTGCCTGACATCATTTGGAGAGAGTCTCTAGGCACAGATGCCTCTAACTACAGCCTGGACATGACCTTTCACATAGTTCCCTGAAAACCTCTCCCCCCTGCTGCCCATAGGATAATTAGGCACTGTGTTCCCTCTTCATATGATAGGACCATACTGCCAAATGCAAATAAAGTATTCCTGGCACACCTACCCTGGGACCCCTCCCCACTCTCCAAGAACTATATAATCTTTATTCACCCCAAATAAAGTTAAGCTATCTCACTTAAGTGCTTCCCAGAGGTTATGGTCCATCTGAATCCTCGCCTGCCCCTCCCTCTACTCCCTTTGTCCTCAGGGACCCATGGCCATGGTGCTGAGGGGTGGGGATCAGGGAGAGCCACAGTGGTGACCAGAACCAGAGAAGGAACATGGGAGAGGGTGGCCTCATACAGGAGAATGACCTAGAGATGGGCAGGATGGTTCATGCCATAGAATAAAAAAGGATAAGATGTAGGGCTGAGGTGCCAGCTGAACTTTGCTTGTTCATGGCTCTAGGAAAGGCCCCAAAGGTCCAATGGGATAGGCCTTAAGCTTGAATGGGAAGGAGTACAGGGCAAAGCCTGGAGGAGGGGACACTAAGAAAGTATGTGTGTGTCTCTGAACCTAGGAACTTCAATTTCCTGCCAGGTCCTTCCAGCCCAGTCTCTTGAGACACTGCTTATCAAATATCACCTTCTTGCTTCTGCTTTCTCAGCTACCAAGTAATAATCTCCTCTTCCTCTGAGTGGCAGGAGGAAGGAAGGAGCCAACAAAGGCATGAACCCTTCAATGGGAAGGCATGCCTCAGCAGAGAATACAATACAGGACCTGCTAAGTAATAACAGCCACCCTTTCTGACTCTTTTCCTTTCTTTAGTTATTTTTCCTTTTAAACAGAGCCTCACTATGTAGCCCTAGCTGGCCTGTAACTCTCTATCAGTTGGCCTTGAACTTTCAGAGATGGGTTTCTCTCTGCTTCCTGAATGATTGTGCCATCTCACCCAGCTATTTGATTTAGAAGTTAAAGAAATGTGTTTCTTACACACTCGGGGACAGGAAACATGGTGATGTGAACCCACCCTCTTTATATAACCCTAGTGATAGATCCCAGTTATTTAATCCATTTTGCTGATGGGGAAACCAAGTCATGAAAAGGAAAGACCCTCAAGTTATAAATGATGTGTGTTACAACTCCAGCAAAGGCTCAGGTGACTTACTCAGGCTAAAGTTTATTTCCTCTCTTTTAAGAAATGAGTGAAAAGGGAAGCTGAGGAAAGCATTGTGGAAAGGAACTCTCATTTGTTCTTCTTCTGTATCACAGCACTTCTTAGAGCAGAGCCCAAAGATGTGGTCAGACACTCAGGTTTCCACTGCTGACATCAGCGGGGCCAGAGGCTTGTGAGTCTGAGGAATAGCTCTTAAGCAGTACCAGGGATATGGAATAACCACTTGCACTTCCTAGAAACTTCCTATTCTCTGATTTCTCGTCATCCTGCCTACTTCTTTTTCTTTTTTTAAGTATATGGGTGTTATATCTGCATGTACACCTGCATGCCAGAAGAGGGCATCAGATCATAATATAGATGGTTGTGAACCAGCATGTAGTTGCTCGGAGTTGAATTTAGGACTTCTGGAAGAGTAGACAGTGCTCTTAACCACTGAGCCATCCCTCAAGCCCACATGCTGTAGAAACATACAGGAGTTTGAACATGTCTACTGAAAATATTCCAGTTCCAAAATTTGATGATCAGGTTTGTGGCTTGTCATGATAACAGTACCATTTTTCTGTGTCTTGCTTGCCTTGTATCACATGTTATTCGGCCACTATTAAATCCAAAAAGTTCTCACAACCTTTCACCAGCTCTCTGTCTTCCTGTCATGGCTTTAATGTCTCTGAGGAACAAATCTGACTGACTGGCCCAACTTCTCTCTTGAGACCATGCATCATGGTCTTGCCTGGCGTCTACAACAGTCTGATCGGTTCCATGCAAGCAAGTTTGAACAAAAGTACCAGTGGTGGCAAGTATGACAAGAGGTGACATGGGAGAGCCACAGAACCATCAGATCATCCTCCAAGGTTGTTTGGAATACTGTTGATAGAGATCCAGTGTACACAGACCCAAGACTTCCTGGCAGGGCCCTATGCACAAATGAAAGACTTATCATTTGGTAAGGTCTAGGCTATGCCTATGCAAGGAATCAAGTTTGTTATACATTCTCATCATGCTGAGCCCTTCTATTATGCAGACTGAATATCAGAGATGTTCTCAAAACATTCTGGCCATGGTCTGAGAGGTAAATGACAGGTCCTAACTACTGTGTCATAGATAACTCCATTGTAATTAGAGGCACAAAAGGTCAATGACCTACCTGCTCTCAGCCAACACCTAGACAGCAATGCTACAGTGCTGCCTGAAAAGTGTGTGTGGCTAGACTCTGCTTAGTTCTTTCTACTTAAGATGAGTTCTCAGGACTTAGCTACCTATATACCAAATGGACCTATTTAGAAGAAACCTTCACAAAAGGAGCTGCCAAAGGCAATCATGAACCAGTCTCCTAAGTAAGTATAAACCATGGACTCTGGGTAGCTAAAGTCCATTCTCCTTTGGGCAATGACTACCAGGAGCCTTTAGGAGCCATGGCCTTTGTCTTACTTACTTTTCTATTGCTATGATAAAACACCATGACCAAGGGAGGGTATAAAAGAAGGCATTTAACTTGGCTTAGTTTCAGGGGGTTAAAGTCCATAATGGCAGCGCAAAGGCATGGTAAGAGGAACAGCTGGGAGCTCACATCTTGATCCACAAGCATGAGACAGAGAAAGTACATTAGGAATGTTTCAAGTCCAACAAGACCACACCTCCTAATTCTTCCCAAACATTTCCACCAATTGGGGACCAAGAGTCAAACTTATGAGCCTATGGGGCATTATCATTCACACCACCACCATCTTGGTGTCTGAGTGTCTGGGGCTTTCACAGCTGGGCATACAACTCCAGAGATGGGCAGGATAAGAAAATAGAAAGGTCTAGGGAGACAGAGCAGCTTCCGATCCAAGATGCATTTCAAAGCCTAACCTCACCACCAACTGTATCAGATGGCAGGGCCCAACCCTGGGTACCTGGAAGAGCCAGCTTAGAGACTCAGGAAGGGCTTCAGGTCAGATAAAATTAAGTCATTCACACTCCATTGATATTCTTAATACTCTGATATATCAAGAATCAGGCCAGGGAGCAGCCTGACAAAACTCAGTAAGACAGGGATGGGGCTGGTGGGGAGAGAAGTCAGAGTAGCTACAGACAGAGCGGACTATTTCTAAGCCAACTGGTCTGTCTAGTATTTTACCTTTTTAAGATTTATTTATTTATATGAATGTTCTATCTGCATGTACATCTGAAAGTACTTTGCTTTTTTACTGGCATTTTTATCAGAGGGTTCTGCTGCAACAGAAGATCTCAGTGAACAGGCAGACGCAGTGGTGGGACCAGGCCCCCAGCAGCCCTTGTCTCTGCAGGGCTGGATGAGACGAGACAGAGACACACAGCTCTAATACCAGAAAATTCCATGGTGCCGCAGTTTCCAGCTGGAAGAACCCAGCCTGAAGAGGCATGGTGTACCGGCCAGGGCATGTGGAATCTGTGGTCTGTAACAGGTTCCAGCATTGCTAGGCCCCACCTCATGGCCACACCACAGTTGGTGTTTCCAGGGCAGAAAAATCTCAACCACAACCAGGGGATCCCACAACCTCAAATTAGAAAAACCAAAACTAACACAAGGCCTGGTTACTGGTCACCATGGGGACAAAGAGGCAGCCCTCCTCAGCACCAGCACAATGAGCCTGAGAAATGATTCTGGCACCACTTAGAAGAGATGCAAAGCTGAGGATGGCCTCCCAGGAAACTCTTACCGAAAGACAGTTGTAGTGGTTTCCCTCCAGGCCCTAAGCTCCCGGAATAATGACTCGTGAGACTCAAAATATATATACAAATCCCTGGTGCTAGTCACGCCGTCACACATCAGCTATCCCACAGCCTAACTGCAAAATAAATGGTGCCACTGTGCTGGGCTTACCACTGTTAAGTCATTCAGTGTTTTGGTTTTTTTTTTTTTTTTTCTACACTGCTGTTACCACTTTGCACAGTTGTGTTGAGAACCAGCACCTCAAGTTCAAAGTACCTGGCACAACAAAGGTGCCATTCAATGTGGCAGCCAGCATCACCTCTATCTCCATCATAGCTATGCCCATCATTACTACCTCCATTATCACCAGCACCCCCCTCAACTAGCAGTAACATCATCTCCATCACAACCATCCCCACCTCCACCACCACCATCATCCCTTCCCACCATCATCACCATCAGTACCACTATTACCTTCATCACAATGGTCGCCATTATCATCATCATCACCATCATCATCCTCCCATTCTCTTCACTATCACTATTACACTTTCATCACTATTTATTCAAGCTGTTTATTAATGACAGAACTGAGGACTCAGAGCAGATATGAGGCAAACATTAGGTCTCAAATTAAATATTCTGATCCTAAGTTTATCCAACCAATTCCCTACTTCAAGCTTATCTTACCATGAACACAAACACACTCCATCATCATTGTGTCTAGATCTGTCCCAATACTGCCAGAGAAGTCACAGAGTCAGGCAGGTACTATACTGGATAGCTCACCACTTCTCATATCTCACCCTTTGTAGGTACTCACTCCACTCCAGCATCCTCTTCTCACCATCCTCAATTTCCTGAGTGTGCTCCCACCTAAAGACTCTACGGTGGCTCAGGGGGTCAATGAACTTTCTCTCTAAAGGGTTACAATAGGTCTGTAGATCACAGAAATAACATATAATCAAGCATATAAATGAGGCTATAGACCAAAAATAAACCCATAAAAAGTAGCCTCAAAAGTGGGGGGGAAACTAAGAGACAGAGGAGCAGGGGTTTTGCTGTAAGATTGTGTTTCCCAAGAATGTCAGATGCTACATCCATGAAGTCTCACCAATAGGACTGCCTAAAAGGATAGCACCAATAGGCATGCTAATGTGGGTAAGGAAAGGCTCAGGGGCCTTAACCAAATGCAAACAACAGATAACTAAGGAATTCTGAGAGTAAGAGAAATAGTCTTCCCCGGGGAAGAGCTTATCAGTTGGTTATCCAATTCCAAATGGTCATACCTGAAAACACACAGACAAGTAATATTGTGTAGACTGAGAAAGTCTATATATGTAATATGTATACATACATACATACATACATACAAACACACACACACACATATTTGAAAAAAAGAGTAAGGCAGGGAATAGGGAATGATTTGGAAGAAGGACAAGGAAGAGGGGAAATTGTGTAATTATATTATAATCTGAAAACATAAAAGGAACTATTTTTAAATGCCTCAGCTGCCTTATGGCATATCACATTCTCACACTCACACATGTATACATACACACAGGCACAAACCCACACATCTACATGCTACCACACTCCCACACACATATTTTCTCTGTTACACACTTAGCGTTTCTTGAGAACAGGGGCTGCTAACAGACACCCACCCATGCAACCTCTGCATTCCTTGGCCTCTATGAGAAAGGTGCTCTGATAATCATCCACTCATTCCTTTGGTCAGTAAATACGAGCTGTTCCAGGCACCGATACTACGAAGGGAGACACAGCCCAGTCCTTATGCTCTGGGTTGGGGATTGGGGGCAGGCATGCTAGCATCAGGGAGATCAGGCTCTGGGAATGCAGTGTCCACGAGAGTCAGGAAAGGTGTGTGCCAGGACAAGGAGAGTGGCTGGGGCAAGAGGCCCAGCAGAGGGAACAGCATGTGCAAGAATTCCATAACCTAGAGTGTGACTGAACACAGTGTAGCTCAAAAAGTGGTAAGGATCCAGGATGTGGTGACACATGCCTTCAATCCTACCCCTCAGGAGGTAAAGGCAGGTGGATCGTTGTGAATTTAAGGCAAGCCTGGTCTAATAGCAAGTTTTTAGGATAGGCAGAGTTACATAGAAAGACCATGTCTCAGCCGGGCGTGGTGGCGCACGCCTTTAATCCCAGCACTCGGGAGGCAGAGGCAGGCGGATCGCTGGGAGTTCGAGGCCAGCCTGGTCTATAAAGTGAGTCCAGGACGGCCAAGGCTACACAGAGAGACCCTGTCTTGAAAAACCAAAAAAAAAAAAAAAAAAAAAAAAAAAAAAAAAAAAAAAAAAAAGACCATGTCTAACTTAACCAAAAAAAGTGGTAACAAGGAGGTGCAGAAAGCAAAGGTCTGGGACCATGGCCGAGCAGTAAACCAGTGTCTAGAGGCACCTGCGGGAGGAGGACTAAGTGGTAACAGTTTGAGGACTTCAGGCTATTTGTGAAGACGTAATGAAGAAGAGCAAATGGAACAGAGAACAAAACTCAAACTGCATCAAAAATGCTAAGTTTAGGCCTTGGAAATGATTCAGTGGGTAAAGCGTTTGATATGCAAGCCTAAAGACCCGAGTTCAGATCCCAACACCCACATAAAGGCAGGCATGGTAGTGTACAGCTATCACCCCAGTGCAGGGGGTACAGACACAGGTGAATCATGTAAGTTTGTTAGCCAGCCAAAATGGAGAGCTTCGCATTCAGTGAGAGATCCAATTAGTTAATTAGTTAATTAGGTGGCGAACAATAGAGGAAGACATATGATATTGCTTTCTTGCCTCCACCTGTGAAAGTGAGTGCACATATGCTCTCTCTCTCCTCTCTCTCTCTCTCTCTCTCTCTCTCTCACACACACACACACACACACACACACACACACACACACGTACTATATACCCTTAGGAAGGAAGGAAGGAAGGAAGGAAGGAAGGAAGGAAGGAAGGAAGG
>OU015757.1:78048040-78098652 GCA_907169655.1 Acomys percivali | reverse complement strand
AGGAAGGAAGGAAGGAAGGAAGGAAGGAAGGAAGGAAGGAAGGAAGGAAGGGTGGGAGGGAGGGAAAAGAAAGAAAAAGTGAGTCAATGCTAAATTCAGGAAGCCTGTGACACAGGTAAAGCTAAGGATATTCATACAGTTGTCTGAGTGTAGGCTGGAGGTGGACGGCTGCACATCGTGTAGGACAGGCCCTTCTCTCTGCCTACAAGGTGGGACTAGATAAGAAGCCCCAGTTCTCCCTTGGCGTCCCTTTATATTGGTTAATTCCCATTAGCTGCTGGCTCCCAGAGACAAGAACACCTTGCCTTATCCAGCCATCTCGAATTATGCCTGCCATCTGCCAAGTACCACAAGTATTGTCCTTGGCTGCATTGAGAGGGTAAACAAGATAGATGCAGGATTCCCCACAGCATGCACACATAGTAAGTGCTCAATACATGTAAGCTGCAGGGATCTCCGGCAATGTTACATGACAAAGGAGAAGCTAAACCCGAGGCTGCCAACGTCTGAGGAAGAAAAAAAAAAACTGCTAGAGATGTAAGGGGCCCTAGGAAATAGGCAGGTTTCATGCAGACAGCCTGTCACTTTCAAATGCTGTGGAGAGGGCAAGCAGTCAGAAGGAGATGCTCCTGAAGGCTCACCCAGGAAGCCTGTCATCAGAGCAGACTGTGGACCACAAGAGATAGATGCTTGCCCTCTTGCAAAGGGGAGAAGCCAGAACCCTCATGCTGTTGTCAGCCACCAGGCTCCTCCTGATGTCACTGGGATGGCAGTGGGAATGACAACATGTGGAATAAACAGTACCCTAATGTTAACTAGGCACTTTCTAGATGTTCTGTTCTGTTCTCTGCCACCATGACAGCATATTACCTTCTTGCTGTGTCTTTAAAATGACACACAAGGAGCTGAGAAATGGCGTTGTATTAAGAATACATAACAGACCTGAGTTCTGTTCCCAGCACCCATATCAGGTGAGTTACCAGGGCTTGTAACTCCAGCTCCAAAGGCTCTGACACTCTCCACTGAGTTGAAGGTAACTACACTCATGTGCACAGTCTCACACACAAATATACAATATATACATGATTAAAAAATAAAACAAATCTTTCAAACAAACAGTGACACACAAGGAAGAAGGCGGTCTCCCGTGGCAGCTTCTACTTCCAAGCCTACAGCTGGGTCCACAGAAGTACCATAAAGCATACAAGAGGAATGAGCCCTATAGACTCTTCCAAGTCCCCCTGGGACCCCTATCACTGCCTAGAAGACTCCCTTAGAAGGCTGTACCACACCCAGTCCACACAAGGACCAGGTGACTTGCATTTGTCTTGCTGTTCCTACTTTGGCTGAAAACATGGTCACGAGATACCAACAGAAAATCCAGTTTTTGCAGGTCAGGAGATTGCCCACAACACAGGTGTGTTTCCTCTTATGAGGTAGAAGCATCATGGAGTGGCCCTACACCCACACTCACAGTCATTTCACTTCTTGGAACTCTAGCTGCCTACTACAAAGGGTTGTTGTAAAAGCCAACGGGATGAGGGGTGAGCCAGTAAGTTGGGTCAGAAAAACACGATGACATATCAAGCCTCTGAGGGAAGCTCAGCAGAATCAGCCACACATGGGAACTATGTTTCATCAGCTGACAGAATCAGTGATTTTCCATGGTCTCTTTGGTGACTGACCTGAGATGGGTCATTCTGGGTTCTCTCCCAAAAAAGGCTCCTCTGCCACCCACCAATGATGAGGAAGAGACCTGCCTATCTCCTCTGGCTGCTGAGGGACTTTGTGTAGACACTGAAGTCTAAAGACTCATCTGCCTTTCATCTGTACACACAGAGCCAGCGGGATGATTCCTCATAAAAAAAATAGAGAAGAGAAAGTAACCCTTCCCCAGCTGGACATCAAGTAGAAATGGATATACTGCCGGGAACTGGTGGCCATTTTGGAACTGGTGGCCATTTTGAGACAGAAAGAGGCATCTAAAGACCAAGTCAATGCGATGAAGATACTTCTGGGGAGAGATGGGAAGAGCCTAGTCCTGGGTAGCACTGCTGAACTGGTCCTGGGATCAGTGTTACTGTTACACTGTTACACAGTTACACTGTTACTGAACGAGATGATTAGCACTTGTTACTATTTCTATCACTTGTAGTCCAGCTCTGCTCTTTGAAGCCCAAATCATCCTGACAGGTTTTTCTGCTGTTTTATTCAACTGTTATCTCTGGAGTCCACTGTGTCCGGCCTAGAGCTGAGCCTAGGACCATATAAGTGAGATATGTTCTCTGCTGTGGTTATCTTCTTCCTCTTCTTCTCAATCGGATCTCATATAGCCCATGGATCTATATAGCTCAAATTTGCTACAGTTGAAGGATAACTTTGAACTTCTGATCCTCCTGCCTCTACTTCCTTAGTGCTGGGTACAGGCATGTACCACCAGGCCCATGTAATGTAATTTTGAGCACTGAACCCAGGGCTTTGTGTATGCTAGGTGAATACTATACCAACTGAACTACTACCCCAGCCTCAAGTTCTCTGTCCTTATGAGGATTATGGTCCAAATCAAGGGTTAGCAAACTTTCTGTAAAGGGCATCTATAGATCAAAGAGTCTCTGTCAAAATGACTCACCTCTACTGCTGTAGAAAACAACAACAGACAATGCATAAACAAATATAAACAGTTGTATACCAAAATAAAATCTTATTTATAAAATCAGGGGTTTGGGTCAGATCTAGCCTGAGGGCCACAGCTGGTCCATCCCCAACCTACATTCTGAAAACTCCTAAAACTTCTCTGAGCTTCTCCCTACCCATCGAACCGTAACCCTAGCCCTGTAAGCTAAAGTGACAGCTAAGCCCTTGTCAAGTCTGGAACCCAGCTCCTCTGTTGCTCTTATTTGGTGTTCTACCTGAGAGTCTTGGCCTTTTCCAAAGAATAAGAGTGTCAAGAGAGCAGAGCCTGAATTTTGGGCTGGAAATAAATGAGTTTCCCACTTGAGGCCAAAAAGAACAATTCCCATACCCCTCACCTTCAAGAGCCTCCTTCCAATGCAGCCCCATCCCCCAATTCCTAGTCCAGTAGGGAGGAGGGGTATTCAGGCCTTGAATCTAAGAGCATCTCCTAGATCCATCCAACCATCCAAAACAGGCATGGACTCGATTTGCAAAAACAAAAACAAAAAAAATCAAAGACTTAGAGAAAGACAAAAAGATAAAATGTACCTAAGGGCAAAGCTAGGATTCAAACCTAGGGCTTTTGTGGCACGACACATAGACACTCAGGCCCAGCTGCCCTTTCCCACTCCCAGGAAGTGTCAAGAGCAAATGTACCACCCTGCACCCAAGCTAAGAGCAAGGGGAATGCAATCCTCTGCTTCCAGTGGCTCCCCAGCTCTACCTTCAGAGGTAAGACTGGGTACTCACAGCTTCCAGACCCTAGGGATTAGCAGGTGGTTGTCAAGCCTCTGAAAAGACAGAGTGCTCTTGTCACCATTAGACCATAACAGATTCACATGCACCCCTCCATCTCTTGTCTATTTCAGGTTTAATGTAACAATAAAGTATTGCTCCAACCCCTCTCTGGTTTGCCGCTCTGCAGAGTGCTAATGAGTGTCACACACACACTCACCCCTCTGGAACTGATTGCTCCTCTAGACAGAAGACATACTGTCCAGCTTCCAGGCCATCACACACACCCCCATCTAACACCAACACCAACCTGTCCTGGCAGCAAGGAGGCGGGATCCAGAAAAAAGCAGATTCTCCTGACACCTTGTGCCTGGCACCTGACACTAGCCCATAATACCCATGGTCATACAGGTGGCAGCTGAGTGGGTATTATGCCAAGAGGATGAGAGGAAGACAGGGTAGCTGGAAAACATCAGAGAACATGTAGTATATGTGTGGTAAGAACCCATCACTATGCCTCTGTTGAATGCAAACCTTCCAAGGTCCAAGTTTTTACAAGTACCTCAGGGCAAGCCTAGCATGTATCAGTCAATGAAACAGGCAGTGTGCAGGGAACATACAGCCTCTAATCTGATCAGGACAGGAGCCTAGGGCTGGGCGACAACTCAGTAAGAAACAACACTCGCCTGGCATACGCACGGCCCTGAATTACATTCCATGAGGGCAGGGATGGAAACAGAAAGAAATGGGAAGAGGGAGAAGAGACACAGAATAAAAGTGAAAATCTCAGCCTGGGTGCAAAATGAGTGCATTTCTGACTTCTACTTTCTCATCTGATAAATGGGACATAAAACTACATCCCTGCACAGGGGATGCACAAGGTTAAAGTAAGACTGAAAGAGATGGCTAAGCGATGCCACCATCTTGAACACTGAACATGACTTCTTCGGGACTTAATTTCTTCTACTATACAATAGGCTTCCCCTCGCCCATGAGACTTCCAGTAAGTGAAAAGAGGTGCTAACCTGGGCTCCAGAGCAGAGCCTGGCCTAAGAGGTACCATCTTGAGAGGAATGAGAATTTTCTAAAAAGACACTGTGCCCCTCCCTTTGTCTATCAGACTACAAAGATAATGGTCCCTAAGGATTAAAATCTTATTCCGGAAGAGGAAAAGCCTGGAACCCTAGTGCCAGCTGTAGGGGGAGGCTTGTTTCCCAGAAAGAGATTTCACACAGTTCTGACAATTTGTCAGACCATCTTGCAAGGCAGACTACAGCCAGATGGGGCAGTGATGGGCAGACCACACCCTGACCAGGACAGTTAGACACGCCTCTGGGCCTCTAACTCTATACCTCATGTCAAGAGCCTGAAGACGGACTTAGGGGGGTCACTGGACCTCCTCCTTCATTGTCCCAGGGTGGCTGAACTGAGTAAATCTCCTTTCTCTGCTTTTTATTATGGCTAGTCTCTTTAATGTCCTCATAGAGGGCAAACGGAGAGTCTGCTTTTCAAGGCTGATCGGACCGAGGCTCTAACTAGGTTCTAACAACTCTAGTAACAAGGAACTCAGGGACACCCGGGCCAAGTGACCAAAAGATGCCTGTCAAGCATAATACCAAGACCACCTGAGAACAGCACTCTTGACCCCAGCCTATCCAACAAATAGCAGCCCAAGAGTTTATGCACACGCTCAAAATATTTTCCCCTAAGAGTAGGGAGTAGGTTTAGGGTAGTGTTTTATTTTTGTGTTTTAAAATTCTCTAAAAGATCCTCAAGCAGCTACTAACCTAAAGACAATGAGGTGTTGAGTAAGCCTTGAAGCCAAGATACCCGGTGACATGATGAGGCCAAGGAGAAGGGGGCATGCCCTGAGCAGGGAACTGCTTCCTGTGTGCCCTGATACTGACCGTGCAGATGCTACACAGACCATAGCCCTGCTGTCACTAAAAGGTGAACTTCACTGAGCTTCTGGATATGTTGGTGATACTGCAGAATCTCCAAGAACCTTTCTGTGTCTCTAATGCCAGCTTCCAAAAGTGAAAAGAAAAACTGGAAAGTCATGGAGGCAAAGTGGTGCCTAGCTGCAGCCCAGCTGCATAGCTCCCATATGCCCAAAGTCAGACCAGGCATTCCCACCACTTTGGTCCTTTGGTCCTCTGCTCCCATCTAAAACCAACTTAAGGTCTACTCATTTTTCAAAAACCAACCCAAATATCAACCTCCTGCAAAGCTGATTGCTGTGGCTAGGTACCTTTGCCCTTCCTCCCTTCTACCCTGGGCTCCTTTCGCCTCACTCTCACTGCTAGGAACAGAGGGAGGGAAGTGACCCACCCCAAAAAGACTCAGTGCAAATAGCAAACAAGAAAATGATGACCAAGTCCAAAAAAAAAAAAAAAAAAAAAAAAAAGCCTATAAAACCTGCTAGAGCTGGGATGACAACTGGCATCCCCACAAGGCAAACATTTCAGCGACACTTGAAGGGCAGATTGAACGTACATCACAGAGAGCTTGAGAGTCCTGTACGATGGGAAGCCTGGAAAGGAGAAGGAAGACTGAGGAAGCCATTGTGTGGGAGAGAGACAAAATCCAGGGAGATTCTGCCAGGGTACTAGCAAGCACCGTGAAGGGGGTTCCTTGAAGACAACCCCCGAGAATGAGCGGGAAAGGCATGAGCCAAGACCAAAGAAGACATGGGATAGGGATAGAAGACACTGAAGGGAGACACCAATCACAGGGACAGCTAGACTGGGGAAGCTGTCTCCCACTAATCCCCCTCCTCTGCTAAGCACAAACTGTCTGAAGTCATTCTCCATCCACGAGCCCCTGCTAAGCTTCCAGTGTTCAATGCTAAAACAAGCTGACCCCAGGCCCTAAGATGGCTACCCAAGAAGCAGGCTACAAGGATGGAGGACAAAAAGAAGCACCTAGACTGTCTGGGTCATGCCAAAGGGGCTGGTGCTGAAACAGCCTTAAGGAGGCCGTGAAGAAAAGTACTAGAATGCCAAGAACACAGGAAGCCTTTCCCAAGTAGTGAAACTACGGCCAGGTTACCAGCCCTCTCTGGTCCTCACGCTTTCTTCCACTCTACCCTAATACAAAGACAATGAACATTCCACACTGCATATCAAAATGTTTTCTTCCAGCACTTTGTGGGCCTAGTCCAGTCGTAGGTCGTAAGAAAGAACATGAGGGAGGGAGGGAGGGAGGGAGGGAGGGAGGCAGGCAGGGAGGGAGGGAGGCAGACAGGGAGGGAGGGAGGCAGACAGGGAGGGAGGATGGGAGGGAGGCAGGGAGGGAGGGAGGGAGGGAAGGAAGGAGGGAGGAAGGGAAGGAGAGAGGGAGGAGAGGAGGGAGGGAAAGAGGTACTCAGAAATCCTCCATCGTGACAATGAGCAAGACAGCCACAAACACAGCACGCAGAAAGTGTTGAAAGAAGAAACAAGCGCACTCACTCACAGTACAGCGCTGAGTAACCCCACAACACCAAAACAAGATCCAAACACTCCGTGATTGTTCATATTCACTGCCAACTTCATTAGACTTAGAATCACTATGGAAATATTCCTCTTGGATATTCCTATGAAAGATTTTACATAAATGTGGGTGGCTGAGATCAGGAGACACATGAAACAAAGGAAAAAGCACCATCCCATGGGCTAGGGTCTGGGACTAAATAAAAGGAGGAAGCAAACTGAGTAGTACCAGCATATCTCTCTCTCTCTCTCTCTCTCTCTCTCTCTCTCTCTCTCTCTCTGCTTTCTGATTGTGAACGCAATGTGACCAGCTGCCCTGAGTTCCTGCCTTTCCTATCATAATGGCTTGTGCCCTTAAACGGTTAGTCAAGATAAGTCCTTCCTTCCTTCCTTAAGTTGCTCTGTGAGGTATTTTGTCATAGCAACAAGAAAAGTAACTAATACATACTCTTAATCTTCTCACTCTACCCCAGAACTTGTTTTTATAAGTAAAAAGGATTTGGAAAAATGATAGTTTCTGAAAATAAAATCTGTTCCCTTCCCATATTTTCTCATGAAGTTAAAAATACAAGTATTTGGGGGGAGGTTGTTAAGGTCAGAGGAGGGGTGGGGGAAAGCATGCTTTCTGAAAAAACAGCCTTGGCCCTCATTAGCAGACTCTCTGGGAATGTGACCCAAAGGAAGGCTGGGGGACAGAAAGCCTTGTTAACGAAAAGGCCAAGGGCACACTCAAAGCATGGGTGAGTGACCCAAACACTGCGCTCTCCTCCCATGACTGGGCTTGAGTGTCCAGGAGATGGAGAAGCACAGACCAGGCGCCTGAAGAGGGCCAAGAAGGATAGAGAACAACAGCACATTGCCTGTGGTGAAGGATGTTTTATGACCAGGAACTGGCCATGGATTGTCCCAGACAGGGAGGAACCCATCATGCCATCAGGGCAGTAACACTGTGAGAGGCAGTAGGGTGGCTGTGCACTTCAGGCAGGACCCTGCATGATCCTTGGTCTGGCCATCAGGGTAGCAACACTGTGAGAGGCAGTAGGGTGGCTGTCCACTTCAGGCAGGACCCTGCATGACCCTTGGTCATGTCATCAGGGTAGTAACACTGTGAGAGGCAGTAGGGTGGCTGTGCACTTCAGGAGGACCCTGCATGGTCCTTGGTCATGCCATCAGGGTAGTAACACTGTGAGAGGCAGTAGGGTGGCTGTGCACTTCAGGAGGACCCTGCATGATCCTTGGTCTGGCCCACCAACCCCTCTACGGTAGTATTAAGACAACTCACAACCAGGCCAACATCGGGGAACTAGGGTGTAGAATTCGCAGATTTCCTAACCATCGACACAATTATTAAGCACCTACTGTCCACCAGTTCCTGAAACAAACAGGAAGTTCAATAAGCAGACAGGCAAACCCAGTATACATAGATCGATAATCAGATGCTCAGAGCCCCTTCACTTTTTCCTTTGCCTGCCCTACTAGACTCTACAGCCAACTCTGCTGGCCACCAATGTGTTCTGAGCCATCAGAGGCAAGAGGCAAGCCATGCCTTTACCCCATAGTTTTGTAAAGTCCAAAGGCAGGGAGCAGATTCCTATGGCTGACTATAATAACTAGCACAAGCTGGAGGAGGCACCCTGATTTGACAACTGTACACCAGATACTCAGCTCCTAGCACCAGAAACACACTGAGATCTGGAGACACAGGAAAGGGCCACTCCCAACCAAGTGGACAACCCAGCCCAGAGAGAGGACCCAAACCAGAGGACCAGAGTAGGATGCACATAGGTGTGGAACATCTTGCCATAGTCCCAAACATCTTAAAGATAATCTGTCATTTGAACAAGCCCTGAGGGTGGTAATAAACTTCTCCGGGAAGAAAAACAGAGTTAGAGACTCCAAGTCAGAAAACACTGGCATTTTGAAATGGATCCGTCTTATGGTATTTCCTCATCCTCGTGGGCAGTTAGTGAGGTTTCCCTTCCTTCCATCCTATTACTTTTATTTCTTAAAGTTTTAAATATATTGAAATTGCCATGTAAGTGTACATCTTTGTAGGGTATGTGACATTTCAATACCGTGATACGGTGTGTAATGATCAAATCAAGGAATCAGAACATGCACCGTGACATTGATTATGTGTTGGAAACATTCAAAACCCTTTCCATTGGATTTCTTAAAACAACTGATTGTTGTCAAGCCAAACATGATGACACATACCTATAAATCCCAACATTTGGGAGGTGGAAGCAGGAGGATTAGGAATTCAGGGCCAGCCTTGGCTACACATTAAGTGTCACCCCTGGGCCACATAAGACCCTATCACAAAAAGAAAGAAAAGCAGCAACAAGCAACAACAAGCAACCTAAGCAACATCACAGCAGAAGCGACGCCTCTCTGCATCCCCACCACACCTTTATAGCCAACTTCTTGCTCTCCACCTTTCACTGGCTACTTTTGTTCCACCCATGAGTGAAACAAAATCATGTGGTATTGTATTTTACATTATCACCTGCATTGCTGGAAACGGCATGGTGGCACTGTTTTTATGGTAGAGAAGCACTCCAAGGTATGTGGAGTCTTTATCCACTCATCTGTAAATGAACACCTAAGTTAATTCAACATTTTGGCTATTGTGTATAGTATTGCCACACACTCCCCTTCTTCGTACTCCTTTATTTTTAACTTCATCGGTGTATGCATTGATGTACTGTGCCCATATTCCCCCATTACCCTTCCTTGTTTCCCTCCCACTCATGCTGCCCCCTCTTCTGCTGGCTAACTAGGAGACCCCTCCTACTTTCTTTTCTTTGGCTATAGGCCTTGTGTAGGCAGCCGGCGCTACTGTGTGTTCACGATGCCAATGGCCATGACAATTTTTTAAAGTAGTTTTGTTTTTTTGACAGACTGCCTGGTTGGTTTATTTATTAGGGGGGTGGGGGTCTATGTGTGAACACACATGCCATGGGGTACATACGGGTATCATAGCACAATTTGTGGAGTTGGTTCTCTCTTTCCACCTTTAAGTGGGTTCTGGGTATTGAATTCAGGTCACCAAGCTTGCACAGGACACACTTTTACTCAATGAGTCATCAAAAAATAAATGTTTTGTGTGAGACGGGATGTCATGCAGCCAGGCTGTGCTTGGGCTTCTGGTCCTCCTACCTCTACCTTCTCAATGCTGAGAGCACAACATGTATCACTATGACCAGTTTGTGCTGTCCTAGAGATTGAACACTGAGCTTTATTTGTGCCAGGAAAGCGTTCTACTAAGTCACATGTTCACCCCCATGAAAGCTTTTTAAGTCCTAAAAGATCACCATGCCTAGAGTCTATACAATGGATAAACTTGAAATACAATGAAGCTATTAAAAATAAAAATAATCTCCTGAGCTTATGGGGCACTTCTCCTTGTTACTACCTCTGTGTATCCTGTCTGAAAAGGGAAAAACAAGGACCAGTGTCCCCTTTTTGCAGATAAACACAGACTCTGGTGTGCCTAAGTGTCATTGGAAAAACATGGAGGGCCTACTGTATGGACTTAACCCCAACCTGTCTAGGCCCAGCCCTGGTCCTCAGCAACTCCCAGATCCCTGCTCCTGCCCTGTGGATTCAGCCATAAAATCAAATGGGCTGTTGCCTTCGAGACTCTTGCCACTATGCCACCCGTCTTACATCTGCATCACGGGGCTGGGTTGTAGGAGTGGTGTCCTTGGGCCCAGCCAGCTATGCCCAGCACCCATCATTAACGTCGGATCTTCAGATGCACGAAAGACTCACTGTCTTGTAAATCTTTTTCAGACGTCAATGTTTCCAGCACAAAGGATTGGAATGGAATGCACCCTCCGTTCCATATCAGCCCACCTCTCTAGAACTGTGTCTGACAGGGCCTTGCTAGGGACTGGCTGCAGAATCTCTAGATCTCTGTCACAATGTGTGGTGGAGGAAGGTGGCGTCCCTCAGGAACTCTGTTCTCACTGCCAACTTACAACTGAGAACATGGCCCTGGAATGTTTTAGCCAACCCTTTTAACCTCTTTCATTCAGTATCTGTTTGAAGAAACACGACTCACTGTCCACCCCCACACCAACATTTCTTGTCACCCCAGCCCTAAGAGGCAACCCTCTTGTGACCCTGTGATTGATGGATCTGATGACTTCATTTCCAATATTATCCCTGAGTCTGGTTCTTCATATACTGAGCTCTATATCTGGGGCTCCCCTTAGCTCCTAAAAACCAGCAATGTCAAGAGTCACCTATTGAGTAATGTGATACCAATAGGCACAAGCAGCCATTAAGTGCTTGAAATTCAGTTAACAGTCAACATGCACTCAAGATGGTGCTAGAAGTGGAGGGTTTGGGAGTGTGCTTCAGCAGCAGAACACAGGCTTAGTATTAGCAAGAAAGTGACCCTGGTTTCAATTCTCTGCATATAAAACAAAACTAAACGTACCCACTGATTTTGAACACTTAGCATGAAAAAAAGAACATAAAATACCTCAGTAGTTTTAGATTGATGATGTGTTAAAATGATAATCATCTGCATATGTTAGGTCAAATAAAATGCATCATTAAAATGATTTCAGCTGTTTCTGGGTTGTTTGTTTAAATGTAGCTGCTGGGATTTTTTTCAGTTTCAGAGGAACTCACATTAACTTCTGTTGGACTTCTGCTGGTATAGACAGCAGCTAATATAAACTTTGGGATCTAAATCTACATTTTATCTGCTGCCTAGATTCTGGGCAAGTTTCTTTTTCTAGCAGCAATTTCCTTCCTCACTGGCTCTTGGGGGAATCAAAGCATCTTATTTGGGGGGGTGGGGGGGAGGCTGGCAACACATAGATTATCATAATTGCCACAGTTCCTGGTTTCCATTTCCCAGTGGGCCATGTCAGGCTCTATTTAATCCCAATGATGTTGTTTTAAACATTTTGCTAATAGAATCATCACCAACCCAGCCCTTAAGATTCAGGTTCATAGCCCAGCATGGTGGTGCACACCTGTAATTCCAGTACTCGGGAGGCAGAGGCAGAAGGATCTTCCTGAGTTAGAGGCCAGCCTGGTCTACAAAGAGAGTTCAAGGACAGCCAAGGCTACACAGAAAAACACTGTCTCAAAAAACAAAAAAAAAACAAAAAACAAAAAAGATTCAGGTTCATATCTTAGGTTTGCTATGACCTATACAACTTGAGCAATCCATATTGAAATAGGATGCATGCTCCAGCATGCAGTGGCCCTTGGTGATTTCCAGATCACATAGAAGCAAAGCATCAGACCCCAGGGGGCATCTGACATATCTCCACCATACGGACAAGCCTCCCTGGCAATGGAACTGTTTGGTTTGGTTTTTTTTAAGAGTGTGTGCGTGTGTGTGTGTGTGTGTGTGTGTGTGTGTGTGTGTGTGTGTGTATGAATGCAGGTGCTCACAAAGGCCACACACACACACACACACACACTCCAAGAGCTGGAGGTATAAGTAGTTGTTAGCTATGGTTTGGGGAATTGTGCTACCGTCCTCTGCAAGTGCAGTATTCACTTTTTTTTTTTTTTTTTGAGGACTATGTAAACAGTCTTTAATGAGAGCTGTGTATGAGAGGCCTCCACTCCTGCAGTTCCTCGGTTGTTCCTTCCTTGTGTTTGCCCTTTTCCTTTCCTACTTGTCGGGACTTGGCTTTCCTTTTCAGGATGATCATCTTCTGGTCTTTGTCCAGCTTTAGCCAGGTGATGGCCACCTTGCTGGGGTGGATGCCCACGTAGACAGCTGCACCGTTAGCCTTTTCTCGCTGCACTCATTCAATGCAGATGACATATTTTTTTTCCTGTATACCTGGCCCACGTTGCCAATCTGCTGGCCCTTGTGGTGTCCTCAGACAACCTGAACTTCATCGTCCTTTCGAATGGGCATGGACTGGACATTATACTTCTGTCTCAGCTCTTTGGAAAGAGGGGAAGACATGATCTTCCTCCGAAGATGAGAAGGTGCATTGAAATGGTGTTTGTGGTTCTTGCTTCAGTCAGAAGTCACGAAGGGATTGAACTTCATTTTGGTGGCTGCGACCCAGCAATGGCCACAAAAGGAAACAGGGCTACATGCGACTTCCAGTTCCATAGTATTCACTCTTTAACTGCTGTGCCATCTTTCCATCCCATTTAGCTTCACTTTTTGTTTGTCTGTTTGTTTGTTTTTGGTTTCGAGACAGGTTTTCTCTGTGTAGCACTAGCTGTCCTGGACTCACTTTGTATAACAAGCTGGCCTGGAACTCACAGAGATCCAATTTTTCTCTCTCCCAGGTGGTGTCATGAACCACCACACCCGGCTAGCTTCATTTTTTAACCCTTGTTTTTAAGATGAAGTCTAACTAAGCAACCCATGCTGGTTGCTACCTGAAGGTCCTCTTGCGTCCACTCTTCAAATGCTAAATTACAAGTGTGCAGTTACCATACCCAGCTTCAGTAGACCTTTTCTGACTAAGGCTCCATAAGCACATCGCAAGAGTGAAGATTCCTAAGACTTAGCAAATCAAACAACCAACAGGTGGTGTCATGTCTCGACCTCAAGTCCTGGAAAAGGAGGATGAAAAGGTAGAGGGTGCAAAAAGAGAGGTGTGAATCCCACGTCATCTCCAGTAGAGCTATTTGGGCTGCAAGTTCAGCCAACACTTCTGTCCTAAAACAGATCCTCCTTTCTTGGGGCTCATTAGGAATTAGGGTTTCTTAAACATCCTATCATTACTTTGTGGCTCAAATAAATTATATTACTATGTAGTGTTTATTTTAAAAGCTTCAAATTGGTAAAAGTTACTAGTTTAAAATAATATATTGGGGGCAGAACAACCTCTGCCCAGCACTACTTGGAAGATACCCAGCGGCCCCAGGCACCACTAAGATGAATAAGTAAGTGGTGGAGAGATGGAAAAGAAAGAGAAGCAGGCGGTATATGCACAATGAAAGGAGGCAGAACTGGAGACTCAGGGGTAGTGAGAAATAGCCTGGTAAGGTCCTGGCCAGTGCTGCCTCTCAGGGGCCACGTGTAGGTCTGTGGCCCTGTAGCACCAGGAGGAGGGCGGGCGGGGGGGGGGGAGTGAGTGTTGATGGCCATGCCCATGTTACCACCAAAAACCTCGCAAACATCCCCGAGCTGGGCTGCCACCTGGGACCATATTGATATCCAAGGGCTGATGCAGAGTTGGCCCTACCCCTCACCTGGACACTGCAGGAGAGCTAGCCCAAAAGCATGAGAGTGGGTGAGCCAGTCCCACCCCTCACCAGCTGCAGCACTCAGGAGAGCAGGCCCTGCAGCACCTGAGCAGCACAGTAGAGCTAGCCCTGGTGGTGTCGGTGTGGGAAGCTGGCCCCAAGGGTGTGAGCAAGGAGAGCTGTCGGGCTGACCAGCTCAGCTGCTACCTAGGCCATAAGCCAGGGCTTTGAGTTGTCCACTCCAGTATCTACACCATGGATGAACTGCTGGAGTGTGTGAAGGGGCTGGTCCTCCCCATAACTAGAGTTTCAGGATCTTCTCGACACAGGGGAACAACAAGAAAAACTGACACATCACAGCAGGGGCAGGGCAGATGTGCATATGGGAGAACAGAGAGATGAGTGGAATTGAGAGAGCATGATGTGAAATCTACAAAGAATAAAAAGTTTTCAATACTGTATTATTATAGCCTTACCCCTGAATTTCTCTCTCTCTCTCTCTCTCTCTCTCTCTCTCTCTCTCTCTCTCTCTCTCTCTCTCTCTCTCTCTCTCACACACACACACACACACACACACACACTCAAAACACCAAAAACTAAAAAGCAGGTGAGGCAGCTGGGCGTGGTGGCACACACCTTTAATCCCAGCACTTGGGAGGCAGAGGCAGGCCGATCCCTGTGAGTTTGAGGCTAGCCTGGTCTACAAAGTGAGTCCCTATCACAGAGAGACCCTATCTCGAAAAACAAAACAAATAAAGTAAAAAGGGCTGGAGAGATGGCTCAGTGGTTAAGAGCACTGGCTGCTCTTCCAAAGGTCCTGAGTTCAATTCCCAGCAACCACATGGTGGCTCACAACCATCTATAACATAACCTGATATCCTCTTCTGGCTTGCAGGTGTACATGTAGACCACTGTATAAAAAATAAATAAGCTGGGTGTGGTGGTGCAAGGCTTTAGGAAAAAAAAGCAGGTCAGGCCTCTCACTATCTTTGAGAGGACTGAAAACACGTCCAGCATTACAGAATGGCCCATACTACACAAGCATGCCCCACAAAGTCCTGCTGTCTATAAGGACACAGCTATCAAATGAGAGTCATTCAGAAAACATCCCAAAGCCCCCCAGTACCTGTGCAAAGACTCTGGGGCTCTACAGGCAACTCCCAAGGACTATCTGGGCCAGCCTTTCCCATACAGGGTAACAGAGCAGAACCCAGAGGGGAGAGGGGCCTCATCCAACCCCACCCCACCCGGTGAAGTTCAGGGTTTAGAGGTAAGACTTAGGTTTGGCTGGAGGGAAAAGGGTCCTGAGGGTCAAGGTAGATCCTAAGGGGGGAAAAAAGAGTGTAGTTATCATATTGTAAACAAGAGATAAGGGCCAAGTTAGGGATGGACGGGGACTATGGGCAAGAGTCACCAATGGGCTTAAATAAGCTCTGGGCAAGAGGTGGCTCTGATGAGACAACCCACTAGTGTCCACTGAATCTGTCCGCAAAGCTCAATAACCAACTGCTTGCTTCTCTATCAGTCCAACATGGTGGGGGCCTGATGGCCTGAATCAGGGGTTGCAGCAATCAAAGGCAAGCTTCCAAATGGGCAGGAGCCCAAGAGGGGAGGTGGCAAATTGCCACCCCTGGGAATCAAAGCAGTTTGACACCATGAAAGCCTTAGCACACAGGCACCTGAGGCCACCCAGATTCTTCCCTGTGAAAAGGGTGACAGCATAGGGGATGCTTCTTGTGTACAGGTAGCAGCGTTGGCATCACCACAGTGAGCAGGTGTTCCACACCTGAAAAGCAGGGGACAGGCCAAAAGCTCAGGGTTAGTAAGGAGAATTGAGGCCAGTGGCAGTACCCAAAAGATCTGCTTGGGGTGGCAGGGAGGAGCAACTCCCTCCCAAGGAGTCATGAAGGTTAGACATGCTTCGAGTCCCTCGGAGGGGAGTTAAGGAGTGTCCCAAATGAAAGAAATAACCTGACCCAAATGCAGGCAACCTGAGGACACCAATCAGTCTGAACATGACAGAGCAGGCCTGTATGTGAGAGGGAGCCTGAGAGTCCGCCCATCAGGCAAGCAGTAGACACCACATTCTAGAAAGAAAATGGTAGAGCAGCTCCTCAAAACAGATCTCCCTAGGGAGCTCCTTTCTAGGAAGACATCAAAGAATGTTTGCTTTTATTTGGTTAGAGACACGTTTAACTGGATTCCTCTAAGAATGTTGGCAAACAGGAGTCCTTGATTTTCTGTCTCAGATGTTCTAAGTATGTCAGATAAATATGGAATGGTTATTTAGTGACAGGGAATGCTATGAAAACCCAGAGACACAAAAGTAGGGTTCTGTCTGAAGGATCACTAGCCACTCAGGAGACAAACTGCATTTAAAATAGTCTGTTCTCTTTATAGAAAGGCTTGGTCGATTGATCCACAGGCACCGGAGGCATAGTACCTGTATTCCCCACACTTTTAGAAATCCACTAGTGGTCGGGTATGGCGGTGCAGGCCTTTAATCCCAGAACTCAGGGTTAAGGGAAGCAGAAGCAGGCAGATCCCTGTGTGAGTTCAAGGCCAGCCTGGTCTGCAAAGCGAGTTCAGAACAGCCAAGGCTATACAGCAAGGCCCTATCTCAGGAAAAAAAAATTAATAAACTTTCTCTTTCGCCTTTCCTTCCTTTTAAAAGCTAATTTCTTTGGGCTGGAGAGATGATTCAGTGGTTAAGAGCACTCATTGCTCTTCTAAAGGTCCTGAGTTCAATTCCTAGTACTCACATGGCAGCTCCACCTGTCTGATGCTGCCTTCTAGTGTGCAGACACACATGCAGATGAAGTACCCATCTACATAAAAACATAATTAAATAAGTCTTTGAAAAAAGTTAATTTATTCTTTAACAATTTCATACACATATCTAGTACATTCTAGTCACACTCATCCTTCACCCTCTCTTATCTTCCTTTCACTAAGTACCCATCATACTTTCATGTCTTTTGTTTGTCTAAAGAATTGAAAATTAGGGCTTAAACAAATACTTACACATCGGTGTATTCCCATCTTCCTGAAGCTCCTATGATAGTAGTAAAAGAATAAAACAGGGAGTGTATATGTAGCTCAATGGTAGAATATATTTGGCAGTATAAATGAGGCATTGGATCTAACCCCCAGTATACACACACACACACACACACACACACACACACACACACACACTGAGCAGGGTGTGGAGAAATAGGTATGACCCTACAAAGGCAAGGTCTAAAGATGATAGCATAGCAGAGTTGTAAAAACCATTTCTGTGTGATGGTAGATCAACGCTCCAACAATAGGCATCAGCTTGGCTAGCTAGAGAAAGCTGTCATTTATATTCCTATAGGTAGCAAAGCCAGAAAGAAAAACCCCATTTGTGATCTAGCTCTAATTACTCACCATCACCGCCAGTGAATTGTCAGACAAAACCTACTGGGAAAAGTAAATGTGACTTGTCACTCTACCAACTTTTGAGTCCTTTTCTTTCTTTACTACAGTTGTTCCCTCTAGGGTCAAGGGTTCAAGGACTCTACAACTGTGGGTACAGAGCCAAGACTTTGGGTTGCCTATAAGTAAAGTCTCAACATGGCCCACATATGCATTCAAGGTTTTCCCCCCTCTGTCCTAGACACAACACTCACAGGAGTCAAAGAGCCAATGCAGCAAGGACGTGGGACTCAATAGCCCCTCTACCTCAAGGCATGTACAAGACAGGTAACAATTTTTCCAGCAATAAAACAGACTTCACACTTGCCCATGGCTGCATAGAAATGGACATGCTTCCCCAGTGAGAACACTAGCCACAGTTCATGCAGACACTGACATGTACACCAGCATTATCACACAGTCACACAGTCCTCTTTCCTCAAAGGCTAGAGCTGGCCTTAGCCATAGAAAGGTCAGTAGGCTTAAAGCTCTGAAGGTAGTTGGTTGAGTATTTGCCCAGTATGCAAGAAGCCTTGGGCTCAATCCCCAGCACTGTGTACACTAGGCATCTTGGTGCTTTGAGCCTGAAATAAAACACTGTCTCAAAAAATAAAAATAAAAATCCAGGGGGCTGAAAACTTTAGGGTGCCAAGTTTGTCATGCCCACTTCAGGAGTCCCAAACCTACCTGTTCATTTTAGTTCTTCTCTCATGAAAAACATTGGGTCCTCATGCTACCACCACCACCCCATAACCTCCATTGCCCTAATGGCAGGCTCTATCCATGACAGAACTGCCCGGTTCATCTATCTGTCATAGGCACCTAGCCAGGCACCTGGGATGGCTTGAATGGTGTCATCCCAAATTCATATGCTCACATCTTAACCGAAAGTACCTTAAGATGTGATTACATTCGGAAACAAGGTCTTCATGAGATTGTTAAAATGAGGACACCAGGGTAGGCCCTAATCAACAAGACTGGTGTCTTCAAGAGATGAAGAGACAAGGACACACATGAACACCAAGGAAGACTAGGTAAGGACACAACAGGAGAGAAGCTATTTGGAAGCCATGCAGAAGAACTTTGAGGCAGCCCAATACTGTGAGCGCCTTGAGGATATGGAAGCTAACCCATCGTTAAACCCTAATTCAGATCCATGTTCTTTAACTGTAGTACTGATCCCTCTAAGAAACTTTAAAGGATCTTGACATTTTTACAGCAATTTTCTCATAGTAAAAATAACCATCATGCCTTTAATCCCAGCACTTGGGAGGCAGAGACAGGCAGATCTCTGTGAGTTTGAGGCCAGCCTGGTCTACAGAGTGAGTTTCAGGACAGCCAGTGCTACACAGGGAAGCTCTGTCTCAAGTAAACAAACAAAAACAAAAAGTTTGCAAACTACAAATGCCAGCAGCTTTGCCATCCAGTAAGAACAGGAAACAAGGCTGGGACCCTTGAAGACTGACTGAAATCCTGTCATTGTTCTTGGGGCTACAGCCTAACACTCAACCCAGAGGGTGCCTACTCTATTAAGGGATGTGAGAGGCCATTTGTCAAGGGGACAGAGAAACCCAGTAACTTTTTTCTGCAGACAAATACCTTTTCAGTACACAGCTTGCACTACAAGAGGCATGACCCTGTCGCCCTGTCATAAATGAGAACCAGAGAACAACCCCACAGACAACTGTCAGGGGTCTGCCAAGCCTCAGACACCCCAGACACCTTTCAGAATGTCAAATCAACAGGTAAAAATAATAGGACAGTTACTTTAGAAGATAATGCCAGTAAGCGACTTACCACAGCCAGGACACACATGAAAGCAAATGTCTGGAGTCTTGCTCCAGCACCCATATGTAACACACATTCAACATCTGTCACTGGTTAGCTTTTCTCCGTTTTCCCCCTTGTCAAGGTCAGACAACTCAGTTTGTATTTCTGTGGCCCTAATTCATCTGTATTCTCCATGTGCTGCTCAGCATGGTAAGTGTTATAAATCTGTCTCCATACCTGAAAGTGTGTCTAGTAGACCTAGTTCCCAGTTAGCGAGCTGCCAACGACTTATCAAACTTTTCTTCACACCAAGAACACAGGGCTCTTTCACATGCAGGCCTTGCTAGTTGAAGAAACCCCACAAGAATTGAAGGAGACATTGTTTAAAAACAAGAAGACAGTCTAGAGCTCAGCCACCTTCCCACTACTACACAAATCCCAAATCAGCACTGAAAAGCAAGTAGTCAAGGGAGACAAAGCCTGGAGAAAGGAGTTGTTTCCTGTAGTCATCCTGTGCCCATGAGTGCCAATGCTGGTACTTTAGGAAAGCTAACACTGCCCCAAATATCCACTACACACGGAGTAACCCATTCTAGATTAACTTATTCAAAATCTTTTGACAAAGGCTCTGTGCATCTCCAGACTCCACCTCCTAAGACTTCTGACTTGATACACTAAGCCAGACAATAGACTTCTGCAAAGGAACTCCATTTGGAAGGGACCAATTTTAAATCTCTGTCATATCAGTAGCAACAATCATGACCTCCAACATGACCAGCCTAAGAACAGACCCAGGAACACATCTCAAAATTAGTCCTTTTGCACTTAGAGCCACCAAGGCCTCCATTAGAAATCTACAAGTAAATGCCTCCTCTTTAACTGAGTCTCTCAAAGATAAAGCCACTTGCAGCCTAGCTGTGATCATATTCTGGGCATAGGGAATGTACTTGATATCAAAAGGAATCTGTAGAAAAACCTTAGAGGCTGGAGAGATGGCTCACAGGTTAAAAACACTGCCTGTTCTTCCAAAGATCCTGAGTTCAATTCCCAGCAACCACATGTGACTCACAACCATCCATAGTGAGACCTGGGGTCCTCTTCTGGCCTGCATGCAAAACACTGTATACTTAATAAATAAATAAATCTTTTTTAAAAAGAAAGAAAAAGAAAAAGAAAAATCCTAGAAACACTAGAAAATGGCATTGAAGGTCATAAGAAAGGGACATTCCTATCACTACCTTGCTCCTCCATGAAGCTGTATCCAGTCAGCTTGAGGTCTTCAGGTAAGCAGGCCATCCTGGGTCTATTCTTGGGGACCACAAAAGACAATATGGAACAGGATCACCCATCTGTAGTCAGTCTGCTGTCCCTCTAGGTTCTGAGGCATTGGGTGGCCTGCTCATCACTGAACAGTACTTATCACCGTGATGTCTCTCGTGTCTCAGATTCATGCATGAGAACTGCCTTGGAAGTTAAGTAGCCAGTCTAGCTCATAAAGCTAGAGGAAGCGGGCATGGTGACGCATACCTTTAATTCCAGCATTTGAAAATAGAGTGAGTTTGAGGCTAGCCTGGTCTACAGAGCTAGCTTCAGGACAGGCAAGGTTACACAGAGAAACCTTGTCTCAAAAATAAAGCAAAACAAAACAAAGCTAGAGAAAGCATAAGCCTGTGTGAAAACCCACGTCTGTCCCATTTGACATCTGTACCCTTGGCTATTAGTCCTGTTGAGCAGGCACAGAGCCCCATGTGAAGCAAAGTCCAGAACATTTGGAACCATTTCTGAAGGACAACACTGCTGTCCACAATCTGTGTGGATACACAGTTCATCACATCAGCCTATGGGAATGGATGCCCAGTTCCATTCTGGGTTAAGTAGATACTCAGGAAAGTCCTTTCCAGCAAAATCACTGAGACACAGGAGTCATATAGACAAAGTTCAACAGATATGACGTGCTCATACCAAATGATTTCCAAAGATCATCTTTGACTTCACAGCAATCCATAGGGCTAATTCTGTTTTCACCAAGAATATTCATTACTTGAGTAGCTTCTACAAAGTCACAGAGCTTATAAATTACGGGGACTCAGACCTGAACTCTTGAAAGTCAAGTCCAAGGTTCTTAGCTGTGCTTCATCATAAAAGAGGACTCAAGCATCTTTCCCCCCCGGCTATTCAGGGGCTAGACAGACAGACAGACAGACAGACAGACAGACACACACACACACACACACACACACACACACACACACACACACCCCAGCTCAGCACTCAAATGAGTCATTAACAAAGCTCTAGATCATCCAAGGTCTTCAAGTTCAAGGAATAAATGACTCAGTCTGTTGAGGGCTCCAGATTTCTCTTTGTCAAGTACACAGATCTGTGTATGTTAAATGTCTGTTTACTAAAGCAAAACAAAAAGGCCAGAGCAGGCAAACAAATCTGTAGGAAACACATTGTTTCAGGCATCTCTTCAGCCCATATACAATAGAAGGGAAAGGACCCCAGAGAGCTCTGCACAAGAAACTACCCTGAGTTCCCAAACCTATAGACTACATTGTATCTCAAGCAGAAAGGATGAAAGCCTCCAGGAGACTGTGCAGGCGTTTGCTGGGGCTCCAGGCTTCAGCTGACCAGTGTCCCAAAGGCAGTAGAGGATGTAGCTGTACATGAGTGGGCAGGGTGGGGTTTCCTGCAAATACTCCATCCTTCACCCTGGCGCCTCCCCAGATCCTCAGTGCTAGCTGCCCCTGATGGCGTAGCTTACGGAAGTGTCTGTCTACCATTTAGGTGGGTCTTATTATTACTAACAAAGATAAGATTGACTAATAATAACACTGGTGACATTTCAAGGGGTGTTGCCCTCTCCTTCGGCCTGGCTCTTTTGAGGTAGGGGAGAGTTCAAATTCCACAACTGTGCTCCTCTGTAGGTCCAGCATGCCAGCTCACTCATCAAATACAGATGTAATTTCCACAGATTTCTTAAGAGCTCAAGAGGCTTTTTAAAAAAATATGCCAATCACACTGCTGTTGAGCTGCTGGAGGGAAAAGGCTTGTTGTTTTACCTAAACTGTACTTAACCTCACATTACTTCCAAGAAACTGCTGAAATCTGGAGACTCAGCCCAACTAATTCATATATCCAAACACCTAGCATGTGAAGAGCTTCAGTAAAGAAAGTTGTGGGAAGTGTGGAGTAAGCTACATGCAGCAGTGAATAAGCCGGCGTATTTGAAAACTGGAGAAAAAGAGGGAAGACGCACGCCAAGTACAAAGGGAACATACCATGTGGAACTGAGCATTGGACAAGAAAGGAACAGGTAGCTAACTACAAGGAAGAATAAATAGAACAGGGTACTCAGCATGCTAATGTAAATGTCCCTGAAAGGGGATGTCTGTGGTAACCCCTGCAGGTAAGTGAGCAATCAAATGAGAAGTCAGGGGTAAAAATGTGGTTTTAAGCACATTCAAAGAAATCAAAGGCTAATTAGTGGCAGAAGCAGAGAAACCAGGAGGCTGCCCTAGGGAAGGCTGACCTAGGGCAGCTGTCTGCCAAAAACCCAGGCTAGGGCAAGAGATCTGGAGAGAAGAATTGGCAGTTCCTGTCAGCCTGACAGAATCTCCAGAATTAAAGTATAATACCATCTGAACAGGGCTAGCCCATGGGAAGCCTCCAGAACATGAGCGCGTGCCAAGGCTTAACACATATATCACTACACCATCTGAGGAATCCTGGCACACATGTTAAAAGCTCAGGATGCTCTCAGGAAACCACTTCCCTGGGGACAGTGGCTCTAGCCACCCACCTGCACCCATTCTTCCCTCCAAAGGAAGCTACACCACCATTGTTTGTTGTTCTGTAAGTTGCCTTAATTGTGAGAGAAGAGGCCACATGCTTTAACACCTCAACAATGGGGAGCATGTGTTAAGTCATCTAATTCCGGGCAAACTCCCCCCCCATGATGAAACAAATACAGCTGACAAAAATAAAATAAAATAGAATAGAATAGAATAAAAATTAAAAAACCCTGGAGGCACACAGAGGCGCAGGGCAGGAGTAAAGGTGAGACTATCAGGAACAAAGACTGAAAGATTACCACCAAGTGACATACCCAGGGGTCCAAAACCTTGCAAGGTCTGAAGGCCACTTAATTGGAATTAATACCAGTGAAGAAATTTTAGCTTCTCCCTCAGGTCTGCAAAATCAAGTTGGCTATAGATGAAAATGAGGACATGTCCACTCCTAAGCATGGTTGAGGGAAAAGGTTCTATTATAGGTATGAGGAAGAGCACAGCCATAAGCGTCTGAAGAGTCCAGACTGAATGTGGCCAGCACAGTAGACAGACTGGGTCGTGAGAGTGAGAAAGGGAGAGAAAGAGCAGGGGACAAAAGAACAAGAAGGCAAACAACCAAGAGTGTGGCCAAAATGGCTGGATTATACAGGAATCAGAAGTTGAGGGAGGGTAAGCAAAGCTCGGGGGCTGGAGGGGTTTAGGATGGGGGCAGGGAGAAGCCAGGACTCTGTAATAGCTACTTGTAGAACCTGGAAGCCATTTGTTCTCAGTTTCTTTGGATCTAAAGAGGCTGCAATTCTTTCTGGAGCCACTTCCTGCAAAGCAGCACCTGGTTGGGGGCGGGGATAGTTTTGTTTGAAGTTAGTTTTGTTGGTTTGTTTTGGGGACGGGGTCTCTTGTAGCCCACTTAGGCCTCTGGTGATCAGAATGAAAATGGCCACCATAGGCTCATGGGGACTGGCACTATTGAGAGGCGTGGCTTTGTTGGAGAAAACGTGTCATGGGAGTGGTCCTTGGGGTTTCAGAAGCCCGCTCCCTTCCTGCTGCCCACTGTTAGCTACTCTCCAGCACCCTATCTGCCTGCATACCTCAATGCTTCCCACCATGATGTTTCCCATTATAATATTTCCCATGGTTACGGTGTCCCTTCACAGGAATAGAACTGTAAGATCACCTCCAAGTCACTATATAGCTGGAAATAAGTTTAAACTCCTGATCCTCCTGCCTCCACCTCCCAGGTACTGGGGTTTTAGGTATAGACCACTAGGACCCAGATGGTACCTCAAAGTTTGAGACCTAGCTGGGTAGTGGATTGAGAAGTACTGGAGGCTGAACAGATCAACTCACTGCTTTCAAACACTCCCAAAGGTCATATAATCTGACCCTTTAATTTTGTGGAAGACATGCTGGACTACAGAGAGTAGTTGTTCAGTCTATTGCTGTAAAGCCAAGACTGAAACAGCTCCTGTGGGTAAGGCTGCTGGACCCAAGATAGAAATCCCTCACCTGGCCATGAGAAAAAGCCAGGAGCCCAGGGTACAGCCTGTTCGGCAACTATAGCCCAGTCACTGTATCAGTGCCACATAGCATCTCCTCCCTAGCCCACAGTACCCTCACCATGTCATCCCACCACATCTACACCCTGTGGGAGACTAGCCAAGAAGATTCCCTCATCAGCAAGCCATGAAGGCTTCTTTCACTCCATTCAGACTCCACCTTCCCTGCCTCCTGCCCCAGCTGCAAAGCCAGATAATCTAGTGCCCTGATCTGACCAACTCCTGCTTTACTACTTAACTTCCTCACCCTGAAAACATTCAAGTCATGAAAGGGAAGTAAAAGCTTATTGGAGAGTGGCTGACCATAAGCAGCATTGTTCTTAACAAAGGGTATAAAAAAAAAAAAAAAAAAAAAACAGACAGCTAATCTCAGCACTTGGGCAATGACGGCAAGAGGATCAGGAACCAAGGCTATTCTTTGCCGTACATAGCAGCCAGTCTGACTTACATGAGACCATGCCTCAACCCCCAGCTCCACAAAAAAGAAATTAGACTATTTGGAGCCACATAACATCCTCAAATAAACTCCTCTAAAACAACAATTAGAATTGTCCTCTCAGCTGGGTGTGGTGGCCCACGCCTTTAATACCAGCACTCTTGGAGGCAGCGACAGGTAGTTCTCTGTGAGTCCGAAGCCAGCCTGTCCAAAAAGAGTTATCTAGGACAGCCAAGACTGTTTTTGTCTTTAAAAAAAAAAAAATCCTCTCTCCAGGTGGTCTCAATCTCAATGAGCTGGGGCAAGAAAGCCCCCAAAGGATCTCCCTACTGGGTCCAAAAAAGGATGGCAAAGCAGCTCAGCCCCTGAGGGCAGGACCCTTGACTTGAGTCCTAGGCAAGAACACTTCAGAGAATTCCTCACAGCACAAGCAGCAAAGAGGACTTGTGGCCAGTGCTTCAGGCTGGGATCTGTGCCTAGTTGTATCTGCTAGAGATACAACTATACAACTACCTGATGGGCCAGGGACGCCACACTTGAAGATCACCAGAGCCCAGGCACTCCAAAGGTAGCTAGCTGTCAGTCAGCTCTCAGCTGCCTTAGTCACCAGGGCTGACCTGACAAAGCACGGCAGTCAGGGAGTTCAAAAACAGGAAGTTGTGGCTCACAGTTCCAGAGGCTGGAGCCCAAGGTCAAGGTTTAAGGACATACACCAGCTGGCCATCTTTTCCATGATGGGGAAAGTGGGGGTGGGAGGGAAAGAGGCCAACACAACAGAAAAGCAGACCAGGAGCTCTCAAGAGAGGGAGGGGAAACCAGAGACAACCGATGACATCACTAGCCCCACCCACAACTAAGCAGGAGCCAAATTCCCTAGAGCTGTTTGTTTACTGAAGCCAGATGGAGTTGAATTCCTGTCACTTCTACAGGGACAAGCCCTACCTAATGGCAGTCATCTCGCTGGACTTCAGGAAAATCAGGCTGTGAATTGACACAGAAACAAGATGCAGGTGCTCATAGGAGGCAGCATGGAAGCAACTCATTGGAACAGCATTTCAGAGCATCCACCAGCCTGTCAATTTTGAGAGTATTGCTATTAGCCTCTCTCTCTCTCTCTCTCTGACTTACCGCCCTCCTGCCATCTGTCTTCTCTCTCGCAATGCCCATAAAGAGCAGACCCATAGTACTTCACCCATTAGATTAAATATTTAAGACAAATTATGAAGAAAGGAGGCTGAGCCTGATCCAAAGAGATTTAACATCCTCCTTGACCAAGGGCAATTAAACCTTTAAGCTAGAAAAATTGACCCAGGCCTGGTAGTACATCGCATGTAGGGTAGAGGATCTAGAGTTCAAGAGTGAAAATGCTTCAAACAGAAGAAGGAGGTAAAGGAGGTGGAGGAAGAGGAGAAGAAGGAGAAGAAGAAAAAGTGTAGTAGAAGAAGAATTATGAATCCTTCTTTCCCTAGCTGGTAAGCCTATCAAAATTCAGTTCCTTGGTGCCAAACTCCAAACATCTAGGAATTATAGCTACCTGGTGGTTTCCTTAACAATCGAGGTGGACATGGAAAATTCCTTCTTTAAGGATTCTATTAAGACATCACTGTTCTTAGCTCTAAGACATAGCTCCCTGGTCCAGCCAATGGACCATTGTAGCTACAGAGAACATCAACTGAGGGCTCTGCCAAGAGCAAAGACTACCACCACTGATTTCTCCCCTGGGAAAGTCATAGAAAACAGTCAAGGGGGAGCATGGGATGAGAAATAATGAGAAAGCACAACCAGTGGACAGAGCCACAACCCAATAGTAAGTTTGGAGAGTAACAGATGAAGGGAGCCATCCAGCAACTGGGGAGAGAGCCTATCCAGCCACACCTGAGCCAGACTAGCAAACACACTTCAACCATGAGCAGTTGCCAATGCCATCACTCCCCTACACAGGTGTGCCAGGGAAGAAATGACAACCTCACGGCAGGCTCAGCTGACAACAGTGGGGGCTGGTGTACACAGACCCAAGTCCATGGGCTCTAGGTTGGGAGAAGACTCTAAAGTTACTTCGCAGTTCCCAGGAAAATAAAGTGACAGTTACTCAAAAGGTTAACAAACTTGATTAGGTTAACAAACTTGTTACTAGCACCCGTTCTTTTCCTGTCACTCTCCAGTCCCCTACTGTAGTTCGTGTTTGGGCAGTCATGCTGGGGAGACTGTAGTACCTCCAAATACAGTACTTACAGTCACCTTTTCTCTGAGTCCCCACCTGGGAAACCCAAACAAAAACAGATAGTGTAGGCAGAATGCATCTGTGTACTTGCAACTAAATAACCAAATATAAGTTGGTCCTGCTCAGTTTGGGGAACAGGAAGATAATAGATGTATTTCATATATCACTGTTGGGCATGAAGACTGAACAACAACGAAATAAACAGCTTGAAAGTTCCTTCCAAAGTTAAACATCCACCTACTAACCAACCAAGCATCCTACTCCTAGGCATTTAACCAGTCGAAATGTTTGCAATGTTTATAACAGCTTTATTCATAATCACCAAAAACTTGGAAACAATCCAAATGTCTTTCAACTGCAAAAGAGATAAACACTGGACTAGCACTCAGATTCCAAAAGGAGGCAGCACAGCAACATAAGCCAACCTCAAATGCTTTGTGGAGTGAAAGAAACCAGACTTAAGACATATTCAACAAGAGGGATTTCAATGCTAGTGAAATCATGGTTATTGGAGGAGAATCTACCTCTAATTTACTAACCAGCATAATCCCTATCAACAGTCTATAAACATCTATCCTTATACCCACAGAGAAATGTGGTCTTCACCTCATTTATGAAACTACTCTTTGAGATAGACAGAGATCATTATGGGAGACCACAACCAATCAAAGTGCAGACTTGTGGAGTCCAGTCCCAGTGGTGACATCTACAAAACATTCCTATACCTAAGGCTCAGGGAAAATTGCAGAGGGGCAGAGGAAACTTTGTTAAGAGACAGAGGACCAGGCAGTTTGCAATAAGACTGTATCTTCGAATAACATCAGACTTCTACACCCAGAAAGTCTCCCCTGCATGACTGCCCAAACACGAGCTGGACAAGAATGGCACGAAGAGAAATGCCAAACCGGACACAGGAAGACCTATAAGTCCTTAACCTATATAAAGAACTATAGAGAACCGAGGAAAGAGGGCATAGGAAAAACAGTCTTCCTCAGAGAAGAGGACACCAATTAGTCAGTCAGTGCCAAATGATCAGCCCTAAGAACAGACATACAAGTAAGTAACAATATAAAAGCTGGCCAGGTGTGGTGGTGCACTCCTTTAATCCCAGAACTTGGGAGGCAGAGGCAAGCGTATTGCTGTGAGTTCGAGGCCAACATGGTCTACAAAATGAGTCTAGGACAGCCAGGGCTACACAGAGAAACCGTGTGTGTGTGTGTGTGTGTGTGTGTGTGTGTGTGTAATAATAATAATACATCTTTTAAAAGTGGCCGTGAATTTGAAGGAGAACAGAGAGGGATTTGGAGGAATGAAAGGGAAAGGAGAAATGTAACTATATTATAATCTCAAAAACAAATCAGAAGCCAGGAGCAGTGAGGAGACACAGCTGTAATCCCAACATTTGGGGAAGCAGAGGCAGGTGGATCTCTCTGTGAGTTTGAGGCCACCCTGGTCTACAGAGTGAGTCCAGGACAGCCAGGACTACAAGAGAAACCCTGTCTTGGGGAGTGGGCGGGGGGAACACTAGATGACTGTGAAAGTAGTTCCCCAAGTAACTCAGCATTATGGGAGTGTCATTTCAGCAGGCCCCATATGTGGCTCATCCTCTCCCATCATGGTATGGTCTGAGTTAAAGGAAGCTGAAAGAAATTTACTGCCCAGCTAATGAAGCCACAAGATTTTCTATCAGGTGTCCAGCTTCCTGAACTTTATCCTTTTCCCAGGAAGCATCTGCAAACCACTGTGCCCATGAAAAAGCATGCCCACATACACATGTGTACCTACATGCCCAAGGCAAAGAATCTCCAGGAACTGAAACACCAAGCACCTGGGACCCCCTCTCCACCACAGAAGACTCCCAGAGGCTTCTGGGAGCTGCTGCATTTTTCTTAGGACAGGGCTAGTTGGTCTAGAGCCACAGTGAAGGATGGACTACACAGGGACAGGCCTGGGCTGCTGGCCCAGCTTGGCCCAGCTGCACATGGGAAACATGTAAGGGTGTGTGGCCCAGCGGAGCCTAGCTTCAATCAACTGGGCACAAAAATAGGGCGGTTGCATCAGTGCGTGCAAGCATCCAGCTAAAAAGAAAAAAGAAAAGATAAAAGTTAAAGTAAATAAAAGGGGACAGATAAACGTGCCCCCTTTTCCCACAGGCACAGCCAAGTCCAGAGAATGTGAAACATCTTGTACAGGGAAAAGCAAAGGTCAGTGGCTTGACATGATACTGAACTTGACATCAGCCATGAATGTTGTCTCTTGGAATTGTGGGACTCTTGTCAGGGAACCATAATCTCAATACTTCCCCAGAGCTGTGCTCAGAAAGCACTAAGGAGTAAGAGCACCACTGTGTCACCCTATACTGAGCTGGCACTGGGATCACGCAGCCAAGGAAGTCATGTCTTCATCAGCAGGCCAGCAAGCCATGGTAGTAACGCAGGGCACTGGGAAGGGAAAGTCAGGTGGCACACTACTTGTAAGATGTGCAGTCTCAATAATCTGCACTGGCTGTAAGAGCCTCCCTCCATCTGGCTTCCTATGCTGCCGTGTCCTCGGCACCCTGGCCTCAGGAGGAAAAGATGACTGGACAGAGACGTCTGGGCAGGTTTCCTAGTCCATACCTCCCACCATGGTCCCACCTCCTGATGTGTTCTGGGGACGAAGAATGCTATTACTGGAGCTTCCTTGGTAGGCACACAATCATGAAGCCGTAGCCACTGACTGACCCTCACCAATGCCTCAAGTCAGGAAGAACTGAAAGCGAAGGCATCCAGTCCACATTCCCACTTCTTACTAGGACACTTCTGACTGTGAATCAGGAAAAGGGTGGTGTGGAATATCGTCACTGAAAGGAGACCTGGGCAGCAAGGAGTCAGAGCACAAAAATCCATCGACTGCTGATACCTCTTGAATATCAACAGAGGCAGCCGAGCTCCACCAGCCACCCTCCAATGACCCTTCCCCAATTTTTTCGTTGACAAGATGTGGTCTCTAGGGTAGTCTAGTGGTATGCTTGTGTGGCTATGTGCATCTGTGTATATATGTGTATATGTGTTTTACATGTGTGCAAGTGAAATATGTGCGCATGGATATAGAGGCCAAAGATCAATAATAGGCGAACTTCCTCCAAGGATCTCCCTATTATTTTTGAGACAGAATATCTTAATTAAACCTGGAGCTCATAAACTGGCCAGGTTAGCTGGCCAATCAGTTCTCCCAGTACTCTCCCAGCACTGTAGTTACAGACACATGATGTCAAGCTTTACATGGGTGCTGGAGATCCAAACTCAGACCTTTATGTTGACTTTGCTGACTAAACAACCACTTTACTGACTAAACAATCTCCCCACTCCCTCCAGGACAGTCTTGCTACCCACATATCCGCCATACAGCCTAGCCTGGTAGGTCACTGGCTGACCCACCCCCCACATACACACAATACACTTCACTTTATTCTGCCAAACCAGAGCCCACCTAGCACAGATGCCCAGGTATAGCACTAAGACTGTGAGAGCGAAGCAAAGGACAAATGGCCCAACACTTGTGGGAGGGGTAAGGATTGGAAAATACAAATCAAAGCCAGAGGTTCTCATCTCCCATCCTGAGCGTTTTGCCTCCAGGGGGGTATCTGGCAGCATTTGCAGTCAATTTGGGTTGTAATAATGAAAAAGATGCTCCTAGAATGCAGTTAGTAGGCCAGTGGTGCCAATAAACACTCTACAACACAAGACCAAAGAATTCCACAACCCCAAATAGTAACACTGCCCGTGTTAACACACGCTTTATACGTATCTATCTTCTGGAAGTTTTTTTTCCTTTTCTTTTCTTTATTTCCTCAGATACCTTTCATCATCATTCTGTAGGACAGCAAGAAAATAACATGGTAGCACAACAACTGCAGATAAATATTCAAGACCTGGTGAGGCGCGAGCTCTTCCTCCTACGTGACTTAGTGGCTGGTCTGTAAAAGGGGAGGGTGCGCCATGGGGGAAACAGATACGCGCACAAACAGGCTTAGGCTGACATTCCAAGGCATCCTTAAGAACTAAGGGAACCCAGAATGGCCATAATGCCATTGAACTCAGAGGCCCAGGCTGCCCTCAGAATACAGTTGAATAAGGCACTAGCCTCGGGTGTGCAGGATGTAGTCTGCTTTTTTGTTTTAATGTGGTTTTAATCAGGGAATCGTGATACACTGTTCCTCCAGGAAATTCTGTCAAATGTTTTGCATCCCTCATAAAGAACTACTGTCTATGCAAATTAAGAGTCCAAGTTTTAAAACAGACAGGGCAAGTAACATTTTCTTGTTTTCTTAATATCACTGTGGGGGGAAAAAAAGACAAAGAGGAGGAAAGAATGCAAATGTTCTCTGAAAGTACACACAAACCCAGAAACATTTTCCCCTCCTGCCCAAGGTCAGGAATGTGGGGGAAATTTGTTTTGTAGACATGCCATTGGAGCATGAGAAGGGCTGTTGAAAAGGCCCCAGACAGGGCACAGGGACAAACCTAAGAATAGCCTTTTCCCTCAAGATGGGTTATCTATCAGAACAGCATCTTTCTCAGCATGACTGAGCAGCACAGACTATGTATGACATGGGGGACCCAGAAAACACAGCAAGAAGAACCATTCCAAATCCTCTTGACTCAGAACCAGGGGAAGGAACTAAGCCACACCCTCTGACATTCACTGCTGCTTTTTCACTGGCTCTGACCCAGTTATCAAGATGCTGATTTGGAAACTATGCAGATGGAAAATGTAGCGTGTCTGACACCTCCTTCAACCTTTCTGGAAGCAGGGTGGGTGGCTTAGAAAGCATCACAGCCCCCCCTCCACACACCCAGCTTTCGAATTTAGCTTCCAGACCTCTATTGAGCTCATGTACTCTGAAACCCCTCGGTTTCCTCATCTATAGATGTTTTTAAGATTACAGGGGCTAAGCAGAGATCTTCTCACAACAAAAAAAAGAAGCAAGTCAAGCAGTAGTGGCACACACAGAGCCAGAGGCAATGGGATCTCTGTGAGTTCGAGGCCAGCCTGATCTACAGAGGGAGTTCCAGAGAAGCCATGGCTACACAGATAACCTAGAGAGAGAGAGACAGAGGAGAGAGAGAAAGAAAGAGAGAGAGACAGAGAGAGAGAGAGAGACAGACAGACAGAGACAGAGAGACAGAGAGACAGAGACAGAAAGAGGGGGCGGGGAGGGAGAGAGCGAGAATCAAGTTCAAGCTCTGGCTAGAGGAAAATACTTTCAGGAGATACACTCAAGGTCTGAGCATGAGGTTCTGAAGGGAACTATGGCTCTGAAGAGTCAGATAGAAGTCCAGATCCATCTCTGAAACAGATTTGTGGACAGGAGTCTGCAGGACTGCTTCTGGGTGTTGGTGACAGGCACGCCTGACGGTCTGAAGAAGAGCACAATGAATCCTCGTGCTCAGCTCTATATATATATACAGTCCACAATCTCCACCACGGGAATGTTCCAAATTCACAGTGACAAACACAGCCAAGACAATCCTCCACAGGCACGCCCAGAGGCCCATCTCCCAGGTCATTCTAGACTCTGTCAAGTTGACAAGAAACACTAAATTACAAGTACTAACTTGTCCTAGGTATAAGTGGGCCATGTGGTCTCTATACTGACTACTCAACCCTTATTCTGAAACTCACAGACAGCACATCAACAAGTAAATGTGGCTCAGTCCCAACAAACTATACTTATGATGCTGAATTCTGAATTTCATGCATAGAAAAGTTTGTCTCTAATTGGCATTTCTCTTGGTATAACCATTTTAAAACTGCAGGGCATATGAAAACATGAGGAGAGTGGACTTGACCAGAAGAGTTAGTGTGTCAAACCTGATATGGAGAGCCCTCACACCTATGTTCTAATCTCTATGTTACAGGAAGGTACTCTTTGAACTACCAAAAGAGAAACATGGACCCAAGCCAGCTAGACTCTTGCGCCTGCTCTTGGGAAACTTTTCCTCTTGTTCCCACATGATAGTTTTTGCTTCAATATGAGAGTTTTTGTTTCATTTTATTATGTATATATTTTTTGAGACAGGGTCTTTCTCTGTGTATCCTTGGCTGTCCTGGACTCACTTTGCAGACCAGGCTGGCCTCGAACTCACAGCGATCCACCTGCCTCTCCCTCCCAAGTGCTGGGATTAAAGGTGTGCGCCACCATGCCCAGTTCATCTTATTATATTTTATTTTGTCACATTTGGTTGTGATATCTTAGAATCCTGTTCTTTTCTAATGAGGGACAGAAAGGGAGTGGATCCAAGGGAGAAAGGAGGGGAGGGACTGGAAAAAATAGAGGGAAAGTTATAATCAGGGTATATTGTATGAAAAATATTTTTTTCAATTTTTAAAATGTAAATAAGTAAATGAAGAAAGTGACAATGAAAGGGGAAACGAAAGTATTGAGTCACAGAGACACAAAAGTAATATGATGATAGAACCCTCAAGCAGCATGTGGAGGGTCCTGGGTTTAATCTCTAGTGAAAGAAGGAAGAAAAAGAAGATGGTAGAAGAGCAAAAAACAGGAAGAAAGGAAACAGTTTAATCAAGGATGAATACAATCCATATTATGAATGCTATGCAATACTAAAAGTCATGTACACATAGGCAGATATGATGGAGCTCTGCATCACACACCAGCTCTGCAAGCTTGTGAGCAACACACACATACCAGGATCCTGCTTATGTTTTTAAAAATAAAGGTAAGGCTATGTATGGACTTAGCCTTAGAAAAAGAGGACTTTTCTGACATATCTGAGGTCCTAGTTCCATATCTAGCACCACATGCCATGTATGCATGCATGAATGAATGAATGAACACTAATTGTGTGTGTACATAATATTTATACACATGCTCTCACATATTAAAACATACAATGTTTAGAAAAATGCCTACAAGGCACACCACCAAATGTCAGCAGCCACAGGGCACAGAGAGTCCTTCATGTGTGCTTGGATGCAACCCTAACTCTCATGCCTTTTCTATCTCAAATGCATCCTTCTTTTTTCTTGCACACAAAGAGAGAGAGAAAATATTGTTTCTGGCCGTAAAACCAAATTTAGGAATGTATTTGGAGCACTCTGAGCCATTTTTCACATACCCCAATTTGAACAAAGGCTGGTTACAATTAATTACACAGGACAAAGACATTCTTCCCAGGGGGAAAAAACAAACAAATGGAGGTAGTATGACAAGAAAGGAGCACGGCTAGAATTCTCTTCTACTCTCTTCAGTAATTTTTAGTTGCACTCGTTAGACCCAGCATTCTGGAGACACCGTCAACCTTCAAAACAAGGTTATTAGTCCTAAACATAGCCAAAGTTTTCATGCGGGGCTTGATAGCTCAGGGAAAACCATCTCCACTGCATAAACTCTCATTTTGGAAGTTACTTTGTTTTGTCCCACAGGCATAAGCATCGCTGGGAGGAAAGTCATTCCTGTGGAAATGAGATTTCCCCTCAGTGCCAATTTTTAAATCCAGCCTTCGGGTCCTCGTAAGATTCACACACTCACGTTTTTTTCGTTTGTTTGTTTGCTTTGTATGGAAAAGCACATTCCTGCTGGCCAGGTTTGCCATTTTCCATTGCTCTTTTTAAATGCATCTTATTCAAATGGAATGTTCTCAGAGTTTCCATCCTTCCTGGGCCTGGAGTTGGATGACTTAGGATGATCACATAGATCCCCAAGCTTCAGGGTGCCTCAATACACACCTAATCACAGCTGCAGAAGATTTCACAATGCTGCATACAGGCCACAACATTTAATAGGGTAGATCTCACTGTTTAAAACTACTCTTTCTATTTATGCAGGTAAAATAAATGTTATAACAGGTTATTCTTTTCTGGAGAAACGGTTGCCGAGTTTAAATACCGGAACTCGCCCAAAAAGCCAACCATGGAGGTGCATGCTTGTAATCTCAGTGTTGAGAAGGCAGAGACTAGTGGATCTGGGGCTTGCTCACCAGCCAGCCTAGCCTAACCAATGAGCCCATGTTAGGGAGAGACTGCCAGTGAATCCTGGGCGCGGGGAGCAAGTCAGGAATGTCCAGGGGATGGAGACCCCAGGCCGTAGAGAAACAGATGCCTTGGAGACAGCTGCAGTGAGATAGCGGTCTAACTGGGGGGAACAAAGGCTATTTAAACTTTTGGGGAATGGGTAGAAGCTTTCAGAGTGAGTGGACATCACTGGTCAGGGCCAAGGGGCTAGGAATGCCTTGTTTGCACTAAGAGGAATTCCAGGTGCTTGCAGGACACAATCTTTTAAGGAGAGAGGAAATTTAACCTATAATGTGGCCACCAGACTTCCTCAAGGATGGCAGAAGTGGGGGCCCATAAGGCTGCATGCACCAGGACATGCAGGCCTAGAACAGGAAGTGAACAGTGCTACTCCTGCCAGTCCCAAGACGAGATTTTCGGGGTTTGGACACAGCTCAACCTTACTCTTGCTCCAGGCTGTTCCCCCACTCCCAGGGTTCCCCTGCCCCACAAGAGACTGTCTCAAAAAACAAGCTGGATGACAGCTGTGGTTGCACTGGACCAGTACCCAGATCTGACCTGTGGTGGAAGATTAAGTCTACACTCTGATCTTAACAGGCACCTAGGGGTTCTTAGCCAGCTCCTCTCTGGGCCAATGGCAATAGGAGGTAGCAAAGAGGCAGTCTAATGGCGTTAAAATGCAGCCCTTCCCAGAGAACTCTCCAAACCCTCCCATCAGAGCTGTGAAGGCCTTCTGTGGACTAAACAGGAAGTGGTTTCAATCCCCAGCAATACCTGGTCAGCACAGGGCAGACGAAAGCTTTAAACCTAGGTGAGCTAGTCCAAGGGCCAGGGTCTCCTCCTTGTTCTCTCTCTTCCACCCAATAAACCCCAAAGACCTGATGCGCCCCTGTAGAAACTCTTGGAACACGTCCTCTGGCCCAGGAAACGCTCTCTGGGCTTAGAAATCCAGAGTCCAAAACCAGACCTTTATGTACACATAGCAAAACCCCCTACTTCCCTGATGGACACCCCGTCCCAGCTCTCTAAGCCCCATACAGACTGTAAACAGCAACAGGAAATGTGAGAGACAAAGCTCTACTTCTATCCCTAACCCAGCTGGCACTCAGTGTGCTCCTTACAGACAGACGTGAAGGTTTTCTGGTAAGGACCGGTACAGAGATCCCCTCCAGCTAAATAAATATATTACTCCACTCCCATTGCCATAATATGTTGTGGGGGGCAAGAGGAGTCAGGACACAACTGATGGGAAGGCCCTCTACGGTCTCACTACCTTCCTCCCTAAACACTATACACCTGGAGTTCAAACTCACATGACCTCTGCAGCTCATCCTGTAGGAAGCCACTCCTTAAGGCTTAAAGTCCCAAGTGATGCCTGGTATCCCTTCCACCCCTATACCCTGCCTCTTAGCATCCATATGGGGCTTAGATGTATTCTTCATGTTGGAGGAGCAAAATCAGTGACCACAGAAATGACATTTTCAAGGCTGGGAAATATACTGAGGAGGAAAGACATCTCTGAGACTTGATGAGTTCCAGACCAGAGACAGACACTACTCTGCTAGTGGAAGAAGAGTCAAGTTTTCTTCAAGGATGCAGCCAGTGTTCTAGTAGATTTCCTACGCTCACGCAAATACATGTAGCACTGAGTGGGACTCAGTGGGTTTTAAAAAAGAAAAAGAAAACACAAAGTAGGGAAGGAAGGAATAGTAGGGGGCAGGAATAGAAAAGGAACTGGAAATGGATTATACGCACATATGACATTCTCAATAAAAACAAAAGGCAGGTGGATGATGCACATCAGGCTCTGGGAGCACTGAGGAAGAGGAAGCAGAAAGACTATAAAAGCCAAGGGAATGGGAAGTCTGCCATGAGATCTTGTCTCCTAGAAATGACAAGGATGCTACAGATGACACTACAACAATATGGCTCCTTAAGACCCAAACAAAGACCCCACCAATAGACATGCTGAAATGAAAGGGAGAAATCTCAAGATGCCCCACAGCTACTAGAGAGAGAGAGAACTAGTCTTCCACAGGGATGACAGCCCCAACTAGCTATTCAATACCAAGTGGTCATCTCTGAAATCACGCACATACAAGCAACACTAAATGGACTCAGCAGGTTGCATTTATATAATTATGAATGTACACACCCACACCCACACACAAAATGGTCATAGAAAAAGAGGCCATAGCTGGGCCTGGTGGCACTTGACCGTAATCCCAGAACTCTGGGAGGCAGAGACTGGTGGATCTCTGTGAGTTCCAGGCCAGCCTGGTCTCCAAAGCGAGTCCAGGACAGCCAAGGCTTCACAGAAAAACCCTGTTGGGGGAGGGAGGAGAACAAAGAGACAAAAAGAGGCAAGGCGTAGGGGGCACGCGCCTTTAATCCCAGCACTCGGGAGGCAGAGGCAGGCGGATCGCTGTGAGTTCGAGGTCAGCCTGGTCTACAAAGTGAGTCCAGGACAGCCAAGGCTAACACAGAGAGACCCTGTCTTGAAAAACCAAAAAAAAAAAAAAAAAAAAAAAAGAGTCAGGCTCCTACAGGGCATGGTGGTGCACACCTGTAAAGCCAGCACTTGGGGTGTGAAAGCAGAAAAGAGCACCAGAAGTTTGATCTTAAAACAAAAAACAAGTCACATACCTGCCCTTAGTTCTGACAACTGAGGATTCACAGTACTGGGCCATTTGCCACCTCTCTCTAGAACTCAGTTTCCTCTGAAGTAAAACAATCATTTCTTGTTTTTATTTTATTTTCGCTTTACAATTTTTATGGATATGTGAGCCACAGCGTGCACGCAGAGATCAGAGGACAATTTGTAGGAACCAGTTCGCTCCTTCCACCACGTGTGTCACTGGGATCAAACTTAGATTGCCAGGCTTGGTGGCAGGTGCCCTAACCCACTGAGTCATCTCAACACCTTTTTACTTTTTTAATTATCTTACTTATATATTATTGTGTATATGCATGATGTGGGCATGGTAGAGATGTGCACGTGGAGGTCAGGGGACAACTTTGTGGAGTTAGTTCTCTCCGAACACCTTTACAGGGATTCTTAAGATTGAACTCGTGTGTCCAGACTTCCTTGGCAAGAGCCATTTTCAGGGTCCTGTTAACATGTGGTCGCCCTGTTAGATGGAAAGAATAAAGCCCCCCATGCTGAAGAACGGCTACGCCACCTCTCTTAGCAGAATAGTTAACAGAACTCGTTAAGAATTGCAACAGAATAGCCTTTCACAGTATGGGCCATGTCAACTTGGAGGTTTCATAGAATAAAAGAAATGTCTCCATGCCACAAAGCTCTGTAAGCACCAAGGCCCAGCATGGCTGAGATGTCATTGTCATTGTCATCATCATCATCGTCACCGTCACAACCACCACCACCACCACCACCATCATCATCATCATCATCAGAGCTGCATCTCCTTGGCCCCATCTTCTCCTACGAGAGGAATTTTGGGCCTTTTTGTCTGCATGATAAGAGCCAGGCCCCAGGGGCAGAAGGTGTTTGGCCTCCACAGTGACCACCTTATCTGGATGACCAGAGCCTCCAGCAGCTGCATCCTCACTCCAGGCTCTCACTAGCCTCTGACTATATTCTAGACTCTCAGAACAGCCCAAAAAGGGAGAAGACTTATTACAGGGAGAACATAAGAGTCACTAGGGTCATTGTTTATTTGTAACATTTAGTTTGTGCCTACTCTGCAGGCATAAAGGGCTAGAGAAATGACTCACACTGAAAACACAAACTGTTCTGGCAGGGGACCCAACTTCTATTCCCAGTACCCATGTTGGGGAACATAAAGTCTCCTGTAACTCCAGCCCAGAGCACCTGATGCCTTCTTTAGGACTGCACAGGCACTTGCACTTATATGTGGGTAGAAAACACACACACACACACACACCACCACCACCACCACCACCACCACCACCACCACCACCCACCACCACGACCACCACCACCACACACACACATTACATCTTATAAAAAAAAAACCTGATAAGCACACAGACTGTTCTCACAAAGCTTATAGGTCATCAGGTCCAAACCCAGCTTATAAACAGCAAATCCTACATGTAACACATTTTCAAAAAGAAAGGAAAAAACAGCATTATAAATTATTCAGGGGCTAGAGAGATGGATCAGAGGTTAAAAGCACTGGCTGTTCTTCCAGAGGACTGGGGTTCAATTCCTAGCACCCACATGTCAGCTTACAACTGTCTGTAACTCCAGTTCCAGGGGACTCAGCATCCTCACTTAGATATAAATTCAGGCAAAACACCAATGTACATAAAAATAAATAATTTTTAAAAAGAAAGAAATTATTCAGGCTGACCTCCCAGCAGCTTCACTTTAAAATGATTCATGCTTTTAGCTCTTGAATCAATTCATAAGCTTAAAAGAGCTAAAGCATCTGAAATGTCTTATAACGAGCTCTTGAAATAGTTAAAGAAAAAAAAGCTCACATCCTCCCACTGCCAGGCACTTGTAACACATGCAGACATCCCACAAACAGTAGTGCTTTTGGTTTCTTCACTCAGGAGCCAATTTTCACAGACTTAATGGTGTGGATTTGTTCTTGAACCTTTTGCTTTCAACACTGTCCTATTCCTTATACACTGGTGAACTCCAGGGCACAGAGAGATCAGCTCCTGAGTACTGGTCTGCTGCTGATCTGGTGCTTTACCATAAGTCTACACATGAAGAACACTGGAATTGATGATAGCCAGCTTTAGAAATCACAGTTATCACCCACCCTAGCCTTCCAAATTAAGCTGAAGACACTTCAGCATTTCAATTCCAGCTTGGGGGGTGGGGGAAGATAATCCTAAAATACATTTCTGCTTCCTACCCACAATGGAATCTGGGAAGATTCCTAAACTGTCTGTGCCTCAGTTTCCTCATTTACTAAATGAAATTAACAGTTGAAGCTACCCAGACAGTTTATGGCAGGGAGTAAATGAAGTAAGATATAAGGCTGGACTGAAAACATGGGCCAGAGGTTGAGAACATCTGCTGTTCTTCCAGAGAACCCAAATTTGCTTCCCAGCACCTACATAAGGCAACTCACAACTGCTTACAACTGCAGCTCTATGAGATCTGATGGCCTCTTCTGGCTTCCAAGATATCCACACACATGGTATATACTCAAAGACACATTCATATACATTTTAAAAATACACTTAAATTAAAAAAAAAAAAAGACATGTAAGGGAACACTACTTGCATGTGTATGAGTGTGTTCAAGCGTGCTCATGTGTAGATGAGCGTGTGTGAGTACGGTGCACCTGGAGAGGTCAAAGGACTACTTCGAGTGTCTGTTGATTCCACCTTCCACCTTCTTTGAAAAAGCGTCTCCGCTGTCACACTGCTTTAGTTTTCACAGGTTTGCTGCAAGATATTTGATCTTAATGTGATCCATGAGACTGTGACCTGTAAAAACCTATCTTTGATCCCATTGTGATCCCTGAGATTGAACTGTAAATCCCTATTCCTTGTGGTTGATCCCTAACACACCTTTAACCCAAGAGCTATCTATGCACAGGATTTAATAAAGTTAACCCTAGCTCAAGGCAGAGCAAGAAACCAGCTGACAGGGATTAAAGAGTAGGAGGGACTTTGAGTTGAGGGGTGTTTAAGACAAGGTGCACAAGTAGAAGCGGTCTTGGCACTTCAGCTCTTCAGCTGGGATTTTAGCTTAACTCTCTAGCTCTTGAGCTCCTCAGCCCCTCGGCCTTTTGGGGCCTTGGGCCAGCAAGCCTTTGGCTTTGGGTTTTCTGGCCTTTTCCTCCTGCGCTGTCTGCTGAGCTTGGGAGCCTTTTGGGCCTTTTCCATCGGGACGTGAGCTGAGCAGGAAGTTCAGCTGAGTGCTTTCTCTGCCTCTGCATCTGGCTCCTGGGTCTTTATTGGTAAAATAGAACAATCAGGGATTTTTAATTAAAACAACACCACACTCCACCCAGTCACCCCACTGAATGGATTCTGCACATTCATAGGCTGCAGAGCCACAGTCAAGCTCAAACCTTCAGGGAGCAAGCACTTCAGCCTCTGATGGATCTTCAATGATCACTAATCCGTCGAACTCTAGGGAAATTGATACCAATCACTAGGAAGCCTTGCTCATGCACCTGGCAGCAGGTCTGTAGCTGGTACATCATCGACACGAGCCCCTGGTATCCACTCCTCTGATGAAGCCTCCGCTGACTACCCTGTATCACGTCAACAGCCTTTGTGATGAAGTAGCTGTCCTTCCTTCAATTACAGTGGAATGTTCTGAAGGGGAGGGCAGTATGCGTCTTTGCATTCCTGAAGTGCTTTCCCAGTGTTTACATTCAGAAGGTCTTCAATCTTAGCATGATTGGCTGACCTCATTTCAACATCCCAAAGCACCCCGATCATGAGTAATTCCTGAGTTTACTAGATAGCACTCATGGCACCTCTTCTCCATGGCACATTCTGGCTTTTTCATCAGCTCCCCAGCTTTACTGAAGCAGTTGGTGCTCACCTCCTACCAAGTGTCATTTTACTATAAAGTATGTGATGTTAGTTACATAAAAATAAGCAAGCACCTGCACACCAAGAGGAGCCCAGCCTAAGAAGAGAGCCAGGAGGCAATACTGATCCTACACAGGTCCCATCCATTCTTCATTCTGGCCCTCCACTCCCCAGTTTCAAATTTTCTCTCTGCCTTCTGCATAAAGGAAGACAACAAAGAATTTTCGGAGAAATGACTCAGTGACTTAAAATGTGGTTATTGTACAAGTCTGATGACCTTTGTTTGATTCCCAGGGACCCATGTAAAAAGCTGACTATGTGTTGTGCACCTATAATCCTGGCAGAGAGGAGAATCCACTAGTAGCTCGTGGGCCAGCTAGCTTATAGTACACAGTACAGCAGAAGAAACGAGATTTTGCTTCAAACACGGGGGAAAAAGAGAACTCAGTCCCCACACGCATATCACGCCACACCATTCATTCATTAAAGGACTTTCCCAAACTCAACTGAACACTTGAAATGAAATGTAAAGGCCTGTTCACGCATTCCTTCAACCCAGCTAGTCAACAGTGAAACCAAAAAGATTCTCTGAATCCTTGGCTTTGCAGAGATGAAATTATCATACAACACTCTCATGGCCAGACGCTAACGAGAGCCCTTGCTCACATCTTGAAGATTTGCTTTACTCTATGCTAAGCTTTTGCTCCCACTTAGGTCTGCATCCAGATGATTTCACTCCTGTTGTTATTGAATGCTATGATCAACAAGGTACCACCCCTGAGTGATGATGAAGACAAGAGGCCATGCCTGCGGCCTGTAGCCTTCCTTAGGCGTGTCATCAAGAAAGCTAGAACTGAGTGATTTCCAACCACAACTTCCAGCTATAGAAACTAAGTAAAAGAAGCAACAATTCTGTCTCAAGAGCCTGAACTGAAATCTGTATCACCTACCAAAATGTTTGGAGTTTTTGGGGTTTTTTTTTGTTTGTTTGTTTGTTTTGGGAGGATGGTTTGGTTTTTGCTTTGTTTTGTTTGGGGTTTTATTGTTGATGCTTTAGGGTTTGGTTTTTTTGTTTTTTGTTTTTGTTGTTGGTTTTTGGTTTTTCAAGACAGAGTTTTCCTGTGTAGCCCTGGATGTCCTGGAACTTGATCTATAGACCATGCTGGCCTCAAAATCACAGAGATCCACATGCTTCTACTTCCTGAGTGCTGCCAAGATAAAGTAGTGTCTAGAATGGGAGGAGCCTCAAGAGTGCTCTGTAGTACCATTCAAATTGCTTCTTCAAGAGTCCCCAACCAGCTGGGCGTGGTGGCACATGCCTTTAATCTCAGCACTTGGGAGGCAGAGGCAGGTGGATTGCTGTGAGTTTGAGGCCAGCCTCGTCTACAAAGCGAGTCCAGGACAGTTAAAGCTAACACAGATAAACCTTGTCTCGAAAAACACAAACAAAGAAACCAAAGAGTCCCCAACCAACTTGAAAGGCAAAATACCACTTTATCTCTGAGTCTTCGGGATTTTTTTTAATGCAAGAATTTTCCATTCAGACACAAGCAACAAAAACAGCCATGTAGACTTAAAGACATCCCAAAGAAACCGCACACCTGTAATACCAGCACTTGGGAGGCAGAGGCAGGCGGATCACTGTAAATTCGAGGCCAGCCTGGTCTACAAATTGGTTTACTAACTGCTTTCTTTAACCAAATTAAGGGTTGAATACTTTTTAAATTTTCCAGGAGGACAGATTATTAGGATAACACAGTGCAGAACAATCAAACTGTTCATTTTTATTTATTTAATTTTCCCATCTATGATCCACTAAAGAAAATGTAAGAACTATGCTGGTTATCTGTCTGCCTCCCAAGTGATGGGATTAAAGGCATGCATAACCACACCGGGTTACATTTCCCTTTCTTAGAGTGCGGGTGGCAGTTAAACTGGCAGCAGTAAGTGGTGGCACATGCCTTTAATCCCAGCCCTCGAGAGGCAGAGGCAGGTGGATCTCTGTGAGTTTGAGGCCAGCCTGGTTTAGTAAGTGTGTCCAGGACAGCCAAGGATACACAGCGGAAACTCTGTCTCAAAAAAACAAGCAAAACAAAACTAGCAGCAGTAAATTTTAGCTTGTTTCTATTACACATGTAGCCCCTCCTAACTCTAACTGACCTCGGGGATAATTTTCATTCTCATGTATACTGCCTGCTCTTCAAATTCTATTAGTTCTCCACAGTTTAATTACTATCAGTGAGGGAGGGAGATACGGCTCAGTGGTTAAGATCACTCTTCTAGACTATGGAGTTTCCGTGCCCGGCACCCACTTGATAGCTCAAATCTGTCTGTAAATCCAGCCCCAAGGGATCTGACACCCTCTTCTGCCCTCCACAGACACACATGCAGGCAAAATACCAAGCAGTATTTTAAAAGTTAATAAAACTATTACTAAAAGTGACCACAGTAGATTTCAACTAACAAATCCTCAAGACTGGGAGATTAAAATGAGCCCTAGAGACAAACAGATCTGACCTGTACATTTACAGAACTAGGATAAGTTTGGCTCAGAGAACTGAAGTCATATGCCTACGGCGGCCACACAGCATGCTGGTAGGACATTCTCCGTTCTTCAAATGTTCACAGAGCCATCAGTGGGGACTGAAACATTAGCTGAGTAAATTTTTCAAGACAGGGTTTCTCTATGTAGCCTTGCCTGTCCTGGACTACTCACTTTGTAGACCAGGTTGGCCTTGAACTCATAATGATCCACCTGCCTCTACCGAGTGCTGGGATTAAAAGTGTGCACCACCACACCCGGCTTGAGCAAATTTAACAGGAAAAAATTCCGTATTTCCTCAAAAAAAAAAAAAATAGTGGGTGTCTATAGCCCACTTATGTCAAGTTATTAAACCCTGCACCCTTGAGCTTGCTGGGCACCACCACTGTCAGCAGACTATGGCCCTAAGATGAAATAGTCTATGAATGAACAGTGGTTTCCAATAAAACCACAGCCTGGGTATCTCCAGACAGGTACTCTGGTTTTAGTCATTATAACGATTAATTTCCACTGTCTACTTGATTGGCTTTAAAATGCCAGGTGGGGGCTAGTAAAGTAGCTGTTCAGTGGCTAAGAGCATTTGCTTGAAACTGAGTGTGGCACGTGTCTTTAATCCCAACACTCCCGAGGCAGAGGCAGGCACATCTCTATTGAACTACATAGTGAGTTCCAGGACAGCCAGGGCTGTGTAGAAAAACCATGGCACCTTTAATCCCAGCACTCAGAAGGCAGGCAGATCTCTGAGTTTGAGGCCAGTCTTGTCTACAGAGTGAGTTCCAGGAATCCAGAGGTACACAGAGAAACCTTGTTGAAAAAAACAAAACATTGCTAACTCTTACAGATCTGAGTTTGATTATCAGCACTGTTTGAGTATGGTCTGGTGCTCTGCATTTGTTACTTGCTTGCCCCCCACAAGAGATTCTTAGTGCAGACTGTCATGTTACCCCAAGTATTGCTGTTTAACCTTGCCTTAACTAATTAAAAAAAAAAAAGTCAATACCTGCGCAGGGCTGGAGGAAGGTAGGTGTGGCAAAGGTTAGCAGGCTTTTGGGACAGAGAGGATCTTGGGAAGGGGAAGCAGATGGTACCAGAGGAGCAGAGGAGGAGAAGGAAGAGGATCATTATGGAATAGAAAGGAGCCATGTAGGAGTCCCATGCAAAAGAGATGGCCCAGATGAATAACCAACCTTAACTAGTATTTTGGGATTATGGATGTGAGGTAGCCCAAACAGAAATTATTAAAAACACATGGCATGGGATGGAGGCTGAGATATTAAAAAAAAAAAAAAAAAGCTTAGGAGTTAATATCTGCCCTGCCCCAGGTGAACTAAGGCTATTTTTAAAAATACAACAAGTGTCTGTGTCTTTTATTGATTGAAAGCAGGTTAAATAATACTGCTGCAATACTTATAAGCCTAATAATAAACATTTATTAGGCCATACTTTTAAACTAACAACATAGCACCCATATTGGGAGCTTTATAACCACCTGTAATTCCAACTCCTGGGAATCCAATGACCTCTTCAGTCCTCCACAGGGACCTACACACACACACACACACACACACACACATACTAATAAAAATAAATAAATAAATAAAGCCTTTACAAGAAATGGCCTGGGCATTAACGACAAACCTTTTGAGTGTCTATGAGGGCATTTCCAAAGAGGATTAGCTGAATGGGGTATGAGGTAGATCTGCCTTGAATATTAATGTTCTCATTTTATGAGTTGGGGTCCCAGGCTGAATAAAAAGGGGAGAAGGAGGCAGCTAAATAAGCACCAGCATCCTGCTCTCTGCTCCCTGAACCATCAAGACGTAAAGAGCTCCAGCCACACACTTCCACCGCATGACTCTGTCACAGCATTCCCATCATGACAAATTGTACCCTGAGTCAAACCCTGAGCCACGATAAAGACTTCTCCCGTCCTGTACATTGCTTCTATCAGGTATTTTGTCATAACAACAAGTAATTAATACAGTCCTCCTGGAGCAGGCATGATAGATGTTTGCTCTTAGAAGGTACCTTCAGCAAAGGGTAGAGCACCACCTGCCATGTTGCCAAGGAACAAGATCAGGGCCTAATGTTTGACTCTGTGCCTGATATAACTGACCTTCACAGGCAGACTTGAAAAGTTTTAGTACCTAGTAAGGCCAAAAGAGATGTATACTTTTTAAAGTCCCAGTCCCAGCCTTCAGGAAATTTTTGCAATTTTCTCGGTAAAGCTTTGGGTTTATTTTTTCTTTCTTTCTTTCTTTTTTTTTTTTTTTCCTTCTTCTTTTTCTGTTTTTAAAGATTTATTTATTTATTATGTATACAGTGTTCTGCCTGCATGTACACCTGCATGCCAGAAGAGGGCATCAGATGTCATTTTTTTTGTGATAAATTTATTTTTATTTATTTTTATTTATTTATTTATTTTTAATTAATTTATTCTTGTTACATCTCTATGGTTATCCCATCCCTTGTATCCTCCCATTCTCCCCTCCCTCCCATTTTCCCCTTATTCCCCTCCCCTATGACAGTTCCTCATAGGGATTACCTCCCTCTGTATATGCTCATAGGCTATCAAGACTCTTCTCAGTGACCTGCTGTCCTTCCTCTGAGTGCCACTAGGTCTCCCCCGCCAGGGGACATAGTCAAATGTGAGGCACCAGAGTACTTGAGAAAGTCAAATCCGGTTGTGAGCTACCATGTGGTTGCTGGAAATTAAACTCAGGACCTCTAGAGGAGTAGTCAGTGCCCCTAACCTCTGAGCCATCTCTCCAGCCCCTAGCATTGGGTTTTTTTTAATCCAGGGCTCACAAAGGGATGTTCTGCTGAGAAAGGGTGTAGTTTCCACCCTAGGGGAAGTATAAGCAGACAGTGGGCACGAGCTGCTAGTGGCATAAGGTTATTGTACAATTCAAATGCTGATTTCTGTATCCCCCATATCTGGTTGCAAGCTTTGTTCTGAGAGTCTCCTGTCTCAATGTTGTATAAACTCTGCTCCCCAATTGCTCCCTTGTATGCCAATAAAGCAGCTTATAGCCAATCACTGAGCAGGGGAGAGAATAGGGATGGACTTCCTGCCAGGTATGGGAGGAGGAGTTAGAAGAGGAAGTTAGAGATTCCACCACAGGCAAAGGTACAAGAAGATGAAGATGATTCATCTGGAGCAAAGAAAGAACTAAAAAACAAGTAACTTGGGGATTCTGGAAAAGATGGAGTCAGGATAATATAGAGGATTAAGAGCAGACTTAAACTGCTCAAGATTGTGTTGTGAAGCTTTATAAACAAATATAAAGGAGTCTCAGCTATTTGTCTGATAGCCAGGTTAAGAAATAAACAACATGGCAGGAAGTCCCTCTGGGCAGGATTACTGCTAGCTTCCGGAACCACCTTATTCTGCTCCATCTTTTACTACCTGGCCCTGAGTGGCGACACTAGCATCCAGACCGTGGGGCCTGTTGGAGGGAGCCTGCTAATCTTGGGCTGGCTGGCCTTGGCTTTTTTGAGGGCTCTTGTTTCAGTGCCCAGTCCTGGCCTTTCTGGGTAACTGGATGCAGAGGGGGAGGGGGAGATGTTGAAGCAGAAAGGAAATTAAAAGACAAAAAGTAGATTAAAAAAAGAAAAAGAAAAAAAAAACTAAGAGAAACAAGCACAGCTTTGTGAGAAAACAACGGCAATAAGCTGCCCTCTCAATGCACAGGAGAGTCCTGCTATAGAATCAAGCTAGATTAGAGGCTCCAGGAGGGTCTCAAATAATATTCAGGTTCCCTGGTAGTGGCTTCTAAGCCTGGTTCCTCACAGAACCTGCTCTCCCCATCCCTACCCCGTGATGTGGGAGGAATCAAACACAGGTTCCTGGCTTCTCCAATAGCTTCTAACATAGCACAAGGGGCAAGACCCATGTTAAGGGTTCAACTATGTTCCCACGAGATTCATGTGTCCTAACTTCTAGAACTTTAGAATGTATTCTTATTGGTAAACTGAACCTTTAGGGAGGCCAACAAGTCCCAGTGAGGTCTTCAGTGATCCAGCATGACAGATATCCTTATGAAACGGGGAAACCACACAAAGAGGGAGGTCATAGGAAGAGTCACAGGAAGAAGATGGCCATCTACAATCTAAGGAGAGGCACCTGGAACCTTCTAGCATCTTCCAGGGAAGGGTGGCCTCTAACTCGAGCAATTTGAAGGCTGAACCAAAAGCATTCTGAGTTCAAGGCCAAGCAGGGCTATATAAAATTCAAGTCTACCTTGGGCTACACAGTAAATCTTTACCAAAATAAATAAATAAATAAGAGATATGTGATAGACCACCATGAAAAGCTGTAGGTCCAGGGAAGTGACTTAGTAGGTAACACAAGCCTGACAATCTCAATCAAATCCTCAGAATCCCCTTTAAAAAGATGAGTGCAGTGCCACTGCCATCCCTGTACTCTACTCCAAGAGGAGGGACAACGAAGACAGGAGACTTGGCAGAAGGCCATGGCTAGAGTACACACTGGAGCAGAAATAACAGGTCTTGCCTCAAAAACAAAGTAGGAGATTATCCTCCTTTCCACACACCTGTGGCAGTCTCAGCCCCACCACACACACACTCACACACACACACACACACACACACACACACACACAATGAAACAACAAAAGTTGCGGGCCTGTTTTCCAAGCTTGCATTTCCTGTCTGTTCACACACTCAAGTCATGGGCAAGTAATCTTTTAACTAACTCAACCTTGACTTCTCTAATCCAAAGATGACTGATTACACAGAGGTGAGGGATGTTAAATCCCAAAATGTATCACTCTCCTTTCTCATAAGAAAATGTGCTTTGAACAACCCTCAGGTCACTTAACTCCATTACAGAAATTGCAACTGTTCTTCCCACAGGGGAGGGTGTTGCTAGGCTGATATTCCCATGAGGTGGGGGTGGGGTGGGGTTAAGTCTTTAAAACGCAGAAGGATACAATAGGTAAGCTATTCCTACATTGTTGACACTTGAAATTTGGAAAATCCAAATGGAGCTTTAGATACAAAATTAGTCAAAAACGCTTCTTTAGAACTAGATAACCCCTAAAGGTCTGTTAGAATACACCCAGAACTCCACTGAAACGTTCATATCTGAAGACAGTTTTTCCCAACCCATTAATTTAATGAGAAATTGAAACACAGAATGAGAAGTCGTCACAAATGCTGTGACTGACAACAGCTGCAGAATAGCGTGAATGAGAGGAGCCATTTGCATGAAATAGTATCTCCATATTCTATGTACAGAGAGAGCTGGGAACAGAGCCACCTAAAAGCTGCCTTTGGGTGAATGGGTCTGAGGAAGATAACTTCATTCGTAAAGTATTTACCTTGAAAACATGAGGACTGGCACTCAATCCCCAGAGCCCATCTTTTAAAACGCCAGTAAAGACCAGGCATGACCAGTCCTTAATCCCCGCACTGAAGACGCAGAGGCCATCCTGGTCTACGTAGCAAGTTCAGGACAGATAGGCCCACATAGAAAGAGCCTGTCTGTTGTGGCTTATGTGTCGTTTATGATATGTAAACATGTTTTTGTTTTAATCCCAAGTGTGATCATGAGGCTACTCCAGTTTGTCCACAGCTAATAACTGCCCTCTCAAGATAGAGCATGTGATCTTTGTCAGCTGGGAACCGCCTTGGGCGGGGGCATGGCCTTTGCCAGTAGGAATAAATGCCAGAGCCCAGAGAGATGTGGCGGGGGGCGGGGGGTGGGCTTTGAGAATGAAGGAGGCTGCTGGTGCTTCCCCTGCTGCTCCTGGTTGCTGTTGATGCAGTGTGGTGAGAAGAAGTCGGAGACCCTAAACAGCAGGAAGTAGACAAAAAGAAATACTTCCCCTTTCCCCCAGCCTTCTTTCTCTCCTACCTAGTGTTGGGGTGTTGGAAGGGATTGGTGTGGAGAAGAGAGAAAGAGATATAAGAAACCAAAATAAACATAGGCTTTTAAAAATACGCGAACACTGCCAGGTGGTGGTGGCGCACGCCTTTAATCCCAGCACTCGGGAAGCAGAGGCAGGTGGATCACTGTGAGTTCAAAGCCAGCCTGGTCTACAAAGTGAGTCTAGGATAGCCAAAAATACACAGAGAAACCCTGTCTCAAAAAACGAAAAAGAATAAAAATAAAAATAAATCACCAACACCTGTCTCAATAGATAGACGATAGATTAGATAGATAGATAGATAGATAGATGATAGATTAGATAGATAGATAGATAGATAGATAGATAGATAGATAGATAGATAG
>OU015757.1:78023642-78035160 GCA_907169655.1 Acomys percivali | reverse complement strand
CTCCCTCCCTCTCTCTCTCTCTCTCTCTCTCTCTCTCTCTCTCTCCAATAGATTGGATTTGAATTCCAAGAAAGCAAGGCTGAGTTTACACATATGTGCAACCACACCCATTCACTCTCTGCTAGGGATCATCAAACCCAAGGGGTCAGGTGAACACTGGCAGACACCACGTGTCTATCCTGGCCTTTCTTTTCTTTTATGTTTCTCTTCCTCCCTTTTCCATTCCCTCCCTCCCTTTTTCCCCCTTTCCTTCCTTTTATGTGAATGGAGAGCTAGTGCTAGGACCAAATCAAGGCTTGTTGCATGCTAGAAAGAATTCTACCGGGGCTGGAGGAATGGCTCAGGGGTTAAGAGCACTGACTACTCTTCCAGAGGTCCTGAGTTCAATTCCCAGCCAACCACATGGTGGCTCACAACCATCTATAATGTGATCTGGTGTCCTCTTCTGGCCTCCAGGTGTATATGCAAATAGAGCATTGTATACATAATAAATAATTTTTAAAAAAAATTCTACCTCTTGAAACATTCATTTCTGATAATACAGCTAGATAATAGTTATTTGGAGAATTAGCAAATTCAATATGATGACTTTAAGTAGAAAACTTAGAAGAGAACATGTGTTTTATTTCTAGACTCTTCCATGTTAATTAGGATAAGCTCAAAGCTTTAATAAAGTCCCAGCCTTTATTGAATAGCAGCACTTAAAATTGTAGGGTCTCTTTAGACATAAAAGGGGGGAAAGTTAAAGACAAATTTTAAAATGAAGCTTTCATGTACATGATTAATTTATCACTCACATGTCAATCTCTGTTTCCTTGCAGGCAAAGCCCTCTCATTTGGAAGGCATTCTCAAAAGCTGTTTCTCACCAGGAGATGTCTATGGAACTCTCACAGGAAAACTAAAGGACTTTAAAGGGGAAAAGGGGGGCCCATTCTTGATCACTTCTAATCACAGTAATTCAGCCCCAATGGGAGTCCATCATCCCACATACACTTCCAGTCCACAGTTCTCCTCTCAAAGACTCCGGAAAAACCTATATGCTAGCCCGACACACAAAAATACCTGTAAGTTCATTTCAGTAAAAATACTTAAGGTAATAACTGGGAAAGGGGAAGACTTTCCAACTTAAAGTGACATATCTGTCAGTGCTGAGAGAAGAATAAACAAACGTATAGCATAGTGAATCCTAGGGAGCTGAGTCCCTGGGCAGCAGGAGCAATCAGTAGAACATGCAAAGGCCCCGGAAGAAACAGTTTCAGAATCATTAACAATTTGCCCAACCTGGGGGTCCTGAGATGCGCTATTGTGTCCCACCACTAGGTGGCATGCTGCAAAAGCTTGCAGGCAGGAGCTTTCTCCTTCACCTCCAGGCGCTGCCCAGCCCCGAGAAGAGCTTGCCTCACCTAGTTCTACTTCATTAAAAATGCCAGGTTAAGCACTCGGGAGGCAGAGGCAGGCGGATCATTGTGAGTTCGAGGCCAGCCTGGTCTACAAAGCGAGTCCAGGACAGCCAAGGCTACACAGAGAAACCCTGTCTCAAAAAACAAAACAAAACAACAACAACAAAAAAAGCCAGGTTAGAGCCAACTTGGTGGTTATCCCAACACTCGGGGAGGCAGAGGCCAGGGAATCTCTGTGAGTTCAAGGCCAGCCTCGTCTACAAAGCACCAAGGCTACAAGAGAAACCCTGTCTTGAAAAACAACAACAAGGTAAGGAGAAAAATCTCAGGTCTTAAAACCCAAAGTCAACGAATAATAGCCCACCACAACCTCGTAAAAATAAATAAATAAAAATTAAAAGAGTGAAGGGCAATAGAGGAGAGAGGCCTAAATATCTGAAACTCTACTCAGTTTTCAGAGCAGTGCCTTCTTTGGGGACATCCAAAACAAGCTTTCCAGGTGGCTGCTTTAGGGTGACAAGTGACCTGAAAGTGCCAAGATGAGTTGCTGAAACCTAGCCCAAGGTAGGTTGTATATTACTGGCCGCACACCATGTACTGAGCCACAAGGTGATGGAATGGGCTGGATAAACAGGAGTTGTTTTATTGCTGGCCAGAAAGTCTTCCTTCATTCATCAGAGTGGGTGAATGAGAATATTAAGAAGTAGGGAGGGCATTTTCACACCCTGCTTACCGAGACTCTTTCTAAAGGGAAAAACCTAACTCAGTCTGCCCTAGATATCAGGTACAGCCTCCTCCCAGGAAAGGAAATAACACTCCCCCTTCTTATAAAATGGTTGCAAAAACACCAGAGTCCAAATCTTGGCAAAAGAGATTTTACATAAATTCCAAGTTTTCCTAAATATGTATGTTTACATTCATGCAACACAAACCTTTTAGGACATCTAAGTTTCTGACCCCCCACACTTTTCCAACTCCAGTCAAATGCATGGTAACAGGACAGGTATTACTCACTCATTAAGATATTACCCATTCCATTTGGATGCTATTTCCTGACAGCTAAATGCAGGAAATTTAGTGAGATGCATGCAAAACGCATCTAAACAGCAGCACACTTGCCCTTAACTGAGCCAAAATGGAACAATTACTTACCGCAGGGTGGGGGTTGGGGGTGGTTAATAACAACAATTCACTCTGAAAAACTGAATTATTTTCTCAGTGATTTGTAGAGTCGCCCTTTCAATATTCTATAAACTGGCTAATTCCTCAACATCTTACTTTGCCTTCAAAAGGCTTCCTTCAACACGACGACGGGATTTCCCTAAGAAATTTTCCCAGAGGATGATTTCCACCAATACACTTTATCAACTCAGCCTGCGCAAGCAAAGACTTGGCTTCTGCTAATTCCAATCCCACAACACACACACACACACACACACACACACACACACACACACGGGGAGTGGAGGAGGAGAAAGAAAGAGTTCACACTCTCAAAACCATCCCGGGCCAACTCAAACGCTATTTTATTGGCACGTTTTCTTGCCCCTCTCTCCTAAAAAAATGCTTTTCCAACTGCCCTTTCAACAGCTGCGGAGATCGCACGATTTCTAAGGCTCAGCTGTAAACGAGAGGATATTTCAGCATCATAACTTGTCTCTGCAAATGCCTCTACCCCAACCTAACCTTCTGAGCCCAAAAGGCAGGGTCCCCTCAACATCTGCAGACAGATCTCCAAGCTGAACCGCTCGCACCAACTCACTGCAAGCATCCTGCACGCTCGCTGCCCACACGACACCCGCACCCCGGCCCGCGGCGAACCATCCGAGCTTACCTTCCCGGGCTTTCAGCAAGACCGTATTGGCCACGATGTTTTCCAGCTCCATTGACAGTCGGCAGTCAGCGAGGGAGCCGGCCGGCGGGGCTGTCAGCGTCTAGGGTGATGCCGCTGCCGCTGCCGCTGTTCGGGCTGCCTCTGCTGCTGCTAAAGCCAGAAGCAAGCAGCCCGCCTTGCTACCGCATTATTCTTGCTCCGAGCCCGCAGAGTTTCCCCCTGTGCACCGAGGAGCCGCCGCCGCCGCTTCTTCCTCCCTCTGTGTCCCCCCTCCCCCCTCCCTCAACACTTTCCCCCCCACCCCCCACCCTCCGCGCGTCTCTGTCACTCCATTCTCCTCCCCTCCGGCTCCCTCGGATGCTTTAATGCTTCGGATGCTTCAGCCTCCCCTCGTTTCCCTCCCGGGGGTGTGGTACTCCAGGCTCAAGCAGCCGCACCGCGCAGGCGCCTGCCCGGAGGCACCGCCCACCGCGAGCTCTGGCCGCAAGGACTGCTAGGAATTGTAGTCCAGAGTCTGACGGGGCGGGGGCTCTACCGAGCGGAGACCACGGACGGAGACCGCGACTGGTGCGGCGCTGAGCCCAGGCGGCCCAGCCTCCGGGACAGGAGAGTCAAAGACGACTCGGCGAAGGTGGAACCTCACACCCGGGGCAGAGAGTCCCTTTCCTGTCCCACTGAGATCCCAGAAAGCGGAAAGCACAAGCCACGGCTGCGGGACGCTGGTGTGGGAAGACCAGGAGTGAGCTGAGACCCGGGCGAAGGCCCGCCGTCTGCCGCTCACACGCGCCAAGTCGCTGACAAAGGTGCACTTTGTTTTGGGCAGCAAGGGGTTCGGCAGCCCGGGGCGACCCGACGATGGCCTGTGTCAAGCTGCGTGGCCTGAGCGCCCCCTGGCGACGGCGCGTCTAGGCGAACCGGAACGCGGGAGCCTAGGGCTCTCGAAATCCTCGTACACAGAGCAGTTTCTCATGCCTGGGAGCCCAAAACTCCGGGATTCTCATTATAACCAAACTTATTGTAATCGAGTTACTAAAAACACATAAGGAACCGAGTCCGCTGTGGGAATGTTAATGAGTAACAGGCCAGCGCCAAGCCGGCGCGGAAAAGCATTCAAATTCCAGGCTTGTTTATCTTGGAGCACTTGGCTCCTTACACTTTCAGAACGTCGGGCTCCAGATCTGATTCCAGCTCCTCTTGCCCCAAAGGTCCTAGTCCTGGGAAACTGTCTCTCCGGTCACCTGGGGTCTTTGGAGGAGAGTCCTAAGGGCTGGGGGCGGGGCTGCCAGGCCCCAGGGAACAATGAAGCCTTTGCCTCCTCTGGGCCTTGCCGGATATCCGTTCTGAAACTAGGTCTGAGGCTTCTGTGTCCGAAAGAAGGAAAAAACCGTATGTCCCCAGAGCTGCCAGGAAGTAGGGAGGTGCCAAGAGAAATGGAGAACGTCATTAAGCATTGGAGCTAATGGCGTTTTCTGATTGTGGTCACCAGACCAGTGCTAGTTCTAACAACAGCTCATGATAGTCTTTCCGGGTGGGTATATCTGCCACCACCACTTCCTTGAATATGGATTTTCATCAGTGGGGCCTCTCACTTGTCTACAAACAGAGTTAATAAGTTTGCTTGTCAGAAAGCAGAGAGTTGAGCAAACAACTTGAGCACCTGGCTCCACAGGAATTACTATTCTCAGCAACCCAAGCTTAGCCTTTGGTACAAACTCTCATGCCCAGAACCCTAACTCGTGATGAAAGGGTTTCCCTCAAAAAAGAGAAGACTCATAAAGTGGGCAGGACCATAGAGCCTAGTCACAGTGGCCATTAGTCAGGAGCCTAGGCCTGACTCAGCCCAATGCTTGTTTATTTCATTGACATATTTTCCCCTTAAAAGAAAAGGGTGGAGGAGTTTCACAAAACCCAGGCTGGCCTGGAACTCCTGACCCTGCTGCCTGGGTCCTCTGGGAGAGCAGTAAGTGCTGTTAACCACTACGCCACATTTCATCTCCATAGCATTTTTGTTTTGTTTTTCGAGACAAGGTTTCTTTGTGTAGCCTGGCTGTCCCGGAACTAGCTCTGTAGACCAGGTTGTAGACTCAGATCTGCATATCTCTGCCTTCCAAATGCTGGGATAAAAGGCATATGCCACCATTGTTGGTGCTTCATAACATTTGTGTAATGACTAAATTTGACTGCTTTTACATAGAAAGCTGTCACAAACGTCCTAGAGATCTTTTAACAATGCAGATTCTGGTTAAAATGCAGCTGTAGTTCTACGGCAGGTCCTGAAATTCTGTTTTAGACAGACTCCAGTGTTCTGTCAATCCTGAAAGGAAATAGACTATCACCTTGTGTCTGTTTGTTCATTTGTTTTTGTTTTTTCATTGTTTGTTTGTTGAGACAGAGTTTCTCTTTGTAGGCTTGGCTGTCCTGGATTCTGTTTGTAACCAGGCTGGCCTCCAACTCACAGAGGTCCCTTTTCCTCGGCCTCTCTGAGTGCTGGGATTACAGCCTTGAGCTACCACACCCAACGACCATCACCTTCTTGAGTAGCAAAGTTCTACTAACTGTAATTCCCACCACTCTTTACTTTCTTACCTCAAGCCCAAGTCAACAGTGGTTTCACCTCTCCGGTAGTTAGAAACACTCCTGTTTGCAACTCTGTAAAGCCCTGCCTATCTCATTTTACAGATATGAAACAGATCCAGAGAGAGTCCCAGCAGATACAGCAAGTAGGTAGGTCTTAGCCTGTCCAGTTCTTTGTCAGCTACAGGGTGATGCATCCTTCCTACAAAATAAATGGTTGTAGGTCAAGTTATCTGTGCCAATGTGAGGAAATTAGGACATTCCAATGCAAGAATGGAACAGTGATATCTTTTACTCAACCCTAGTTGGGGACCAGGCCTGTGCTAGCTGTTTGACAACTTGAACACAGCATCCGGATTAGATAGGGAACAAAGCTCTATTATGTAGATAAGAAAAGGTTTTATTATGTTCCTGGGGTTAGACACTAGTAAGTAAAAATCCTAGAATTTGAGCAAGGCAGTGGTGATGCACACCTTTAATCCCAACACTCAGGAGGCACAGGTAAGTGGATCTCTGAGAGTGGGAGGCCAGCTTGGTCTACAGAGTGAGTTCCAAGACAGGCAGGGCTACACAGAGAAACCCTATCTATCTATAAACAAACAAACAAACAAACAAACAAATCCTAGGATTTGAACCTGGCAGACAGATCAGAGTTCATGAATTGATCTCAGCCTATCAAAGACTGGATGCCATGACTAGCATCTGAATGTTGTTTTGATGCCAGAGTGAACTTGTAAGAAGGCAAAGCAAGTCTGGGCATGGTGGTACACGCCTTTAATCCCAGCACTTGGGAGGCAGAGGCAGGTGGATTGCTGTGAATTCGAGGCCAGCCTGGTCTACAAAGCAAGTCCAGGACAGCCAAACTACACAGAAAAACCCTGTCTCACAAAAAAAAAAACAGCCCTACAAAAAAAAAAAAAAAAAAAAAAAAAAAAGGCAAAGCAGGAAGTTTACTAAATGGCTAAGATTTTAGGGAGTTTTCTATTCCCGTTCATATTTCAGTGGGATCATTTCATTCCTTTCAATTAACTGCAATAATAATTAACAGTCCCCCTTGAAAAATAGGTTTGTTTTGAGAAAGGGTCATCAGTTAAGTATCAGTAACTAACTAGGGAGTTGTTGACAGCCAGCTGAGAACAAGAATGGAAATGGAAGTGAGGATTCTGTGAGGGAAAACAAAAGCTGACAAAAGGCACCCTGGATCAGCTGAGCTAAAAATGCAAAAGAAACAGGCGCCCCTATCTCCCTGCCGGGTCAGAGTGTTTGTAAACAGAAATTGCTATTCTGGAAAACCACACTCTGTCTTTATTCCAAAGTGTATATTCCTTGTTCCTCAATAATTACAGTGGCTTTCTGAATCCTACTACAGTTGAAGTCCTGACCTATCAACCTACAGGCCCTCGGGGAAACAGCTGGAGAAAGGAATTACTTTTTTTTTTTTGGTTTTTTGAGACAGGGTTAGGCAAGCACCACCACCACCCAGTAATGTACTTAAAAAAAAAAAAAAAAAGTGATGTTTCTGTTAGTGTAGATAAGAATCTGTATCATCAGCCAGGGATGGTGGTGTACACATTTAATCCCAGCACTCAGGAGGCAGAGGCAGACAGATTGCTGTGAGTTCGAGGCCAGCCTGGTCTACAAAGTAAGTCTAGGACAGCCGAGGCTACACAGAGAAACCTTGTCTCGAAAAAAAAAAATCTGTACCATCACCGTCTGTCAAAGGATTGCCTTTCTATGATCAGCATCAGACAGGAGCTAGCCCCACCAAAACAGGTCCACTTGTTATTCTTAGTACCAAGAACTCTTAACAGACAGATATATCATAAGAAATATGGGGCCTGGATTAAATGATTGTTTAAAACTTGAAAACAAACAAACAAACAAACAAACAAACAAAAGAAATATGGGGGCTGGAGAGATGGCTCAGCAGTTAAGAGCACTGTCTGTTCTTCCAGAGGTCCTGAGTTCAATTCCCAGCAACCACATGGTGGCTCACAGCCATCTATACTGGGATCTGATGCCCTCTTCTGGCATGCAAATAGAGCACTCATAAATGTAAAATAAATAAATAAATAAATATTTTAAAAAATAGTACCTAGAAAGAAATAGGGCTATTTCTCTGTCTTGATTGTTTTTACATTCGTTGTGTATATGCATGTGGAAACCAAAAGACAACTTTGAGGAGTCTTTTCTCCATTCACCATTTGAGTTTCAGTGATCAAATAAAGGTCATCAGGTTTGGCAGCAAGAGCCTTTACGTGCTCAGCCACCTTGCCAATGCTATCTTCTTTATTTTTTTTCCTTTTTTTTTAATTAATTTATTCTTGTTACATCTCAATGGTTATCCCATCCCTTGTATCCTCCCATTCCTCCCTCCCTCCTATTTTCCCCTTATTCATCTTCTTTCTTTAAAGACAGGGTCTGGCTACATAGCCCTAGACTCACTGTATAGACTGGACTGTCCTCTAAAACTCATGGAAGATCCTTCATCTTCCCTCCTGTATGTGGAGATTTCAGACATGTACTACCATGCCTGGCCAATAACTTCTTCTAAAGAAGAGGCGAGCTAAACTGAATGGGACTTTAGGCTAAGCCCTTAGAACTAGCTAGCTGACTCCTAGGAGTAGCAGGCTGGAAGGGCAAGTTTAATACTACATTAATATAAACATTCTTTTGTTCCAGACTCTAAGCCTAATGATCTTAGAGACCTTAGTAAAAAGCTTTTACTCATCTAAAATGAGCCATCCTGTGTATGTGGATATTTTATATGTCTCAGGAAAAAAGAACCTATTTCTTCCCTCATTGAAGCCTCAGCTACCTAGTTACATGCTAAATGAAATCTATGGAATACCTAGGATATTGAATAACACAATGCTTTACACAGACTGACTTTTCTTTTTACAGTAATGTAAAATAAATAGGCTACAGTCTTTTAGCCTATTCATCAAGTTGACTTAAACATCTATCCCTGCCAAAGCAATATCTCAAACCCCAGCTTTGGACAGGCAGATGTGGCTAGAGAGCTCATCCCTTGCGTTTCCCTCTATGGGCAGAGGGTGCCATCTTGCAAGGGCTTGGGAGTGGCAGGAATAAGCCTCAAGCTCCACATGGTACAGTCCATACAATGTCATGAATGTGTGAGGCCAGTTCCCACTTATTAGAGAGAAGATTCTGCTCCTGGATCACTTATTGGTTCATAGAAAGTGTCTCTTGTTTATAGCTTAACCTTCATAACCCTGTGTGTTCAGGATCTGACCAGAAATCACTAAGTCTTCTCCCCAGGCTGAGTCTACCCTCTCTGTGTTTCAAAGGGGAGAGATTCTGTTTATGGTTTGTCTTACCAGCCATGTAGGCTTCTGTAACAAAACCATAAACTGAGTAATTTGTGAACCACAAAAATGGTCCCCAACTCAGTCTTGCAGGCCAGGAACTCTGCAGTGTGTCTGACGAGGGTCCCTTCCTCTATAGATGGTACTTCCTGTGTCCTCACATGGCCCTAATCTCAAGCATACTCTGTCCTCATAACCTACTCACCTCCAAAAAGCCCTGCCTTTGAATACCACATGAAATTTCAAAGGACATAGCCAGCCAGAATTTCATGGGTTTGGGTTTATTGTTTTAAAGCATTTCTTTTAGAAAATGTTTTCAAAGAAATTATTTTTACATTTTTGGGGGGTGGTAGAGGTCAGAAGACAACTTGCAGAGTTGGTTCTCTCCTTCCACCATGTCAGTTTCAGAGATAAAACTCAGATCATCAGTCTTGGAGGCAAACACTTTTATCCACTGAGCCATTTGGCCACCACATGTTTTCTGAAACAGGGTCTCAAAAAATGGAAGCACAATTTTGCCTTCATGATACATTGTCACAATCAATTGTGTGGGTATGTGTATGTATGTGTATATATGTATATATGTGTGTGATATATATGTGATATATACACATATTTACGTACACACACACATCACTTAATGTTCTCTCAGAGGACCTAGGTTCAACTCCCAGCACCACATGACAGCTCACAACAGTCTGTAACTCCAAGATCTGACACCCTTACACAGACATACAGGCAGGCAAAACACCATTGCACATAAAATAAAAATAAATTGTTTAAAAAAGAAACTCACATTATGGTGTACTCCTTTAATCCCAGTACTTGAGAGGTAGTGGCTGGTAGATCTCTGTGAATTCAAAGCCAGGCTGGTCTACAGAGTGAGTAGGACAGCCAGGGCTGTCACACAGAGAAACCCTGTAACCTCCGCTCTCACATCTCTTTCATTCTCTCTTCTCTCTGAGATGTGTCCTTTTTCCCACTTGGAAGGAACAAAAGATGAGGCAAAAAAGGTGCACCTTCATTCTCAGCAAATCTTACCTCAGCTATACTCACACTCTTCTCCTCTGAACCTTCTGGAGAACATACTTTTTCTTCACAAAATTCAGAGCTTTCACATGATTCACAGAGTAACAGGATGGAGACCATAAAAAGTCTTTGAAAATAGTGTTTGTGTTTCTGTTGTGTGCTTTGGGACTAAGCACCAACAGCTCTGAATTGTAGATAGCCAATTGTAGATAGTTCAATTGTAGATAGTTCAATTTTCCCTTCATCCTCCAAGGCTTCTCAGCCCTCCTCCATAATAGGAATGGAAGAGAGCTCAACTGAAGAAAGGCTCATCTGAAGTTCTTTTGCTTGGAGAAGAAAATTTGGAGGGCTTTTAATTATTTGAATATCAAGCCAACTTATTTTAAATAAAGTTGGGAACTGAGTACATCCTTCATTTTGGGGAGGAGGTGCTGCACAGAGAAATGGCCCTTAAGGGATTCCAAAGGAGCTGGAAAGATGACATGATTCCAAATGGTATAGTTCACATGCTGCTCCAAGTTTGCCTGGTCCGCATTATGGTTCTGTTGTGCAGTACTCACTGGAGGAGACTGCTCAGACATGGGTTTTTCCAACAGTGTCATTACTACTTCATAGATTAGAGTACAAGCAGAGTTAATTTGCCCAATGTCACCTGTTCTAAGAGGCAGAGCTAATGATGCTCAACCATTCTGTCTCTAATGCGCCTTAAAATGATGGATCTTATGTTTTAGTTTTCTTTTTTTTTTTTTTTTTTTTTTGAAGATTTAATTATTATGTATCCAGTGTTCTGCCACATGTATATCTGCATGCCAGAGGAGGGCACCAGATCTCATTATAAATGGTTTTAAGCTATCATATGGTTGTTGGGAATTGAACTCAGGACTTTTGGAAGAGCAGCCAATGCTCATAACCTCTGAGCCATCTCTCCAGCCCCTGATTTTAGTTCCTTGTTTTGTTGTTGTTGTTTACTGAGTTGTGTAAAATTAACATAATCTATAATTATCTAATGTTCTACAATTCTCAGCTCTACTAACCACATGACAGTGTTGATGTTGTTGTTGTTGTTTGTTTTTTCTCTGTGTAGCCCTGGCTGTCCCGAACTCACTTTGTAGACCCAAGCTGGCCTCGGACTCACAGCTGCCTCTGCCTCCCAAGTGCTGGGTTAAAGGTGTGCGCCACCATGCCCAGCCACATGATGTTTTCATAACCACGAAAGCAAATTCTACCTGACAGGTATTGGGTTCACACTTGTCATTTCAGAGCTAAGAAGAGAAGAGGCAAGTACAGGCAAGACGACTACTTCTAGTTCCAGGCCAGCCTGGGCTACACAGTGAGTTCCAGGCCAGCCTGG
>OU015757.1:77971842-78001087 GCA_907169655.1 Acomys percivali | reverse complement strand
AAAGAAAGAAAGAAAGAAAGAAAGAAAGAAAGAAAGAAAGAAAGAAAAAGCTAGGGAACAAGACTGAAGTAACTAGCCATGGGGGTAGATGAGAGGTTAGGGACTGACAGGGCTCTGCCCAGGGAGGCATCCAGAAGCAAGGGAGAGGGCAGCTTCAGCGAGGCTGCTGGAACAGGCTAGGAAGCCAGAAGGCCTAATTCTGAGCAACAACAGAGTGATCATTATATCAAAACCTGGGGACACGTGTTGAAATCAAGTGTGCAGGTGAAGTGCGGGGTGTGCTGGTGCCTTTGGTTTCAAAGGTGAGAATAAAGAAATAAACACAGACCGTGTTGAGATTGTTGCCTGATTTCTTGATATCTGTTTACAGGAAATCATAGAAAAATCACGACAGCTGTTGTTTACCACTGAAGATGCCTCCAAGCACTACTGGGATGACCAAAGGGTACGTCCCATGAGCTCATGTGTGCACAGATGTGTGTGGTTCAAGGCTGCCTAGAGTTGTCTTCACAGGGCTTTATCTTGCGCAGAGTAAAATGAAGTTGTGCTTGGTAACTAACCGTGCCATTGCACACGCTGCCGAGGAGACTCGCTTTACAGAAATGTGTAGTTAGGACTCTGTCTTGTAACCCAGCTAGAACAGTGTTCCTCTTACACATGCTTACTCAAGGGCAGGCCTCTGGAGTCAGAGTCCATATTCCATTGTAGGCAATATTCCAAGACGTAGCTGTATTCCTGATAGTAAGTGCAGACCAAGGTTTTTGTTTTTTTTTTAACCTAACTTAGTGCAAAAGGGGTTTCTCTCTCTCTCTCTCTCTCTGTTTTTTTTTGTTGTTGTTGTTTTGTTTTATTTTGTTTTTTGAGACAGGGTTTCTCTGTGTATCCTTGGCTGTCCTGGACTCACTTTGTAGACCAGGCTGGCCTCAAACTCACAGCGATCCGCCTGCCTCTGCCTCCCGAGTGCTGGGATTAAAGGTGTGCGCCACAACTGCCCAGCTGCAAAAGGGGTTTCTCAAACTCATAAATATCAGTCTCTCAAGACATCCTGTGGAAGTTGAGCGGTGATGGCACACACCTTTAACCCCAGCAGTCGGCAAGCCGAGGCAGGCAGATGACTGAGTTCCAGGCCAGCCTGGTCTACAGAGCTAGTTCCAGGGCAGACAGGGCTACACAGAGAAATCCTATCTTGAAGAAAAAAAAAACAAAAAAGCCAAAAAAGTATGGAAAGCTCACATTAGCATTCCTGATTTGTTTTGTTTTGTTTTGTTTTGTTTTAAAGAATCCATTGAAGCCTCTGGGCTAACAGTTGTCTCTGTGACAAATGGTGGGACTGATGGCGCTGGAAAGGCTCGGCATGCTGTCTGTGCTAGGGGACTCCTCTAGCCTCACTGGAGGGCCGTTAAATAACAGTCCTCTCCATGGGGCTAGGACTTCCTAATTTCTGGGCAGTTCCTTCATTAAGCATATCGCCTGACTTGTTGTTAATTTTGTATTTATTTGATCCATTTGGTACATTTTGTATCATTTTGATGGTAGTGTTCTCTCTGCTCTAGCCTGCCCTGTCTGAGTGGTAGTATAAATGTGACATCGGGCCAAGAGATTCTGTTTGCTGTTGAACCACCTTTGAAATCTCTAAAACACTTCTTGTTATCTTTTTTAGATTAAAGACGCATGGAATAGGAGTCTTGTAAGTTTCCTCTCCTTTATAATTGTTGGCTTCCCAAATAATACAACCCACCATCCGGCTAACCTTTTCTTCTGTCCCTTTGAAGTCAGCTGTGCACCCTGACAGCAGCAAGCTGATCCCTACTTTTTTCCGACCTGCAGGTGAGCTGGTTCTCTTGTTCAGAAGTATGTGGGGAGGTGTGGCTTATAACAGAAAACGGCCTGCTTTAATTTATTTTCCTTTACAGAGATTGCTGATGGAAATTCTGGAAGCTATAGCTTTAAAAGAATACTTGAGGGGGACTGGAGAGATGCCTCAGTGGTTAAGAGTACTGGTTGCTCTTGCAGAGGACCTGGGTTCAATTTCCAGCACCCACATGGCAGCTCACACCTGTCTGTAACCCCAGTTCCAGGGAATCTGATACCCTCACATAGACATACATTCAAGCAGAACACCAATGCATATATATATATTTTAAAAACAACAACTTTTTTTTTTTTTTTTTTTTTTTTGGTTTTTCAAGACCGGGTTTCTCTGTGTAGCCTTGACTGTCCTGGACTCGCTTTGTAGACCAGGCTGGCCTTGAACTTACAGAGATCCACCTGCCTCTGCCTCCTGATTGCTGGCCACCCCTGCCCAGCAAAAAATCGTAGTACTTGAGAGGGGCTGGATGGTGGCCCAGTCAGTCGAGTACCTGTTGTGCAAGTATGAGGGCCTGAGTTCAGAATTCTACCTTGTAGAAAGCTAGGCGTGTGACCCCAGCACTTGGGAGACCGGAGGATCCCACTCTAGCCAGTTTAGTTTAATTGGTGTACTCCAGGTTCAAAAATAAAGTAGCCCATGCCTTTAGCCCCAAAACTTGGGGAGCTAAGGCAGGAGGATCTCTGTGAATTCAAGGGCAGCTTCATCTTCATAGCAAGCCCTAGGCCAGCCAGAGCTATTTGGTAAAACCTTATCTTAAACAGAAAAGGGAGAGAACCATTGCAGAAAGCTGTGGGTTTGTCTTCTGACATCCGCATGCATGTTTATTCACATCCACATGTTACCACCCACTTACATACATACGCACACAATACTTGAAAGACTGGGATGTAGCTCAGTTGGTATAGAGTCCCTCCCTAGCCTGCAAAAACCTTAGTTTGATCTCCAGCACCACACTACATAAATTGGGATATTATGGTACATACCTGTAATCTCAGCACTTGGAGGGTGGACGCAGGAAGATGAGGAGCTTAAGTCATCCTCAGCTATACAGGGAGCTTGAAGCCTCCTAAACTACATGAGACCCTGCCTCAAAAAACTTTTTTTTTTAATCTAGAAAAATGAACAAATTGTTACCATTTACCTTCAGGCAGAGGCCTGGGAAGGCTGGCAAGTGTCTATGGGTAGATCTTTCTGTACTCTGGTCTTAATTTTCTGCCATATGCATTTAACTCACCCCCCCACCCCACCCCCCATGTGTGCACATGCACATACATATGGGCATATGGAGTCCAGAGGTTGACATGTCTTTTTATTATTCTCTACCATTTTAAAAAAATTTGATAAAGGGCTTCTCAGTAAACCAGGAGCTTATACATTTGGCTAGGCTTACAATAAGCCAATAAGCCATGTGTGGTGGCGCACACCTTTAATCCCAGCACTCAGGAGACAGAGGCAGGTGGATAGCTATGAGCTCAAGGCCAGCCTGGTCTACAAAGTGAGTCCAGGACAGCCAAGGCTAACACAGAGAGACCCTGTCTCCAAACAAACAAATAAAAATAAAAAGCCAATAAGCTCCAGGGACCCATCTCTCTTTGTCTTTAAAGACATGTGCTACTATGTTTAGCTTTTTATGTGGATACCAGGGACATGAACCCAGTTCCTCATGTTTATGCTACAGGTACTTTATGGAATGACCCATTTCCCCATCTGTATAGTTTTTATTTTTATTAGGAAAAAGGAAAACAAGTAATAGATATCCTCTAAGGTTTGAGTCCTTAGGAGGCTGCAGAAAATTCTCAAGGGGTTGTGCCCTTCAGGACTTGTCAGCCCGGGTAGCTGTGGTCATTAACACACTGCTTTTTCCTACAGCTTTCCTGCCTTTGACAGCACCCATGGTGAGTCAGCTGACCACTAACACCAGAGAAATGGATAAAGTTTTGGATACCCAAAATCTCCTGACCGCAGTCATGTCTCTCCAGCTCTGGATCTCTAATAGATGGTTATAAGTCCTCCTGTGACTTTCGTCTGCTTTTCCTATACCCACACCCCTACGCTACTTAACTCAGTCAGGCTTTGGCCTTCTTGAAAACCAGTGTCACAAAGCCATCCTTTCTTTGGACAACTACCACATACACAGTACTGTAGGTCAGTGAGTTGGGAAATACTGCTAGCCACAGCCTAATGGAAGTCTACATTACTTTCTGTTACTTTAACAAAATCAGTGTATAAAAACAAAACTTTCATACACCCATACAGATAACAAAAATTAATCTTCTAAGAAGAGGTTGGAGCTAGATTGAATGCTCAGTGGTTAAAAGCATTTCTGGCTGTCAAAGAGGATATAAGTTCAGTGTTAACATTGGGCAGTTCACAACTGTGTGCAGTTCTAGTCCCAGGGATATCAAGCCAGCCTCTGTGGGCACATGCACTCGTGTACACATACTCCATACAGATATACATATATACATGTAATTAAAAGTAATAAAACTAGCCAGGAAGTGGTAGCGCACGCCTTTAATCTCAGCACTCAGGAGGCACAGGCAGGGTGGATCTCTGTGAGTTCGAGGCCAGCCTGCTCTACAGAGTGAGTTCCAGGACACCCATAGCTGTTACACAGAGAAACCCTGTCTCAAAAAAGCCAAAAAGATAAAACTAAATATTTAAGAAAAGGACTGTTTATTGAGGGCCAGTGAGATGTGTCAGCAGGTGAAGGCCCTCAACCCTGTTTCTAGCCCCAAGACCCACATAATGGAAAGAGAAAACCAACTCCTTAAGTTGTCTCCTGACCTTTATGATACAATAAATACATAAGTACAGGGGGCAAAAGAAGATATATCCTGTCTCATAGTGTTGGAGGCATCATTACATGTTTAGTTGGCCTCGTTGCTTTTGAGTCTGTAGCAAATCAGCACAGACTAGTGGGCATACATTAGGGACTGGGGAGTCAGGCTATTTACTTCACGGCACCCAGTAAACAAAAGAAACAGACTAGGGTTCCACAGTCTCTTCCTAGAACGGGTCCTCAGTGACCTGAAGACATCTCTTTAGATACCTCCTTCCATTGTCACCCCACGCTGGAGGCCAAGCCTTTAACTCATTCATATCTAGTTAAAGCATCTCTGGAAGATATTCCTGACCAAACTGTAGCACCCTTCCTGCCCCAGTCCACCCCCAAGCAGCTCCTCACTGAGCACAGGGATTTGCCCCCAGTAAGGCCGTCACGTGCTGACTATATTTCATCTACTCCTGTCTTATGTTTACCTTCCCTGGCAAAGACAGGCGTTTTTTGTGCCCCCACCCCCACCCACCCATCTTATAGGCCTCAGAAACAGCATTGGTGAAACTCTCAGGCATCATTAGTTCAGGGTTGGCTAAGTGTACTCCAAACACGAGTTTGCCCTCTGGCTATCAGCACTGTGTCCACTTTCTACTGTGTCACCCCTGGGGGCCTTGGTTCTGGGTCTTAGGTAGGGTTTTAGTGCTCTGAATAGATGCCATGACCTCAACAGCTCTTATTTTGTTTTTTTCCAGACAGGGTCTCTGTGTAGCCTTGGCTGTCCTGGAAGTTACTCTGTAGACCAGGCTGGTCTTGAACTCTGCCTGCCTGTGCCTCCCGAGTGCTGGGATTAAAGGTGTGCACCACCACTGCCTGTCTCACAGCAACTCTTTTAAAGGAAAACATTTAATTGGGGCTGGCTTACAGTTCAGAGGTTTGGTCCATTCCCATCATAGGAAAAACATGGTGGCATACAGGCAGACATGGTGCTGGAAAGGTAGCTGAGGGCTCTGCATTGGGATCCGTGTGCAGGAGGAAGAGACAGTGAGCTACTATTCCTTGCTTGACCTTTTGAAGCCTCAAAGCCTGCCCCTGGGTAGTGCACTTCCTTCAACAAGGCCACACTCTGAATAATGCCACTTATTATGAGTCTGTGGGGCCATTTTCATTCAGATTACCACAGTATTGTCTGTCTGGGAACTATTTTTGTTTCTGCAGGCTCTGCCTCTTCACTAGAGACTTATGAGCATGCGCTTTTTCTTCTTCACAGGTGGTTCTGTTGATGATGCCAGCCACTGGAATGAAGTCCATCGTTTCAACTCAGGTAGTAGTACTTTGAATTTCGTGATTTCTGGGTTCTGTTATGCGTGAAACCAGAGAGTGATCCACTGATTTCTTATTCTGTAGGCTTGCTTTTACGCATACACCACATCCTTTAACATCATCAATGGAAATGCCAGTTATGTAAGTATTGTGAACCCTAGGAAGACAGGATTTGCATTTTTAAAAATTATTCCCGCAGAGCAAACCATAACTGCGTACTGTGTTCTTTCGTGTTTCCTTAGAGTCATGGACCGGTAGAGAGAACGTTGTTGGGAGCAGGGGTGTTTGTGTCTTCAGCCGTCTTTGGAGTAAGTGTTTTCATACTCTGTTGTTCCAGTTCATGTCTGTGGTTCTGACTAAAAACAACTTAGGGGAGGAAAGGGTTTATTTTATCTTACATTTCCAGGGAAGTCACAGCAGGAACTCCAGAGCTACTTGCTATTCCCCACAGCTTTACTTCTGACCCAGGAGCTCACTCAGAGCTGAGGAAGTCCAGCAGGAACCATGGAGGATCCTGCTTGCTAGCTGGCTTGCTCCCTGGCTCACATGCCTAGGGATAGTGTTGGCACAGTGGCCTGGGCCCTCCCACATGAAACATAATCAAGACAGTCCCTGATAGGTATGGCCACAGGCCAATCTGATTTGGACAGTCTCTCAGTTGAGATTCTAACACTAATTTTAAATTTTGTTTCTGTTCTGACCTGTAAATGTAGAACATAGGAGTAGAAAATTCGAGTCAGTGTAATCCTGTCTCCTCAGAGTAATTACCCACTAGTTTCTAGGCATATATGGTGGGTTTTGCATCTAAGGAACTAGCCCTGGGCTGACAATATTTAGACTAAACATGTATGAATGCTTTTTCTTTTTCTTTTTTTTTTTTTTTGGTTTTTTGAGACAGGGTTTCTCTGTGTAGCCTTGACTATCCTGGACTTGCTTTATAGACCAGGCTGGCCTCAAACTCACATCGATCTGTCTGCCTCTGCCTCCCAAGTGCTGGGATTAAAGGCGTGCGCCACCACTGCCCAGCTATGAATGCTTTTTCTTATCATCCTCTAAGCAGAGACATATAACAGTACTTATGTAGTGTATCTATTAGAGTGGGTATATATCTAAATTAGAGGTGATTTAAGAGCCAGGGTAAGATGTATCTAAGCTATAGTGTAGATAATGTATAAAGTACATGCTGATCATACTGATACAAATGCATCATCCTATATGAGAGACTTGAGCACTGACATAGCTTGGTGTCTAAGGAAGGTCTTGGCACTGATACTGAGGGATGGCTGTACTCTGTACTGTTCTTTTAAAAGTTAGTTCATGCCACACAAACATAATGTATGGGTAGCACCCTGCTTTGGATATCAAAGTTCTGTGATGGTTAAAAATGTAGACCCTAGGCCAGGATTGTTCATACACATCTTTAATCTCAGCACTTAGGAGGCAGAGGCAGGTGGATCTCTGTGAATCTGAGGCCGGCCTGGACTACATAGGAGTTTCTAGGACAGCCAGAGCTATTGTCTCAGAAAACTGAAAGAAAACAAATGTAACCCTAAGGCCAGGCATGGTGCGCAGGCCTAGGATCCCAACACCCAGGAGCCTGAGGTGGTAGGATTATGAGTTTGAGGTCAGCCTGGGGTACAGAGCAAGATCCATAAATAAAACTTTAGAAGCAGACAAGCCCAATTTTCTATTCTGGGTTTAACCCTTCTCAGCTCTAAGACTATGAAGAAAGTGGTTACAAATCTCTCTAGGCCCCGTCTACTTCTGGAATAAGCAGAAACACCTACCCAGGGTTGTAATTAAAACAAACAAACAACAACAACAATAAAAATGTGAGTGTGCTGCCTGCAATCCTACCTGTAATGGCACCAGATTGTGTCAGCTCTGTTACTGTGTTGGTTCAGCTGTTAATTTGGTATTGTGAAATGATTTTTCCTTCTTATTTTCCAGTTAATCCCTCATCTTTTTCAAATGAAGTATCCTCTGAATAACTTTTGGCTTAGGAAAACCTTGCCAGCCTTCTTTCTTGGTAAGCAGAAAGTGATGGGAGCAGGAAGCTGGTCTTTGTGGTCACTCTGTCTCCAGAGACCATGGGTAACTTGGCCATATTGTGACCTGTAACAGTCCCATTTGTAGTCTGCTGGATTTCCCTGGCCTAAATTGAATCTTTGGTTTGAGATGACATTTTCTCTGTAGAAATCTTTTTTAAATTTATATTTTAACTTTTGTATGTTTTTAATTATGTATCTATGTAGGTATGTGCATGTAAATGTGGAGGCCAGGAAAGCGCCCTGAATTATAGGCAGTTATGAGCCACTCAATATGAATGCTGGGGGTCAAACTTAAGTCTTCTGCAAGAATATTATGTCCTCTAACTCCCGAGCTATCTCTTCAGCCTGTGGATACACAAAACTGGACTTCATGGCGCACGCCTTTAATTTCAGGACTCAGGGAGGCAGAGGCAGGTGGATCGCTGTGGGTTGGAGGCCAGCCTGGTATACAGAGTGAGTCCAGGACGTCAAGGCTACACAGAGAAACTCTGTGTACAGACAGACAGATAAGTGAATGTGACCGTGGAGCCACAGATGGCTTTTATTGTTACTTTAATTTGTAGTGTTGAAGAGCAACCCAAGGCCTCTGTATAACTAGGCAAGCACTCTGCTGTTGAGCCAGTTCTCAATCCACTCAAATCACAGTCTAAAGATCGGTTTTCCAAGACAGAGTTTTCCTGTGTAATAGCCCTGGCTGTCTTGGAACTCTCTTTGTAGACCAGCAAGGCCTCAAACTCACAGAGACCCTCCTGCCTCTGTCTTACACACACATTTCCTAGTCATCATTTCACATAACCCTGACGGCTTATGGGTAGGAAATATCCCCTTTGACAAATGAGTCTCGAGGTGGAGGGATCTTTAAAAACCTGCTCAGAGTCTCACAGCAAGTAGGTGTAGCACAGTATAGGGGAATGAGAGGTTCCAGAGAGAGTTACTTGTATTTGCAGAATAGTTGGCGCTCCTAGCCTACAGGTTTACTGTTTCTTGTTCCACACTGAAGCTTGGGGATCAATGAAATTTGAAGAATTGGCAGATTGATGTGGAAGTTGGGCAAGTGATGTTGTAGACATGGTCAGTCCATGCCAAGCAGAATTAAGAAAGTCATTTCAATGATCTTGGAGATTATTATATGCAGTTGAACCCGGGAGACAGAGTGGACTTCGTGCCCTGGGGTCTTCTGCTGGGCTGTAGTAAGGATCAAAGACCAGTTGGTTAGAGGTTCTGATCCTACCTCTGCAGCCCCAGGAGAGGGCGTGAGTGCCTGCCTGTAGCAGGAGAGCCTCTGGGAGGCCGAAGAAGGGGAGCTGTTGCACTGATTGCTGGTCTCAAACTCAGACTTGTGTTTCATGCTCTTTTTTATCTACAGCCCAAATCAGCGCAATGAATGTTTTCGCATCCCGAAGTTTTGAGATTCATCGAGGAATTGAGGTGATGGACAAGGAAGGCCATGTTGTTGGCTGTTCCAGAAAAGCTGGGAGAAAGGTTCGGAGCACGGGGGCGCGTGGGGGGGGTGGGGGGGGGGGGGGGGGCGGTTATAGCTACTGTTTATCCTTGGGTATGGAATTGGATTTAGTGCTTGAGAGCTTGTGACCTAATGTCTGTCTGCCTTCCACTTTTCCTGAACGCATCATCCCCTGTCATACCAGAAAGAGATTCTGTACTTTGTACCTTGGTGTTTAAGAGATGGTGCAGTGATGTGGGTTTGCCAGAGAAACAGAACCAAGATGTGTATATATATATGGACCAGTTAGAGATTCTTATTCAGAAGTTTGCTCACAGGATGTGGGGGCTGTTGAGCTGCAGCTCCATAGAGCAGGCCTGCAGGCTAGAGGCAGGGCCCTACACACCGGACTGAAGGCAGAATTGTTTCTTGGGGACCTTTGGGCTTTGTTTTGTTTTCTTTTCTATCCCTTCTCCCCTTCCCTCCTTTCTCTTTTCTTCTTCTCCAACTTTCTTGGTCTCTTCCTCTTTGTCAGTTCTTTGAAACAAGTTCTTGTCTAGGAGCCTATGCTGGACTCTAATTCCTAATCCTCCTGTCTTAGCCTCAACAGTGTTGGCTTATCAGCGTGTGTTCTAAATATTGTTCTTGCCTGGCCCCCTTTCCTTTGCCTTCCCTTCCTTGGTTTTCTCCCAAACACTAATACTGGGGCTTCCATCCAGGGCCCCAAGTATGCTAAGTGAATACCCAACCATTGGCCTGCATTCCCAACCCCTTTCACTTATTTGTCTGCTTGTTTGAGACAGGGCTTCTCTGTGTAGCCTTAGGCTGTTCTGGACCAGGCTGACCTCAAACTCACAGAGATCTGCCTGCCTCTTCCTGTGTGCTGGGATTAAAGTTGTGCACCAGCTCCACCTGGTCTTAGGGTAATTTAAATTTTTTTAAAATTTTAATTTATTTATTTTATGTTTTTTGTTTGGTTGTTGTTGTTGTTTTGTTTGTTTGTTTGTTTGTTTGTTTTTGCCTGGATGTGTTACTGTTGCCCTCGGGGGCCAGAAGAAGGCATCCGATTTCCTGGGACTGAAGGGCATGGGACCTGGTGTTACAGACGGTTGTGAACTCCCATATGGGTATTAGGACCTGGACTTGGGTCCTCTAGAAGAATAGCATGTGTTTTTAGCCACTCAGCTATCTCTCTGGTCCCAGGGTGAGTGTTTTTTGTTTCTGAGACTGGGTCTCTGTAGACCAGCCCAGTCGTGAACTTGTGATCCTCCTGCCTTAGCTGACAAGCCTGTGCTACTAGTCCTGGCTCAGGTTTTACTTTTATTTTAGTCAACTGATTAGAGGAGTTAACCCACAGTATGAATGAATGGTCTCTTATTTTAAGTAAACTAATTATAGATATTGGCAGAATACTCCTACTAGGATCAGGGTTTGATTAAGTAACTGGGTACTGGGAATGTAGCTTAGTTGTAGAGCAATTGTCTGCCTTGGATGAAGTTGTGGGTTTGATCTCCAGCACCTCAGACCAGATATGGTAGTGCATGACTGTAATAATTCTATCATTCAGGAGGCAGAGGGTCAGAAGTTCAAGGTCATTCTTGGTTATATGATAAGTTCAAAGTCCCTAGGAAGCATAAGATTGTCTTTTCTTTTCCTTTTTAACTTTTTAAAATTAAATAAGTGGAGTCGGGCATGGTGGTGCACACCTTTAATCCCAGCATTTAGGAGGCAGAGGCAGGCGGATCACTGTGAGTTTGAGGCTAGCCTGGTCTACAAAGCGAGTCCAGGACAGCCAAGGCTACAGAGAAACCCTGTCTCGAAAAACCAAAATAAATAAATAAATAAATAAATAAATAAAATTAAATAAGTGCCTACTAACACCAAGTTGACCCATAATTATGACCATGCTAGTGGACGTGTCACAAATGCTGGTGTGAGCGAGAGCTTGCTCATCGTCAGTGGCTATCTGTCCTGTATGTGCTGCTTGCGGTCCCTCTTGGCCATTTCTTTCCCAGCCTGCCCTGTACCAGAATGTTTACAGTCTTTATCTTACAATTCTTTGTAAAGAACAGACTAGGGAAATCCAGTACCCTGATCTAAAATAAGATCGTTTGTGTTTCCCCTGTCATTGAAACTTTTATTGTCCTTGTCTAAACTTTCAGAACTGCATAACCAGAGGCATCTGATTATAATCAGGCACCTGGGATTGGGGACTGGCACCTGTTGGGGTGCTCATCTCTGAAGAAAGCTGCATCTCCTTCCGCACTCAGCAGTTGTTGATTGTCTTTAGTTCTTCAGAGAGGAATGGGACATTATGAGCTCTTACCAACCATGCTGAAAGCTGGGCGTGGCAGTGCACACCTTTAATCCTAGCACTGGGGAGGCAGAGGCAGGTGGATCTCTGTGAATTCGAGGCCAGCCTGGTCTACAAGGGAGTCCAGGATAGCCAGGACTCCAAAAGAAACTGTCTTAAAAAAACAAAAAACAACAACAACAACAAAAAAACAAAACCAATCCATGCTGGAGTGTTGACTGGTGTGGTCTTGTGCAGGTTTCTGTAGGAGGCATACTGCTGAGAGCATGGGGGTAGCATCCCTGTCATCTCAGAAGACACCATTTTGTGGAGTCTTTCTTACCCTTTTTCTGTGATGTTCCCTGAGCCCTGTATGTAAAGGTTGTATTATGGATGCCCCATTTGGGGCTGTGCACCCCACAGTCACTTATTCTCTGCTTTTGACCAACTGTATTAACCTTATGCATGCCTGGTGTCCAAGGGGGACAGAAGAGAGCACTGGCTCCCTGCAGCTGGAGTTGCTGGTAGTTGTGAGTTACCATATGAGTGCTGGGAACCAAATCTAGGCTTTCTGTAAGAGCTGCAAGTGCTCGTAGTCATTGAGCCATCTCTCTAGACCCCAAAGCTGTATCTTATTGTTATTTATGTGAATGTGTCTGTATGAGTGTATTCTCTGTATGTGTATCAATGGGTGCCAGGGAGGGGGTGCGGGGGGGGGGGCAGATGTGCTCATACAGGATAGAGTTGCAAGTGGTTGTAAGGCACCTGAAATGGATGCTTAGACCTGGACTCAGGTCCTTTGAAGAACAAGTACCTTTACCCTCTGAGCTGTCACTCTAGCCTCTGAAAAATGCTGCAAAATTTAAATGCATGCCTAGGTAAAATACGACCTTTATAGCACACTACATTTATTTATTTATACTACCTTTAGTTACACAGGTGAGAGCTGGGTGTAGACAGTTATCCTTGGTTGGAGAGTAACCCAGTGTACTGAAATCTGGAGATTCCCCAGTGGTAGGATGGGAACCACTGGTGAGCAAGCAGCTTAGGACAGGAGGCTGGTGGCAGGGGTAAGGTTAAAAGGCAATATAAGCCAAGTTCAGTGCAAATCCTGAGTTGCCTGTGGAGTCTGCTATTTTTAGTTCATTCTATGTGAGGCTCTGTCTAGAAGCTGCCTTGGTATGTACTTCTGGGTGGTTTATTGGAGGTGTTTTGATGGATTGATGGAGATCACAGTAGGGTAAAGGAGGTGAAGTCCTTTCTCAGTTACTCTTGACACCAGCCCTGCATGTCCCTGGACAGGCCCCAGTAAAGTGTCGCCTCCACCTCTTTCCTAGTCACCCTTCGTTCAGTGAGAAAGGAACTGTTGTGTGATAGTCTCAGATGGGGTCCCTAGACGTTGTTTCCTCTTACTAAGCTGTCTCCTTGGCTTTTCCACCAGGCTATGAGAGAAACAGCATTCTCCAGGGCAGTGCTGTTTGGGACTGCGGGCTTGGTCCCTGAGGTCTTTATCCACTTCTTTAAAAGGTAAGAACTGCCTTTCCCTATGTGCGTCAAAAGCCATCTAAAAGAGAAAAGAAACACATCAAAACCCTTTTAAACTCACCTAATATAAAACCTAGTGGGAGGGGCAGGCACGAGGGCCTCTGTAGCCTTCCTATAAGATGGACCAGGTAAGACAGACTCCACTTGGAAGAAGAGGAATCCGGAAGTGAGCCAGGCTCCTTCCCCTTAGTTAGCTGTCTCTGGACATGTTACTGTGGTTGCCAAATGAGAGCCCAGTCTGCAGTTACAGAGATAGATGTCTGGCATAGGCAGAAACAGTCCCTAGCCCTGAGCCTTATGAACCTCTGCTAGATGGTCTCCTTTTCTTCAGCTCTGTGATGTTGAAAATCTGCCAAAGTGGATGCTTAAGAGACACAACTGAGCTGGGTGTGGTGGTGTACTCCTTTAATCTCAGCACTTGAGAGGCAGAGGCAGGCGGATCTCTGTGAGTTTCAAGCCAGCCTGGTCTACAAAGCTTCCAGGACAGCCAAGGGTACGTTGAGGAACTTGTTAAAAATAAAAAAAAAACAAAAATAAAAAAAAGCCTGGCGTGGTAGCGCACGCCTTTAATCCCAGCACTTGGGAGGCAGAGGCAGATGGATCGGTGTGAGCTCCAGGCAGGCCTGGTCTACAAACTGGTCATTTCCTTATCCCTAGTTTCTATGTATGGGTTGAGTAGATAAACTTCACCCAGTGCTCAGTCCATGTGCCTGTTAGGGCCTACTGATGGGTGGTTGTGCAGTGACCCAGGCATAGGTCTGTAGCTTCAAAAAAGAGGCTGTAAAGTGGGGGATACTGTTGTAAGCTGTGCCCTGTCTCTCACAGGACCCAGTTTGCCCCGAAAAGTACGTTTTCATTAGTGGTCATGAGACTGGGCTGTACCCTCTTTATGATGGGACTGATGGTACCAGTGTCCTTCAGCATGTTTCCACAAATTGGACAGGTAAGAGCTCCCACACCTTCCCCTCATAGGAATAACTGGGTTTTTATTTCAAGTTTGTAAGAGTAAAAGAAATAATTTTAGCTAGCCAGTGGTAGTGCACACCTTTAATCCCAGCTCTCAGGAAGCAGGGGTAGGCAAATCTCTTGAGTTTGAGGCCAGCCTGGTCTCCAGAGGAAGTTCCAGAACAGCTAGAGCCACACAGACAAACCCTGACTCAAAACAAAACATAGCGTAACCAAAACAAACAAAAAAAAGCACAAAGAAGCAAAAAAGAAATAATTTTATTTAAAAATCTACAAAGTTGGGACTAGAGTGATGGACTATTGGGTGTATATTTATGCCCCTTGGGGGCAGTGCCAGGGTCTCTGGGGCAAAATGTGTGTGGCTGTGCACCATTTGCCAGGGCACGGGTGTCGGACGGTGCTTCATCTATATACTTGGGTGTGGGCATGGAGTGGTGAAGCCTGGTAACGGTCAGGGTAACAACATCTTAGTAGGGCTGATGTCGGGGAGCTGGTTTTATGGTACCAGTTTGGGAGGAGGGAGGTAGGCAACTCCTGCGGTCCTCATGTTTGAGGTATTGGAATTGAATCTTTCTCTGCCCTTCCTCCATAACTCTGGGCCATTATAGCCCCACACTCTATCGCTTTGGTCAATTCTCTCAGTTTCCTTGTCATTTGGAGGAAGGTGAAGACAGTGTCTGTGTCAAGAATTGTTGCTTTAAAGATTTGTTCTGTGCCTGTTTAAAACTCAGCTCATGGGCCAGTGAGATGGCTTAGCAGATAAAGGTCTCAGAGTTCAGTCTCTGAGACCCACCTGACTTAGGGAGAAAATTGGCTCATGAACGTTATCCTCTGACCTCTATACATGTGCCAAGACCTATACGCCCATAAGTATGTATGCATACACACATAAAATAAATGAAAGCAAAATTTAAAACAACAAAAAGGCCTCTGATGGCGTGCAAGATGACAGATCCTGGGATCAGTGATAGGATCTGTCACATGCTCTTGCAGAAATGTAACATGTGGAAATTACTGTTTCATGACAGAAAGTAATCATGAGCAGAGGGTCTAGGACTGAGGAAGGCTTCCTGGAGGAGAGAGCCTCTGGAAATGGCGGGAATTGCACAGGCAGAGATGGGACTGAAAGAACATGTCCCCAGTGTAAGAGCAGGAGGGAGAAATGGACAGCATGACCCCATGGACTGGCAGGATGCTGAGATCAAAGTGGTGCATCACCAGGCTGAGGGAGCAGGCAGTGGGCTTAAAGGGATCATGCAGGAACCTGAATCTCAGAGGGCAGGGCAGGGGCAGGAGGTAGGGTCTGTCTGCCTGCATTGCTTGAAAGATTCACCAGACCTTGAAGGTACCTGTTGGCTCTAGGTGGGCGGTGAAGATGCTCCAATGGCAGTCCTGTGCAGTGGGGTACCTGGCCTTGACTGGTCATCCTAAGGCTGAGAGGGGTTCAGCATCCCCTCAGTATCCCTATAATACCTGACAAGGATCCTCTGCTTGCCATCAGCTAGTGAGTACATCTAACCTTGCAAGACTAGAAATGGGCATTGGCTGTTAGAGGTCCACTGCTAACATTTGCTAGGTATGATATCTCTTCTTCCTATGTACATGGTACCAGACTTCACTATCTGTAATAATTGTGGTGGAGTATTTGTAGGTGAAATGATACATATTTCCTTGAAATTGCCTTGAAATGCTCAAGGAGCCAGATGTATTCTTGTATTTCCAGCATTCTAGAGGCTGATGCAAGAGAAGACTGTAAGTTCAAGGCCATTCTGGCCTACACATTAAGATCCTATCCCCAAAACAAAAATAAGTGGGGGGAGGTGAAGCTCCCCTAGACGTACAGGTGTGGTAAATGCTCCAGGAAATCAGATCAGCAGATTCTTTATAGTTATTACTAAGTGATGAGTGTATAAGAGCTGATTAAATTCCCTCTATATTTGAAATTTTCCATTTAAAAGGTTCTAAAATAGCCAGGTGGTGGTGGCAGCGGTGGCGCACACTTTTAATCCCAGCACTCAGGAGGCAGAGACAGGTGGATCTCTATGAGTTCGAGGCCAGCCTGGTCTACAAAGTGAGTCCAGGACAGCCAAGTTTACATAGCGCAACCCTGTCTCGAAAAAAAAAAAAATGTTCTAAAACATGGTATGTCTTGCAATCAATGAGTTAGCATTGGGAAGGATGCAAAAATGGGTGCTTTCGGAATTTTTAAAAACATGGCTTGTAAGGGGGCTGGGCGTGGTGTTGCACGCCTTTTATCTCAGCACTCAGGGAGGCAGAGGCAGGCAGATCGCTGTGAGTTCAATGCCAACCTGGTCTACAAAGTGAGTCTAGGACAGCCAAGGCTACACAGAGAAACCCTGTCTTGAAGGGGGGAGAAAAACAAACAACTTAGCTTTTAAGGCAGAACTTCAGGATGCATTGTAAAGAATGTGACCTTATCTTCCAGATCCAGTGCAGTCAGCTTGAAGAGAAGATTCAATCTTCTACAGAAGAAAAAGAACTCTTCTATAACAGAGGGGTCTAGGGAGGGTTGGAAATCTTTGGCCCCTCAAGGTTGCTTCAGAGAACACTGCCATGGTCCGCAGGGTTCCCAGCAACACCTGTGCAGCAAGCTGGCTTCAAAGCCCACTGCACCTGGGCTTTTGAGTCTTACTGAAAGACAACCATCACCCAGGAGACTGCTGAATGCACAGTGGATTCAGTAAGAATCAGCCTGGGAAAGGATAGTGTGAACCTGTGAATAAACTTGTTTGAAGTTGAGTACTTGAAAAATAGTCAAAAGTACACCTTGTCTGGGATAGAAACACTACACTGATAGCCTCCAGACAGACACAAAGCTCTGCTGAGCTCATTAAGGCTTCTGGTCCCTAATGTATTCCTGTATCCCTACTTACTTCATCTGATCGATCCATACTGCAAGATTTCTGTCTGCTTCCCTGGTTCCTGATTGACGGGATCCTGGTATTTCTGATTTATAATAACCAAGACCGCTAGCCAGCAACAGCTTCCTTCCCACACCAGCCCAGGTCTCTACACAGTCATCCCTCAGGGATACCCATGTCCCTTCTTCTGGGCCTTCTCTGTAGCCACTGGGGCATCTCTGGCTCATCTCCCTCCCTGCACGGTACGCCCAGGAGCACTGAAACTGCCTCATCAAGAAAGCAATACCGCCGGGCATGGTGGGCATGCCTTTAGTCCCAGCACTCGGGAGGCAGAGGCAGGTGGATTGCTGTGAGTTCAATGCCAACCTGGTCTACAAAGTGAGTCTAGGACAGTCAAGGCTACACAGAGAAACCTTGTCTTGAAAACAAACCCCCCCAAAGCCCCAGAACAATACATCTTCCCTAGCCAGACTTTTTTCTTCCATTCTTTTTGTCTTCTTTCCTACTTCTCCTTCAAGACAGGGTTTCTCTGTGTTGGCCCCAAACTCCATTCTGCAGAGATGGCCTCACCCAAGCCAATCCAAGGCTGGGCTGCCATTCCGCCAGCCCCTCAAACCCCAACCAGTTGCCAAAATGTACTTGGTTCTTTGGATGCCCCATAGGACTCAACCATGCCTTAGCTCAGCTCCCTACTGTTTACCCAGCTGTGCCTGACAGATACCTTGACATCCATAACCCTCACCCCAGATAGGCATAATTTCATGTTAAGAACTTAAGAGTTCAGGTGCCGCCTCAGTTCAGTGCAACAGCACCTCTGTTGACATTGCCTTGTGGCTTTCTAGCCTACTCTGGCTGTTCTCTGAACCTTCCTGCCTGTATTTGGAGAGCAAGAGCAAGTCTCTTGTTTGCAGGACCTAATATCTGGCTCCTCGTGCTTTTCTGGCCCTTTACAGAAGCTGTTCCTTCTGTTCTGGAGGCCTTGAGGGCCCACAAGGTATCCTTTCCACTGGCTCCGATAGCACCTCATTTCTCTTATCAGACCTGGTCCTAGCCACACACAAGATGTGTTGTTGGCTGGTTCTGTTTCCTAGCAGACTGTCTTTAGAAACAATGTACACAACACATATTTCATTACTGCAGTGATGTTTCCACACTGAACTTAGCAAAGGTGTTTATGCCTTTCAGTTTCCCTGTCTGCAGGACAGTTACTTCAACATTTGGTTTTTGTTTTTAAAGTATCACAGCAGCCCAAAGAGACAAAAACAGATAACGTTACCTACAAAATGGTTCTGTGCAGCCACAGATGGACACTACACAGAATTAAAGATAGAGAATGATGGGCTAGAGAAATGGCTCAGCATTTAAGTGTGCTGGCTGCTCTTCCAGAGGACGTAGTTCAGTTCCAAGCACCCATGTGGCCAGCTAACAACTGCTGGCGACTCCAGCACTCTCTTCTGATACCCAAACATGGCATACACACATATACCACTAAATAAGTTTTTGTGTGTGGGAGGGGGGAAAATCAGGATAGTAAGGAATGTGTGGTAGCCACATCTAAAATCCCAGCAGGCAGGAGGCAGACAGATCTCTGAGTTTGAGGCCAGCTTTGCCTGTATAGCAAGTTCCAGACCAGACAGAGCTACACAGTGAGGGCATGGGTTAGATGACTCAGCAGTTAAGAACACGTATTCTTGCAGACGACCCATGTTTGGTTCCTGGCACCCACATAGCGCGTTAACCATAGTTCCAGCCCCAGGAAAGCCAGTGCCTCTGACAGTCATGAGCCAGGCATACAAATGGTACATGTACATACGTGTAGGCAAAGCACTCATACACATAAATCAAAAGACCACAAGATGGGCAAAGTCTCCAGTTGGAAGACTATGTTAACACTACTTAAAACGTTATCAAAATGTTTCTATTACATCATAAATTTGTAATTTTAACAATATTGCAAGAAAAGGAAGAAAATGAGAAATACAGCAGTAGTTATTTTCATAAAGTGCAAATTTAATCTTCAATTGTTAGCTACAGTAAACAACTTATTTCAGGTCCTCCCTGTTCCCACCCAAGGACAAAAGGGAAATACTATTTTTTTATGTTTACTTAAAGTCTAACAATAAGGTTTTTAAAAAAGACCCAACTTAGATAAAGTTTTTGCAAACATGTTTTCTGGTAAGGTTTGAATGTTCTGTAACTGTACTGAAGAAAGGTCACCTTTCATAATTAACATGAGTAGATGTAAGGAATGCATAATTTAGACAGTTGTGCTTGTCTGGCAATCTTAAGATCTCAAATTAAGAGTGCCTAGTAACAGTGTCCTTGATGGTGTGGCCAAATGCTCTTACTGAAGCCACTTGGAGACACTGTCTAGTTTTGGTCTCTGCCATTTGATTCTCATGTTCCTTTACCAACACACGCATGGCGGGAAGTGCCTGCCTAGCATACACGAGGCCACAGGTTCTAGCGCCTGCACCATAAACAAAAACAACTAAGGTTCTGTTTCTTACACATGTTTAATTTAAAGGTGGCTTCTTCTGCCTCTTTTCCAAAGATACTGCTAGCAGTGCTTAGTCCAAGAGTACTAATGGCTGATGCTTGGCAAATGCTTATATCTAGGGCAGTATAAAGGTTGTTGGAGTCATCTACTCAAGTATAAAAATCTATGAAAAACCCTCATAATACAGGCAAAAAATTCAAAGGTCCCAAAACATTTTCTTTTACAAGAAAGTGCAACTGCAGTATCTCTTGGGTGACCTTTTAGACAAATCTGCAGAAAACATAGCAGTTAGGCTCAGAAAGTAAAATCGCTCATGAGGAATTCAAGTTTTTCCCTAGAAGAATAAGAAGCAAACTTTGAGGCAGCTTTCTGAAAATAAACCACTAGGTTTATGGTTACAATGAGACAAATAGGGATGAACAGTGATGGTTTGCATGTGCTGATCTGTGTAGCTACATTTAGTACAGCAGTTAAAACTGTCCAGCACTGGATCAAATTGGCAGGGAGAAAGATCACAATTGTTTTTATGTGTTTCTCTGGCCATATCTTAATACTTGGAAATACATCATTAAAAATAGACCCTTCCTCTGTAATCCCAATGCTGTAAAGGTCAATGGGTACTAAAAACAAAAGGGAGTCCTATAGGGGCTGCAGATGACACTGGACAGTCAGACCTTCAGCATCTGTTCGGCGGCTGCTAGATGATAAAGGAAGTTCTCTGTCGAGGGCGGAAATCGCTTTTGCTTCAGCGCCTCAACATTGAGAACGATCTTTCCCCCATCATCTGACACTTCTGAAAATGGTGCCAGGTTGGTGAAGACTTCTTTTGTTTTTAGGGCAATGTCCTTTAATAGAACAGGAAAATACACAGCATGTTAATATCTAAAAATGTTAATTGTTCTTTCCTAGGATTCTCCTCTATCAGATTAACTTCATAAATTCTCCCTGCCACCCCCACCCCAAGATAGGATTCTCTGGCTGTCCTGAACTTACTTTGTAGACCAGGTTAGCCTCCAACTCAAGACACTGCCTACCTCTGCCTCCCAAGATCGGGGATTAAAGTCATGCACCACTATGCCTGGCTGTCATAAATTCTTCAAACAAAATTGTGTTTACAATCACTTTAGTCATTTTAAAGCACATAATGCATTGGTACTAAGAATAGTCATAGAGGCCAGACATGGTAGCACACAACTTTGATCCCAGTTGGAGACAGAGGCAGGTAGGTCTCTGTGAGTTCAAGGCCAGTCTGGTCTACAGTAAGTTTCAGGCAAGCCAGGGCCTGAAGAGAAGAGCTAACCGTGGTGGTGCATGCTTTTAATCCCAGCACTCAGGAGATGGAGACAGGCAGATTCCTGAATTTGAGGACAGCTAGGGGGCACCACAGCCCACCAGGTGACCCACATGGTGGAAGGAGAGACTCACATTTCTTAAAGTTGTCCTCTGACTTCCATGCAATGCAGTGACATGTATTCACACACACATACACATAAATAAACACAATAAAATAATAATGAAGAATAGTTACAAGGGCTGGCAAGACATCTGAGTAAAACCACCTTAGTTCAATCTGCAGATCCTGCAGTGGAAGAACCCAATCTAGGATGTGTGCAAATGCACATATATACAGTAATTAGAAAGAAGCTGGGCAGTGGTGGTGCACACCTTTCATCCCAGCACTTGTGAGGCAAAAGCAGGTGAATCTCTGAGTTCGAGGCCAGCCTGGTTTACAGAGTGAGTTTTAGGACAGCCAAAACTATACACAGGGAAACCCTGTCTCAAAAAAACAGTAAGTAGATAGATGGTTGAGAGACAGACAGATAGATAGACAGACAGACAGACAGATATAATTAAAAAGAAAAAAGTACAGTTGCCCTGTCCGTACTGTTTCTAGGTTTTTGCCACACCAAACAGGCATTGAGTGCCCAGAAGCAGTCAACTCCTTTCTTCCTTGCAGAAACTTGATAACCTGTGCCTTATTTCTCCCTCTGAATTCACCAACTCTGGTACTTTATCTGAGTCACATAACTTGTCATTTTGTGATTGGCTTGTTTCAAGCAACATGTCCCTATGTCCTAAAGGTTCACTCCTGGCCATTAGGTCTTCCCCTTCCCTAAGGCTAAATAATACTCTATTGTATGATATGCACCTAGACGTGGAATTGCTGAGTAATATGGGTACCATTTTTTGAACAAGTCTCTTCCCCTATTTTCCAGGAGAATAACCTGGCACCTGCCACATGGCCTTTATGCCTGTTCAGTAAAGACAGGTGACCCACTGGAACCCACATTAAAATCAAGTCTTTTACATGTTTTTTTTTAATTTATTTATTACGTATACAAATCTCGTTATAGATGGTTGTGAGCCAAGATGTGAGTGCTGGGAATTGAACGCATGACCTCTGGAAGAGCAGGCAGTGCTCTCAACCTCTGAGCCATCTCTCCAGCCCCTCTTTTACATGTTTTGATGACATCATGAACTCATTCAAAATTTTTTTAACCTTATTACTTTCACTTCCCTTTCCCAAGAGCTCATGCACTACATGGAACTATCTACGTATCACTTCTAATCCATGAGAAATAATTCAAATCACCCATGATTGTAACCTCCGTAACTGACCACATCGTTAAGGATGGATGCTGCTCAGGCTACTGCCATGGCTCTTCACTGCCCACTGTAACTAGATGCTATGACCGTGTTGCTGATTACACCACACGCTCAGCTGTAGGACAACAGACGTTAAGCTGAAACTGATCGAGAAGCTTCTCCCTGCTTGCTAGCTTTAACAGTGCCAGAATGTGCTATATATAGGTCACTGGCACAGAAATGACAATGGTTTTACATTGTGCTAAATGCTGAATACTGTAAAATTTACCTGCCAAGTAATATATGCCCACCTCTGGTCCAATAGCAACATGGCTGTTAGAGTAACAATCATCTCCTTTCTGACTGGATTTGTTCCACAGTAGGGAATTCTTGACTGCTACTGTAAACCTGGTTGAAAGCCCATGACTGGGGGTCGAGGGAAGAGGTGGGTTCACACTAGTGTGGAACATACTATTCTGTTTTCTAAATGGATCATACTGCCAAACGCCTTCTAAATATTTCTGGTTACATCCATGTTTATAAACTGCTTTCATGCATGGTCAGGGATGCTTCTTTCTGAAGTGAGCAGTGGTTAATGTGGACATTCAAAAGGATCAAAGTGCTGAGAATAAGTGACTGAATGCTCAACCCTAAGCAGGACATCTATATCACCACCCCACAAGGCTCACAGAGCACCACAGAATCATGGAAGAGCAGGTGGAAAGAAGTTAGGCCCTAGAGGATGGAAGAGAGACCTGTGAAATGCTGACACAGCTGACACCACTGTGGTCACTGTTGGGATGTAGTCACTGTAGGTTGCTCATGCTCCACTGGCTGGCTCCACACCCATGTGCATATAGGCAGCACCAACTGAACTCAGTGTGTAGAGGGTGGATATGGGACTAAATAGATGGCTCAGTGCTAAGAGCACTTGTTGCTCTTCTAGAGGATCCAGGTTTGGTTCCCAGCATCCACAAGTGGCCCACAACCCACTGTAAGCCCAGTTGTAGGGGATCCAACATCTTCTGATCTCTGTGTGCAATACAGGGCACAGACATACATGCAGACAAAACACTAATATACACACACAAACATATATAAAGATTAGATAAAAGCCAGGCAAGGTGGCCCACACGTTTAATCCCAGCACTTGGGAGGAAGAGGCAGGTGGATCACTGTGAGTTGGAGGCCAGCCTGGTCTATAAAGTGAGTCCAGGACAGCCACGGCTAGACAGAGAAACTCTGCCTCTGTATAAAAAACAAAAACAAAGACAAAAAAAAATTAGATAGATGATAGATAGACAGACAGACAGACGGATGGATGATGAATGAATAGATGAAACAAAGTTGGGAGGAAATGTATTAGAGAGATTCACAAGTGTGTGTGGGGGGAGGCAGGCGGGTAGATATCTATCAAAGTACAAAATATACTATATACATGTGTGAAATTCTCAAAGAATAAACTTAGAATGGTATTAAAAAGGATGAAATGTTTCTGCTCTAACCTGATAGAGAGACAATGTCAATTCACATAGGAGGATAGAATTGTCTGAGTCTTAGGAGGGGACCCACCCATTTTTCCTGCCCATGCTGCCCAGGCCACTAGCACTGCAAAGAGAAAATGGTGCTGCCAGCCAACTCTGCTGCCCCTTGCATCTGTTTATAGATCAACTACTCCTTAAAGAGCTATTATCGGCCGGGTGGTGGTGGTGGCACACGCCTTTAATCCCAGCACTCAGGAGGCAGAGGCAGGCGGATCGCTGTGAGTTCGAGGCCAGCCTGGTCTACAAAGTGAGTCTAGACAGCCAAGGCTACACAGAGAGACCCTGTCTCAAAAAAACCAAAAAAAAAGCTGGGCGGTGGTGGCGCACGCCTTTAATCCCAGCACTCGGGAGGCAGAGGCAGGCGGATCGCTGTGAGTTCGAGGCCAGCCTGGTCTACAAAGAGAGTCTAGGACAGCCAAGGCTACACAGAGAAACCCTGTCTCAAAAAACAAAACCAAAAAAAAAAAAAAGAAGAAGAAGAAGAAGAAAAAAGAAAGAATCGAAGAGACATTAAATACAAAATTTAAAAAAAAGAACGAGTAAAGAAATAAATAAGGCCGGGCGGTGGTGGCGCACGCCTTTAATCCCAGCACTCGGGAGGCAGAGGCAGGTGGATCTCTGAGTTCAAGGCCAGCCTGGTCTATAAAGTGAGTCCAGGATAGCCAGGGCTGTTACATAAAGAAACCATGTCTCAAAAAAAAAAAAAAAAGTAGGCTCCATTGAAGTTGCCAGCTCGTATAGCCAGGTGGGACTTCCAGTGGAGGGAGGGGGACACTAACCCACCCATAAAACCTTTGCCTCAAAATGTATCTTGCTTACAAGGAGTGCAGGGATAAAGATGGAGTGGAGACTGGGGGACTGGCAAACCACTGACTGGCCTAACTTGAGATCTACCCCATGGGAGAGAGCCAACCCTTGATACTATTAATGATACTCTGCTATGCTCACAGACAATAGCCTAGCATAACTGTCTTCTGAGAGGCTTCATCCAGAAGCTGATAGAAACAGCTGCAGAGATTCACAGCCAAACAATAAGCTGGGCTCGGGAAGAGTGGGAGGAAGGATTGAGGGAGCCAGAGGGGTCAGGATGGGTTGGCGTCCCTTGGGGGCCTCTCCTTCTCTGAGGAGGAGGAGAGGGGGGACTGGGAGGAGAGGATGGAGGGGCTGGGATCAGGCTGTAAAGTGATTAAAAGAATGAATGAATGAGCAGGCTCCTTGAAGGCAAGATGTTTATTACACTGAATCCACAGTCATGGCTCAAGGAATACTGAGCAGATGGACAGATTCAGGATTCAGGAAGAAATGTGACAGGTGGGACCAGGTGAGCAAGTAGAACCTACTTCTGAAGGATGCTCCCCTGGTTGCAAGGATGAAGATAAGCCTAGGCTATGAGATGGATGTAAGTGGCTAGACAGGGAGTGAATTCCTCAAAGAGATAAGAACAGGCAAAAGAGCAAATAGGAGACTGGAGTAGCCTCCGGTCAGGAAAGGGGATTTAGCACCTTAAGAAAAACTCAGGAAATAAAAGCCACTTGCTCTCCTAGGCTGGTGAGGGGAGAGGACAGGATGCCAAGCTAGTGCATATGGATACTCTGTTAGCTTAACAAGCAGACCTCCCCAGAGGAGCTGGCTCTTCAGGGTTCAAAAGTGGAGATCTGGGCTGGAGAAATGGCTCAGTGGTTAAGAGCACTGGCTACTCCTCCAGAGGTCTTGAGTTCGATTCCCAGCAACCACATAGTGGTTCACACCCATCTATAATGAGATCTGATGCCCTCTTCTGGCATGTAGGTGTACATGAAGATAGAGCATTCATAGATACATAAAGTAATTTTTTAAAAGAGGAGACTTGATACCAAAGGTACTGCTTCATTACTGTTCTTCCATGAAAATTCCTGTAGCAGGATGAAATACACTGGTGGTCCTCACAGGCATTCCAGCCCACTCAGTGCTTACAGTTCTCACGACTGGAGCTGACTTCAGTTCCTACACACACACACACACACACACACAGACACACACACACACACCATTATCTTGCCCACTACAACACAGCTGGGCTGCCCCCTGACACTTGACTCTACTATGATGCCCTGAGAGTGTGCAATGAGACTGCTTCAGGATGCTTCGTCGGTCAAGAGGCAGATCAAGGGTTACCTGTATCACCTGGCCGTCTGACTTCTCTGGGTCCTCTGCAGACTGCACAATTAGCTGACCGATTTCTTTATGCAGTTTGCCCATTGTCATGGCCTCTGAATAAAGCAGAAAGAATGTTGAAGGAAGACTTAAAATTTTATACAATAAAAAAATAACCAAGCTACTCAACTGAAAATCTGAAAGACCACACTAAAGAACTTTTCAAAAGGCAGCAGATAACCCTCCATGTTTCCATTTTATTTACAAAACACAAATATAGCAGTATAATCACCAATGCCAAATCAGATTTCCCCTTCATAGCTACCTGATAAAGTGAATGAAAAAACCCTGACTACAAGTAAGCTGTGACTTGAAGGCAAAAGCCTAACTTGTCCAGATCTTTACAGTTAAGCACAAACCTTTAATCCCAGCATGCTAAAGGCAGAGGAAGGCTGTGAGCTGTAGGCCAGCCTGATCTACATAATGAGTTCTAGTATAGGTTAGTATAGTTAGGACTATGAAGAGAGACTGTCACCAAAGGTGCGTGTGCGCGTGTGTGTTCTGGCAGGAATGCTGTGAAAGAACTTACTGCAGGCCCTTGGTGGCAGCAGAGAACACAGCATATGCAAATCCTTGGAAATATACAAAGGAAACCTCCTTGGTCGCATCAATTATAGATGATACTCCTGCTGTTGGCAGATAGACAGTTCTGCTTCACTGCAAGGGCCACTCTGTCCAGACGGCGCAGACTGGGATAAGGGGCTCTGCACTCACAGCGGGAACCAGGCAGCACCGCCCCTTCTGGCTCTGGCCATGGCCATTTTCTATCATTTGAGTCTTACAAGAGGTAATATTTCCTAACGTCAGGCTCTATTTTCATTTTTCCACATGAATACGGTCATGTTTGAAATTTTAAAATAAGTAAAAAGAGAACGATTCTGGTTTTATTCATTTGAGGTGAAGCTGCTCCCACATTTGAGAACTGATGAAAGATCACACAGAAGTTATGCGCAACAATCCCACCTGCCTTTCTAACACACGTAGGCCGGCAGGAGTAAACTGTACACTCTAGACACTGAAAAACTTCTCCAGCTACAGCAGATGCCAAACAGGCATCATATCCTGGCTTTAGTGAGTCAGCCTAAAACTTGTAGCTACTTGGCTTTTACCTCATGTTAATATTTGAACATAGACTAGAACAGAAAAGTCACCTTTCGCAAGTGGAGCAACAGTGATCTCACTATCTGCCAGATTCACAAACACATCGTAGAGGTCTGGTCTGCTGCTCACTTCCACTTCCACGAAGCCAGCAATGTAGCCTGCATTGCAAATTCATCAAATTACTGGAGGAGAAAGAAACCATGTGGTGAAGGTATCAGAAGGACCTGGCAGCTCACTGGCTGCTTTTCTTCATGGTTTCCTATTATTCAGGAGCATTAGCTGTACCAGTGGCACTTAGTAGTTGCTAAGAAATACACATGGCTCAAAGTGTGCTACAATTTTTTGGGTTTTTTTGTTTTGTTTTGTTTTTCGAGACAGGGTTTCTCTGTGTAGCCTTGGCTGTCCCAGACTCTCTTTGCAGACCAGGCAGGCCTCGAACTCACAGCGATCCACCTGCCTATGCCTCCCAAGTGCTGGGATTAAAGGCGTGTGCCACCACGCCTGGCTTAAAATTTAATTTCAATGTCAAGGAACAGGCTGGAGTAAAGCATTTACTTTTTGGTTAGTGCTATCTAGGCCAAGACTGTCAGAGAGTAGGTAACTCGCAGCTGGGAAGTGGTAGCATATGCATTTAATCCCAGCACTCAGGAGGCAGAGCTCAAGGCCAGCCTGGTCTACAGGACAGTCAAAGCTACACAGTGAAACCCTGTCTCCGAAAACAAACAAACAAACAAAGAAGAAGAAATGGGGGAGAAGAAGCCTATACCAATGCTCTTGTGTGTATCTGTCTGAGTGCTCTCCTCTCTTTTTCTCTTAACTCTCATGTAGAAGACATATTGAAAATATCATTTTATTAAAAAATGGAATTCTGGAGCTGGGTGCAGTGGCACACACCTTTAATCCCAGCACTCAGGGAGACAGAGACAAGCAGATCTCTACGAATTCAAGGCCAGCCTGGTCGGAAATCCTATCTCAACAACCCCACCCCCCAAAAAAATTACAACTGTGATTTAAAAACAAAGACAAAGACTGTCAGAAAGCAGTCCAGATGACACTTGATAGGCTGAGGTCAGATGTTAGGGGAGGAGGGCTCCCCCTTTCTGAGGACTAGGGGAAGGGAGAAGAGGAAATGGTGAGGGAGGGGGGAAGAGGAGATGAAGGGGAGCAGGTGGGACCAGGAGGCTATGAGGGAAGGGGCTACAATTGGCATGTAAAGTGAACAAATTAAAAAATTTAAAAAATTACCAAGCCGGCGGGCGTGGTGGCCTTTAATCTCGGCACTCGGGAGGCAGAGGCAGGTGGATGGCTATGAGTTCGAGGCCAGCCTGGTCTGCAAAGAGAGTCTGCGACAGCCAAGGCTACACAGAGAAAACCTGTCTCAAAAAACCAAAATAAAATAAATAAATAAATAAATAAATAGCCAGAGGTGACTCTAGATAAAGAAAGGAAGAAGGAAGGAAAAAAGAAAAAGAAAAAAAAGAGCACTGGTTACTCTTGCAGAGGACAGGAATTAGATTCCTAGAACCCACACAGTGGCTTACGGCCATCTGTGACTCCAGTTCCAAGCCTCTTTAGGCACTAGACCCACATGTGGTTCACAGACATTCACACAGGCAAAACATTCATAACATAAAAACAAAGATTTTAAATAATAAATCTTTAAAAAGGAAAATTGGGGTCCAAAATCAGATACTACATACACAGCCTGGTCCACAAAGCGAGTCCAGGACAGCCAGAATTACAAGAGAAACCCTGTCTCAAAACAGAAACAACAACAACAGAAGGGCAACATCATCATCATCTTTGATAAAAGGACCTTTAAAATTTTAAACCACATTCCTTTATTACATGCATATGTGCTTATGTGTATGTATGGGCATATGCATATGCCACAGCATACATGTAGAGGGCAAAGGGCATCTTTTGGGAATCAGTTCTTTCCTTCTGCCATGTAGGTTTCAGGGATCAAACTCAAGCCATCAACCTTAGGGGTTAATGTTGCCCCTAAAAGAATCTTTAAGAGCTGGGCGTGGTGGCGCACGCCTTTAGTCCCAGCACTCGGGAGGCAGAGGCAGGCGGATTGCTGTGAGTTCGAGGCCAGCCTGGACTACAAAGTGAGTCCAGGTTAGTCAAGGCTACACAGAGAAACCCTGTCTCGAAAAACCAAAAAAAAA